>JACEVL010000810.1:157500-710000 GCA_020284085.1 Aporrectodea caliginosa
TCTGAGTCGCACTAATGGCTATTATAAACGGAGTTTACTTTCAGAGCTGCTGCAGACGGATATTTTTGACATGTGAACAGTCTGTGTTGTGTCGTTTGAACATACATCACTGTCATGACTGTTAGCGTTGTCAGTGTCATATTTATTTCAACGACGAATAAACGGAAGCTCTCGCTTTACGAAACATTTTGAACTTAAGCTTAGTTACAATGTTCCTCCGAACATCTGTAGATTTGTCAGTATGTCGTTGATACTGTTCAGTTTCGCGAACAGGTCGATAAGTTGCTGTATAGGCTATTTATTTGACATTAATCTACAATATAGACCAACTAGATAATTTCTTTCGAATGGGCTGTGCTCGTTTATCTGTGGTTAAGCGTAATTTCATAACTCCAAGGATTAACACCATGAATTTTCATGAAACGATGCACGATTAAACTCCTCGATTGGTAGGCCTATCCAATATCGTCGGAGCTTTATAAAGCATCGTCAAATGACTTGTCCTAAAATGAAATCAACAGTGCATACTAACGTGTTTATCTTTCTGCTATGTTCTGTAGACTTATATTTCGGAAACTTTAGTATGAGAGGTTAGTGTAACATTCTACATCTTCAATACAACATTTATAATAGCCTACATCGCATATTAATTATATACGATGGAATATTTGTTTCGTGAAAGTGTTTATTGTCCATTTATTAACATTGCTGAGATGTGATTTCAAATGAAGTTAACCCTCATATCGCATTAAGAGTTAGGCCCTACATTATTTTACCTTCAGAGTGACATTTTACGAATAACTTTCAAAAGGAATTTCCTTTTGAAAGTTATGCGTAAAATGTCCTTATTTAAAGGAATGAGATATTCAAGATTCCTTTGGCGACTTTATCTGAATATGTTTTCCCTATTTATTAAAAGGTTTTTGTTTTATAAAATGACTCTCGCGTGTCGCCGTGTGACACGACGTCAAACTTTGACGTCATACTTGAAATTGCATTGGATCAAATTGTTTCTGTTAAAGCAATGATCTTAGATGGATCGTATCGGTGTAGGCCTATAATAAGGATTTTTGATAGGAAGAATTATGGAAACATAACAGAAACACCCTTGGCAATTATTTCTTGGAAAACACGTCACTCACCCTATCGTTTGAAGTACCGTAGTCATTAATATCCCAAGTCCCAATATCCAATAGTCTTAGAAATATAATATCGGTGTCCAGACTATAGTTTTCGACCACAATGAATTCTAAAAGCCCATGATTGGCACTGTGCGATAATTATATTTCGCGGATCACGAAAGGTGACGTCACTCACCATGACGCTCCAAGTGACCATTTATATCTCCACTGCAGCAGAAAGACTTTGGAAACCTGCCACTCTACTGTAATTAAGTTTTATGATCTGTGATAAAATCAAACAGGTCGATTGGTCTGTACCAGTTCAAATAAGTTCGACAAACAAGGTAAATCCATTGTCGCAGAAAGCTTCCTGTTCACGTTTTTCTGTGAATCACAGCGCTTACGAAAGAGGTTTTTACCATCCAATAATACCTCTACATTTGACAAGTTGTGTTCTAAGGCAGATGAAACCCTCTTCGCTGTTATCCTCATTGACTCCGGACATGTCCTACATCATCTACTTCCGCCAGAACGGGTAAACCGAGACTCCCTAAGGCCTTTGCTCACATAATCTTGAGATTCCGCGCTGTGATTCGTTGACTGGAAAGGGGTTTGTCATTAGGATGTTGTTATTTACAATAGTTTTTCTGGTCATTTTACTCAACTTTTAATTTACTTCTTTAATTGCTTATTATTACTTCGTTGTATTATTAGAGTTGTTTTATGCTGTATGTCCCACTGTGCTTTTGCAAGTGGTGTAATAAAGAATATACTCGCTTACTTACTTACTTATAATGACTAATCTCATTTTTGTGAAAGTGTTGTAATCTTTCCACAGAAAACTATGATTACAATTCTATCGCTTGCAGTACCAGAGAAACCATTGGTCAATCAGGGTTGGTCAAGTGACCTTAAACTACAAGGTCACTTGATAATCGTATAATGTTGTGCATATCTTGTAAGCTTATGAATTCCGCGATCCCGAAATCCATGAAATCGACACGAAGGACACCATTTCTAACACTTGCAATTACTGCGAAACCAAAAGTTAACTGCAATAGGTGAAGTGACCTTGAACTATAAAGTCATGCGATGGTCATACTATGTTGACTATGATTTTTTTATATTTCTACTTATTTTAGACTGAGAATTTCGCTTAAGCTTCACAGATATTGGGATGTTAAAATTTCAAAATGAAGGTTGACCTTTAAAATGAAGGTCATCCTACAGTATTAGAAATAGCTTCTTTGACTTGTCGATCCAGACCCTATCATAATCAAAAACAAGTCTCTATCAATCGTATTCCTGAGGTACTCGTGGTGGGGGGTAAAACTACTCCAGGTTGCGAAATTCAGCGTATGAATATAGGTTGCGTCACGAGAAAAAAAGGAGCATAAAGACTAAAATAGTTTAGATATAATGCTTCAACTTCATCACTGAAAAAGCAAAAGTGCATATAGTATTTGACTTTCAGAAAGAGGCGTCGCAGCTTTTGAAGAATCATGCGTCATCGCATCAGTTGGAAGCAGGAAAGAATTGTCATGTACGACACAGAATCCACCTAAACAAGTTTCCTGGTATCGAGCAACTAACGACGACGCAAAAAGGTGTCCTAATGGCATTATTCAGTTGGATAGCTCAGTGTTCTGCGATCGTTTGACCATCAATAGAATCGTTCAGGCTGGTTTCGTACAAAGATTCTCATTACCTCCTTCGGGAATTGAAGAAGGAAACGGTTTGATAATAGACAGGGTTGAACTCTCGGATGTTGGAACATACGCATGTGTCGATCATGATAGCAGCAAGATTCTTGCACGGATTAACTTTACTATTGAAGAAGGTTAGTTAAGTCTATTCAACGATAGAAAGAAATTAGCAATGTCGAAAATAATTATGGATTGGGTTTGTGCAAAACATAATTATAGCACTGAGGTGAAGGCGATAACAGCAATGCTAATGATAGGCAATGCATAGGTCTATTAGTGATGATTGAGAAATAATTAATAACGAGTATGATGCTGATAATGCTGATGATGATGACGACAACGATGATGATGATGATGATGATGATGATGATGATGATGATGATGATGATGATGATGATGATGATGATGATGATGATGATGATGATGATGATGATGATGATGATGATGATGATGATGATGATGATGATGATGATGATGATGATGATGATGATGATGATGATGATGATGATGATGATGATGATGATGATTGGGTGGTGCTCAACAAAAATATTTTTAGTAAATTGATGGGACAGCCGCAGGTTATGTTCCTTTTGATAAAGTAAGTTAGTGTGCAAAATATGATAAAGATATTCCATCATTTAGGTGTGCCACATTAGATGACAAGTTTTCCAAATTTTAGACAAGGATCGTAGGCACAATTGTGATAATATTGGAACCTTTTTTCGTAATTTGTGTAAGATCAAGTAAACCTTAAATTGTTTTGCTTAAAAGTAGAATAATTGAAAAGTACTGGTGAGCATTATTCTGCCTCATAAGTTTGATTAAATCATTAACTCATTACAATATTTATAGGTCCATTTAGTGACCGTTGACTTTTGGAGTTCGGAAACTTTTTCGATACTCGGACACCACCTAGAGCAAGGCCTGCTTTCGACCTTCATTCTTGGTCAACATTTGATTTATTCTGGTATCAATGCCACTCCCGTTTCTGTCCTATCATTCACCACACTCAGCCTATCTTCATTCTGCTGACACTACAACTAAATGCTGTTCTGTTTCCACGCATTACTATAGCTGTCCTTCATTCGATCAAGAGCTGCTGCTACTTGCAGATTGATAATATTCTTTGGGTGAGGTCTTTTAGTCTTTGGTGTTTCTACCTCATCTTGTCTCTCTTCCGTTTTTCTTCATCTTGTTTTTCAATTTGTAATCCACTTGTGCCATTGAACTTGAATCCTTCCATCTCTGAGCTGAGCCTGCAGAAATGCTCTGTCCTCAGGATTTTTATTTTACACTTCCGCATCAGAATGTGAAATATTAAATGTTTTCTCTAATGATTCAACAAATCTTTACTCTGCGACATTCTGTGTCTCTCCACCTCTCCATGCTGCCTTTTGTGAACTCCTTCACTCAATCCTCCCGATTGCATGTTGCATTGTAATCACGAGCAAGTGAGCTCTATTTCAAAAAGCTGCAACTGTTCCAACTGTCAGGCGAGCAATTTCACGAACAGTTTGCCATTGACTTTAACAAATGAAAAACCTGCCATGTCTGTTTTAATTAAAGCAGCCTTGCAATATTGATTGAATCATGTGTGAATCCAACAAAGCAAATTTCGGTTTCAGATCTGGTAGAAGGTTTTGGACACGCCATCCTCTGAGGACCTCTGAGTAGGTTTCTTGAAGGGCGTTGTATAAATTTTTGGAACGAATGAATCCTAGTCAGTTTCCAATTAAAAAGACTTGTAGGCCTACTAAAAACAAGCAAGTCAATAAAGAGATTGGAAACTCTGGATACATTAGGCTAAACTAAGTGTTGGGTATTGGGTATTTTATGATTTTTCTTGCAAAGTATTTTTTGAAATAAGCTAAAATAAATATTTAAATTTAAACTTGTACAGAGTTGTTAATTGTAATCTGATTTTCTACTATATTAATTATATGTTCTGACCCGAAACCAAACTTTACCCAGATATTAAATGTTTTGAAAAACATTATTACTTTTGATAATTATGAAGTGCCTTTCCTCTATTACAAAATGTTGGATTATTTGAAATTGGTTATGGATACTTTGAGATATTGTGAGTAAATATAAGTAAATAATTAAGCTTAGGATTGCCTTTAATATACAGAAGTCCAAAAAATTGTATTAAAAATTAAAATTATTTATTTACTCATTAGCTCCAGTTTGTTTCAATTTATATATTTATTATTAATTTTAATCATTTATTTATGAAACCAGTCATCAGAGAATAAGGTACCCAACAATCCATGTTACATAGCACTCATCGCATATCGCAGTAAAATAATAGGCTCTAGAAGTATCTAACCTTCATCCAGCTCCTGAAAAAATAAAAAGTTGATTTTTATGGCTTAGATGACGCATAATTTTATATGCAAAATTTAAGTTGTGATGTGGAACCCCTAAATAATGGAATATTTTTATTTTATGATGATGATGATGATGATGATGATGATGATGATGATGATGATGATGATGATGATGATGATGATGATGATGATGATGATGATGATGGTGATGGTGATGGTGATGGTGATGGTGATGGTGATGGTGATGGTGATGGTGATGGTGATGGTGATGGTGATGGTGATGGTGATGGTGATGGTGATGGTGATGGTGATGGTGATGGTGATGGTGATGGTGATGGTGATGGTGATGGTGATGGTGATGGTGATGATGATGATGATGATGATGATGATGATGATGATGATGATGATGATGATGATGATGATGATGATGATGATGATGATGATGATGATTATGATGTCCATGCGCGATCTGTCATGCTCTGTAGAATTGCGGTACATGAAATAAGGAAGACTGGAGTCCGTCGTCACAGAATTGGATAACAGTACAGCAGAATCAACCCATGATTAGCTTAAGATTTTGCTAACCTTTCAGCGAAGAAACGCCAGATTCTGCCTTTCTGACACTTTATCATCATTCGGAAGAGTCCCAAGCAATCGTGCGCTCAATCACTGCTTTTAAAACCCATTCTATGCTTCAAAACAATAGAGCGCAAGTTAAAAATTTATAGTATATCACGCCTTTACTTCTTGTTGCTATTGGAACTTTTGTGTAGCTTCTTTTGAGGATGTCTTAAAATGTATTTATCACCGTGAAGTAGGCTTTCAGACTACTAATAATAATAGGCTGTGGAGAAACTACGGGGCTGTCGGCCGTTTCTCTCAGTATGCGAGTGTAAGGCGCGTGTCGCTCAGGATGGGAGCGTTAGTAAGGCCTCCGTCGTCTATCGAAGGGCTTCAGCATCTGCTGGTCGACGAGCTGAAGCGATCACTGTCACCCACCGAAGGAATCAAACACCAGAGTTCAAGGACGATCTTTATTCACCACACGACACATCAGATCCACAACATAAGACTTACATCCTCCTCACGTGAAAAGACGAGTAACCAAGCTAAAACTCTACACAAGAGCGCCCTCTATTTATACCCAGCCGGGGGGCAGGGGCAGGGGTAGGACACCAGAACCACGGCCAGTCACCAAGCCCAGCTAGGAACCAAGGGCTAGGAACCAAGGGCTAGCAGGAACCACGGGCAGGAACCACGGGCTAGGAACCAAGGCCTACCAGAACCAAGGGCTAGGAACCATGGCCTAGGAACCACGGCCCACCAGAACCACGGGCTAGGAACCATGGCCTAGGAACCACGGGCTAGGGGAGCCAAGGGCAGGAACCACGGGCTAGGAACCAAGGCCTACCGAAACCACGGGCTAGGAACCATGGCCTAGGAACCACGGGCTAGGAACCAAGGCCTACCAGAACCAAGGGCAGGAACCACGGGCTAGGAACCAAGGCCTAGCAGAACCATGGGCTACGGGAGCCAAGCCTAGAGCAGCGACCAAGGCAGAAGACCACAGCCCACAGGGTGGTCCAAAACAGGGTGGTCCAAAACAGGGAGGCCCAAAAACCGAGGGTGGTCCAAAAGAAAGAGGCCCAGAAAACCGAGGGTGGTCCAAAAGATGGGTGGCCCAGGAAACCGAGGGTGGTCCCAAAAACGGGGGTGGTCAATGGCAAAAACGCCACAAGGCTAATAACAATGCTGACTGCAATTTAAGACACTTCTTGTTTCGTTCGAGAAGAAGTTGTCTGATTCCGTAGAAGGGTCTTTGATCATCTTCAATTTCGCGCATGATGGGGTTAAAGTGCAGACAACATTTTGTCCCATCACGACCTCAGATAGGTTCCTAATCATCTGAGACATCTCATCTGGCTTAATAGGGCGTCTTGACCGGGTCCTTCGTTCTGCTGCTCGGCTTATTGGTCATATTCCCAAATATGCCCCAGTTTCTGCCTACATGCGTGATGTATTGCACTGGCTTCCTGCCTCGCAGCGCATATCCTATAGGTTAGCAGCACTTTCTGGCGGTGTCTCACTGGTAGTGCTCCGTCCTACTTATCTGATCTCTGTCGCCCGGTTTCTGACTTAGCCTCTCGTCGAGCGCTGCGCTCTTCGACTAAGGGGGAGTTATTGGTCCCTCGGGCCCGCTCCTCGGTCAGACAGCGTCGAGCCTTTTCGGTTGTTGGCCCCTCCACTTGGAATGGGCTGTCGCTTATGTTACGCTTACTGCCCCGGAATGATTTGCCTGCTTTCTACCAAGTACTAAAGTCCTTTCTGTTTGGCCGTGGCTGGGCTGGGAGCGCCTCTGAGTAGGTTTCTCGAAGAGGCGCTATATAAATATCCGGAATGAATGAATGAATAAATAGGAGGCAGTCTGTTCGTCTATGGCCAAAGTCGACCTCTGGTAACCTTTTTTATGAAATATATAGAGCTTTTGAATAAAGTCGTATGATGAAATCTAGATATCAATAAAATAATTTGGGTCGCGAAACTTCGTCGTAATAGAATCAAGGCCAACGTTTGAGAATTGTAATTTTCTGTTCTTAGACACAACGCATATATCTATTTACGATAATTCGTCATCGCCTGGAACGAATGCTCCTGTCGAGACACCGCAACAAGGAATCAATACTTCGTCCTTAGCGACAAATTCTTCCAGTCAGAGTGTCGGCTCCGGCCATCACTCCACAGATGCCTCTACAGTTGCTGCGATTGTCGTGTGCGGTGCAGCTATTGTCAGCATCATCGTAACTATTGTTATTATCGTCTTTCTGCAGATAAGAAAGCTGAAAGAAGGTATTGCTCATCTCTATTCGTTTCCATTATTAAACAGTTACTTGTATCTTTGTTTCTTTCACCTTCTTCGTCCTTATCTGTATCTCTCTTTATCTGTCTTTGTCGGTTGTTTTGTGTATGAAACATTCGCTTTTCTTAGAAAACGTTTATCAGTTTCCGAAAATTATTAAGAAGGAGTATATGCCTATTGCAATTGTCCATCCACTGAAATGTTGGCATCAATTTTTGACGGCCTAATATCTAGCGTCGTTGTTTGAAGCGAATCTCGGCAGTTTATTTGTATTTTTAAACAATGTTTCATACTCCTTAAATGTAAGAGTCGCATGTCGAATAATACACGTTAAAAGTTATTTCGTGCAGTGACTTATGTTCAAAGAAAGATGCGACCGTTTTATGACTAACATGTGGATGTGGCATGTCGGCGTCACAATGTCACATGTAGGCCTATTCTTTAAGTGAATATTGACTGATGCCTTGTGCATTACTATAGCGGCTTTATATAAGTCATTGGAATGAATGATATAGGATGGAATGGAATTGGGATGAAAGAGGAGGGAATGAGATTGAATTGGATGGGGCCATATTAGTTCAGAACGCCTCAAACAGCTTTACCGCAGTGGCCAATTTCAATTCAATTCAACACTTTTTATTGACAGCAAGTACCAAATTCTTCACAAAAACAAATCTAGCAGCACATAATCACTTCAGTCCGATTATCAATTATATATGCAGCAACGTTATCTACCATAAGACAATCGGTTTCCTTGTGTCAAAGGGTTATCCCTAAAGGAGCACTAATGCCCCGCTGCCAGGGGCCCCATTTTCCTTAATTTTCTAAGTAGGGGCCTATAGGTAGAACAGACGATCAGTAGCAGCCATAGTGTCTTCAGTGGTTTTCTACATCCATTTTAGTTTATTTATTCCAGTTCAATAAGATACTGTTTAAGCTTCATTTTAAATATTGCTAAAGTTGTCACATTAGTCAAAGGAATCGGCAGCGAATTCCATACACAGGGTCCACGATAAGAAATTGAAAACTGTCGAGTTTTGGTTCGTGCATAAACTCTATGGTACTTATTATAGGATCTGGTGTAGTAGCAATGTACATCTGTATTCAACTGGAAGTTACTAGTAAACGTTTCTGGTAATAGCTTATGTTTAAATCTATACATAAATACCCAAGTCTGCATCTTATTTATGTTTAGCAACGGCATTATTCTAAGTTTCTTAACGTATGTGTGCGAGTGCTTTGATTGTATTTAAGACCACAAATAATGCGTGCAATACGCTTCTGTAATATCGTAAGTCTTGTCAGGTGCGAGTGGTAGTTTGATGCCCATACAATACTGCAATAGGAAAGGTAAGAAAGAATGAGAGTGTTGTACAAGTTCATCAGGATAGGTCTCCGTAGTACATGTCGAATCCGAGAAATGATGCCATTGTTTGTAGCCACTTTTTTGCTATTATTGAGACATGATCATTGAACGTTATATGCTCATCAACATATACACCTAAAAAAATTGTAGTAGTGACCTGAGTAATTTCTTTGTTATCAATTTTGATAATAGAATCAAGGACAGGGAGAATTTTCTTCTTAGATCTAAATATAATATAATTAGTCTTGGATAAATTTAAGGATAATTTATTGGCTTTAAACCATTCAGATAGGCTTTCTAATTCATTACCTGCCCTGGTGTACAAGGTTTCAAGAGATTTATCCGACAAAAATGCATTTGTGTCATCTGCAAAAATTATGAAATTAAACCTTGATGAGGAATTTGAAATATCATTTTTATATATATCAGGAATAGCAATGGACCTAGTATAGAGCTTTGTGGCACTCCACACCTTACATTTAATTGTTCTGAGAGGTGGTTATCAAATGACACATATTGCTTTCTGTTATGAAGATAGTCAGAGAACCATGCAAGTCCTATCCCTCTGACACCATAGTGCTCAAGTTTTTATGAGAATTTTATGGTCGACAGATAATGTTTAATTTGTCGCTCAGTGAATAAGACGTTGTTCTCATTACACATCTGGAGTCCGAGGTCCCAGCGAGCGGTCATAAAAAACAGTCTTCGTATTTAACGGATGAAGACGGTATGTCACAAATTGGTTCATATATTCGAATGTGGTATGTCAAAAGTCTAGGAATTGTAGGCCTTCAAGGTGGTCGAAGCTATAACATGTCACAATCTGGACATCCTAATCGTTGTGGAAACATGACATCAAGTTGCACTTCTGATGTCGGTTCCCTGTGGGTTGAAACGTCGCTGACCTGCCGCGGATGAGATCTCTCTCCTAATTACCTCGTTAGTCATAATGGAGACCGAGGGAATGGCGAGTTCCATCGGAAGGACATAATGGAGGAAGCTAACCATACTCTGACCCGTATCACACACATCTCCCTAACCTAATGGTCGACACAAACTGTATCCTGAAACCAAAAACCAAGAAACAAAACAACGTGTACTCTAATGCGATTATGTTTCCATTGTTTCAATGCGTCATTTGAAGTCTCTGTTGCTGGACAATGACACATTGTTTCCAAGCTACACACTAGACAGTCATGTTCATTTGGTCTAAATTATCTGGCCCTCTTTGTCAGCATTTGGCCGATATAAAACTATAAATGAATAATGTCCCTCTGAATTTTTTATCTGAATATTTGTACGGTGTTACTAAATGACACAGTTCCCCTGCGATTTACTTAAACTGCACTATATTAAGTGTTCTCATACATAAATGCATGCATACAATGCAATACAATAAATAAATAAATAAATACATACATACATACATGCATACATACATACATACATACATACATACATACATACATACATACATACATACATACATACATACATACATACATACATACATACATACATACATACATTCATACACACATACATACATACATCCATACATACATGCATACATACATACATACATACATACATACATACATACACACATACATACATACATACATACATACATACATACATACATACATACATACATACATACATTCATACACACATACATACATACATCCATACATACATGCATACATACATACATACATACATACATACATACATACATACATACACACATACATACATACATACATACATACATACATACATACATACATACATACATACATACAAATGTTCCGCAAAGTCGATATATAATAAATCCGCTCGGAATGCATGAACGAACTAATGAAACAACTGCAGTACAATGCAATGTAATGTAAATCTTTGAAATTTCCTAGCGACACACGAAACACGAATCGAGAGATCAGCCTGTTTATCGGCGCCGTATAAATCAAGTCCGAAAGATCCGGGTTTGTTGATCCTTTTCGATGCCTTACGAGAACCTGGGTTGGGGTTAAAGCCCATGAGACATCTTAATGCCCCTGGAAAAATACATGTAGTTGATGAATTAATGAAGAAATTTTTGCAAACTGAGGAAGTATAAAAAGTAACGTGTAGGCCTAACTGATGGAATAATGGAATTAGTAAAAACGAAAATGTCAAATTAAGTAGGCCTGTAGATTGCCGTTGCACTTGCATTACAGTCTTCTACAAACAATAATATTATTAATTTTCGAAACATTGACGTTCTCTTAGTTAAGCATTGTTGCTACTTGTCCAATTATACCGAAGGCCAAAAACAGTCTGACTTTTGCAAATATGTTCATGTCTCTTCGTTTATTTGTTTGTATACATGTACTACACATTTATCTAATAATTTAATTACTAATTACATTACATTTTTTATCGTCTGTACGAGCTATAAGTGCGTTCGTTCGTTCGTTCGTTCATATTATGGCGAAGATATAATAATTATTGGTACAGTTTGAATTAACTGAAGTCGAGCTTTGTTTCCATCTAACTCCACTAATAACGGTTTGATCAGAGATTATTTCTATTGGTAAACATCTAACATCACTGATATGACGAATTAACCAATTAGACAATTAGACAATTAACGCGACATCTAGGGTCTGCAATTAGTTGAGACACGATTGTTAAATCACAAAATGTTCATATTTTATCAGACAATGATGGTAGCAAAAAAGCCTGAGGGGAAAACCAAATCGCACCGAGTAGGCTACGTCTGAACGCATGATAAGTATGTAGTTTAAGTTTCACGACCTTCAATCGTATCCTGCTCAGCCTGATTCAGTTATATCCCGGTTAAGACCTACCGCGTGTGTTATTGTGGCTAGAGTTAATTAGATCTTCATGTAACCGAATGAATCACAGCAATAAGTAAACGTTGGGCAACATCAACATTGAGGATACCATGATACTGGGCTTTTCCCTCAACAGTTTCCTCCAGAGTGCGTGAGCCATGCATTTATGCATCAGTGACATGTAACCTGCCGGTAGTAATAGGCTAGGTTTGTACATTACATATTAATATTATATGTGTGTGTATGGGTGGTTTGCATACGTTTTTGGTAAGTGTGTGTATATATGAATATACGATTGCAATAACAATTGCGATGGATTAGTTAAACCCTAGGCGTAGTTCTGAACTTAAACGATTAGTCCTGCTGAAGGGAAGTAAGCAAGTTCACGTGACATGCTTTAGCCCAGGCATGGGCAACTTCATTTAACAGAGGGCCGCTTTAAGGTTTGAAGGGCAGCTCAGGGGCCATACGCCAATCGCGAGCTAATTTTTGCAGATTCATTTTCCCCAGAAAATGAAACTATAATAATTTTTGAATAAAATTATTATAGTTTCATTTTCTGAAGGACTGAATCAGAGGTACCTCACAAAATTTCCTTTCCAACTCACTGTTGCATTGGAGCTCTATCAATTCCATTTGCCTGGAGCTTGGTGCTGAATTGGCGTCGATGGAAAAGGGAGATTCAAACAATTTAAGTCTAATTCATGAGCAGTAAATCAGAAAACCTGGACTGGAACTCTACTTTCAATATAGTTATTTGTTCTGTGCACTTCTTGATATTTGCAGAATCAGTAAAACATGGAAAATGCACAGTATTGCCTTTTGATATTTGATTTTCCCAGAGTAGCAACTTCATTTGAAAAGTTCTGATAGATGGTTTCTAAAGTAGTGAACCTACCCACTTGTGGTCTAGTTTCATGCAGAGAGTAAATTACATTGATGACTCAGTAGTAAACTAGTTGACTATAGACTAGATAAGAAACAAAATTTAATGTTTTAATGTCGGTCTATGTACAGAAATTCAGTTGTTTATGGCCGGATTAAAGGTTCCCAAACTAGGGTCGGACAAAAGGTCCCAAAAGTGCCAGGTACAGAGCTAATATAAAAGACATGCCAAGGGCCGGTTCAAAGGTCCCGGGGGCCGGATCCGGCCCGCGGGCCGCCAGTTGCCCATCCCTGCAAAGTTTAGCCAATAACGCGACGGGCCTGAATAGGCCATGCGGCTCTTAAACTAGGCCACTCTTCTTAGATGAAACTCATCATAAATCGGTCAGTAGGCCTTTTAACCACTAGCAATCCAGTTCTCCAAAACCAGTTCAATCACACCATGACTTAATTCGCAGTCAACTACAGCTGTGTTTTCACCATGTGACCCAACATCGACTATCCTCCAGTTCTATAATAACTCGCAGAAAGTATGATGCATCCTGTTTTAATAGGTGTTGTATGTACTGTTCTTAGAACTACTGTGTATGTAGCAATTCAACGTTTCAACGTCCTACTTCATTTTCTTCTTTAATTAATAGCATGAACCGTGAATCCGGGTCTAGCGACATGAGGTGGTCTTGAAGTAGCGCTATATAAATTTTAAGTAGGCCTAATAATAAAAATTACAAATTTCTAACGGGCAGTGTGGAATAACTTTGTTAGGTAGCCTACCTACTATAGTTTAGGTTAGAGTTGTAGATGAATTGACTTTACTATTTTAGTTGGTAATAATACTATAATTATTATTATAATTATTATTATTATTAAATTAGTATTATTATTATTATTATTATTATTATTATTATTATTATTATTATTATTATTATTATTATTATTATTATTATTATTATTATTATTATTATTATTATTATTATTATTATTATTATTATTATTATTATTATTATTATTATTATTCGGTGTCTGAAATATGGCCACTGATGGTGGTTGAGCGGAAGCGTGGTCACCTGGGGTTAAAACTGGACAATATTCATATTTCCCGTTGGTGATCACTCCTGAACCTCTCAATAATTCTCTTTTCTCATGCCAGAGGAGGCCACAATGTTGAACGGACCTCTATCCACTTCAGAGGCTGTCACGTCTTGTCTGAAATCTCGCTGCTCGGAATTATCTTTAACTATTTTAAAGTTGGGATCACGATTCTCGATGCCTTTATAGCCTATAGAATCTGATGAAAGTCTAGTTAAGTTCACCACGGTTGCTCCACATCTTACGATGCTGTTCAGAAACGTTTCATATTTTCCAGCGCGTCTCAATTATGATTCAACGATTCAATGCAGTCTCCTTTCGAAAGCACTCTTTCCTTTTCTAGAACGAGTCTTAGCTAACCCGAAGGAGCAAATATAAAGAAAAAAGAATAATAATCAAAATTATATTAATTACGATAGTTATACTGATAATAATAATTATTACTGTTGTTATTATTATTGAAAGAAATATACTATTAGTTAGAGTGATAATAATAAATAATAATATTGGTGTTGTTGTTGTTGTTGATGATAGTGATGATGATGGTGATGATGATGGTGATGATGATGATGATGATGATGACGACGACGACGATGACGACGACGACGACGATGACGACGACGATGACGATGACGATGATGATGATGATGATAATTATTATTATTATCATCATTATCATCAGCATTATAGTTACCCCATCATTGTCATCTGTATCATAAATCACCACCAGCATAACCGTCAGCATCTATTGCAGTAATAATGCAGAAATAGAAACTAGATGAGGCTTATATGAAACTGTCATAAATCCTACTAGAAGCTAAATTGTGTCGTTCTTATCAAGATTTTTACTGCTTGTTTTATTTTGATGCAGAGAGAGTTGAAATGGGATCTTTAACGGACGTCGTTTCAGGCAATGGACACATTTCATCCGATCAATTCTCTAACAATATGATTGAACTGGATGTTCCAGTCTATGCCGAAATAAAAGAAAATGGTACGAATAGTTTTACAACTGGATCTATGTGATTCCAACACTAAACAATCAAACCTCTTAGGCTGTCTATTATAGAAGTGTCTAATTTATGACTTTTCCTGACCATCTCCGCTCTTTTTACCTCTTTGGCTACCTGTTCGATTAGTCTTCAACACTGTTTTCAGTATTAACTTAACTTGGAATGTGTAGTGCACAATTATATTCTAGGGTTTAGCTCAGTCAATCGTCAGCGACAACTTATTGAAAGGTTGGCGGATGGAAAAACTGTTTTAGATAGGAACCATTCCAAAGAACCTTTAGTTGTGAATAGGCCTACCTTATATGCAGATATAGACCAAAACGCTGACGATTAGATGTTCCGTTGCTTCTGGGGGTTTTCTTCTGGTGACAGACAATGATTCTCCTATTATATCGCATGTCATACAGTCTTTGACAGCAATCTGATCTACGATTTATTTAGCACCATTATCAAACTGCGAAGGCACAAGTCAACGGTAACTTTGAGTAAAACCGTAAAAATGAGAAAGTAACCCGATAAAAGGCGTCAATAAGTCTTGCTTATGAGCGTATATTCGTTACGTTGTCCAGAATTTGCCACTCTGGATGAGGTTTAACCGTTTTTGCCTATCGCCTTTGAGAGGTTAATATCAATTTGGTTGAATGAAAGTTAGTTTATTGATATTCCAGTGATTCAAATTGACATTTTTAGTTATTTCATCATTATTTATCAGTCGCTGAACTTTTTTCTAAGGTGAAGATGTATGCCAACAGTGGATCCTTATGGCTCATACAAAAGCAAAATAGTGGGTCTTGACAAGTGATTTAAATGAAAGATACCAGGTTGATATGTCGGCCAATTTGTGATAGAAAATTTAGAATAGGAGATCTCGGTAACTATATCGTAGCGCGATTCCACGAGAAACACTTGTGAGGCATTTTATATCTTAGATGTTTTTCGCCTGACGCAATGATGACGCGTATCCTATTTGCTTGTAGAGATGGACGCGAGATCGACAGACAGGGATCCGGGCATCGAACTCAGTCCAGTGTATGATTTGCTAAGGGCCACTGGTTAGTGCTCTAAGCATATTTATTTTATTTCGAATGTTGTAGCGCAGACTAAGGTAGGACCTATGCCTTAAGTCGTAGTTATATCATATTCTAGTCCGATCTTATTTTAGCTATTCTGATCACTTCTGATTCTGATCTAATCTGTTCAGATCTATTTTAATTCTAATTAAATCTAAGCTGATAACTTCTATAGCGACATTCTGGACGGTCGCTGCTATGTGAAATTGATGGGCGAACTGTAGTTTTAGACAGAAGTCCACAGAGACTTCCTGCGACTGTAATAAGTTACTGAAAATGCATCGGCCGTTTGCTATGTGTGAAAGCCTGCATATTAAACTAGTCGCCTATCTTCAAACGCTTTCGCAGGCCATACATGCCATGTCGGATTATTTATTAGCATAATTGCCTAAAATTTAGTCCTATAATATTATTGAATCAGTCCGACATTATCTGCAACATCCTATTTGCTAATTGGCAAACTGATTAGCCTACTGTGACTGGATTTTCGAAGCCGGACAATTCTGAGAAAAGTTCGGAGAATTTCGAGAAAAGAACTTCAGAGAATTAAAAGTCGTAGAAAATATATAATCTGGAAAACTGAAATCAGACTTTAAAAACAGTGGATTGAAAGCGAACGTCATAGAAGGAATTATACATTACAGATTAACGCGTGTGAACAATTACATGACAAGCTTTAGAAAACAAACCTATTACTAAAAAATAGAATAGCATCCTAGCTGCAGCCTGGGATTACACTGTCATCCTTGTCATAGCAATGTCACGAATCGGGAACTAAAGAGTCAATAAATAGTCTACTTGATTGATAGTATATCCTAAAACTTAATTATAGGCTACAGTTCGGACAAAGCCTGCTATACAAGGGCTGATGCACCTAAAGCACTAACGTAGGCTTACTTGTTTAAAACAAATAGTGATTGAGTAAAGCTTAACACAGTCACTGCACTTAAATTGCCAATAAAAGCCCCTCCTACCTTCCTAATTTCGATCTGAAATGTTAGCTAAATAAGGCAAAACACAGCATTTAAATTGCCAATTATATGCCCCCTCCCACTTCCCTAATTACTACATAAAATGTTTACGAAATAAAACTAAATCCTGCACTTCAATTCCCAATAGAAGCCCAGCCAACTCCCTAATTTCTACTTAAAATGTTTACTAAATAAAACTAAACACTGCACTTAAATTGCCAATATATGCCCCTCCTACTCCCCTAATTTCTACATAAAATGTTTACTAAATAAAACTAAATCCTGCACTTAAATTCCCAATATAAGCCCAGCCAACTCCCTAATTTCTACATAAAATGTTTACTAAATAAAACTAAATCCTGCACTTAAATTCCCAATATAAGCCCAGCCAACTCCCTAATTTCTACTTAAAATGTTTACAAAATAAAACTAAACACTGCACTTAAATTGCCAATATATGCCCCCTTTGACCAAATGTTGGCCTACTTTAGGTCCGTCCAATCTTCAGTTTGCACTGCTTTTCTTATCCAACAGATGGTGATGCATCTAATGTGCGATCAGCTGCTGTTGCTGATGTAGCTGAGGTGAAAAGCGACCGGAAGACCAGTTCTAACGACTCCGTTCAAGATCAAACCAATCAAAATGAACAAGCAATTTCAATTTATGGAGTCGTGAACTCAGACAGTAAGATCAATTATTTTCATTTCAGTTTTTATTTGCTGGTCATAATAATGTGCTTGCTGCAGAACATCTGTATAGCACCTGTATTGAATCTCTCAGAAGTGCTAAATTATATGGTTTTCAGTCAGATGGAAAAGAGTATCTCTAAACACGCGTAAATATGACATAATTCACAATACACTTAGCTAAACCGATTGAATATCACTGCTAGGACAGTTCCATAAAGAAGGCTCAATACAAAAGAAAACCCGACGTTCTAAGCAGAAAATTAAAAGGCCGCCAATGCCAGGTCCCGACATAGACACATGAAAGTGTGGCCTTTGTTGGCACGCTGAGCTTGCTTTTATTGTTCTAGACTAATTGCATGAGATACTGCTTCTGTTCCTCGTGCGTGTTAAATGGACATTGAATTCTTGAATCGAGGCAACTTCCTGTTCAGCAGGATTGTTCCCAACCTTCAAAGAGGTGGAAACCATCTGGTCTATTATGATTCTTGAAGTAGCCATTCGATGGAGTCAATCTGCAGGAATTCTTCACCGAGGATCTTGAAAAGGCGCCGTCTTGATGTCGTGACGAGGTCATAATTATAGTCCTATGTTTCTGGATTGACGAATAGTGGACTCCATTTTGGAGGTTCATCAACAGCTCAGTATCACTGAGAGCCATGACTATTAACTTCTTCTCATCCACCATTGTCGTCGATGAATCCTAATCTTACCAGCAGCTCAAACAGGTGCCATAATTGGCGACCAAATGCTTTGCTTCTGCGACCTTCTTGTTAAGGCAGGCCATTACGTGAAGTAGCTGCAGATGATGTGCTCTTGAACCAATATTTGACATACACATCAGTAAATAAGAGACAGGCCTAAATAAAATGCTTCCTCAATCCATATTTGTTCACGATACGAGATGCTTCCTTATTTATTCAAGAATTCAATTACCACATGACTTCCGTAATTCGGAGGATCCTAGCTGTAATGGTTTATACTGTTTGAACAATAGCCATTATCTTTATAAAGTAAATGACTATGGCCATCCGGCATCCAGCGGGCACGGTGGATTGCCCCGGGATATCGGAAATGGATACCACTTGGAGACGTTCCACCGAAGAGAACAATCGTCAGCTCTAGGTAGTCATCTGGTGCTTGGAATGTTTCCAGCTCAGCTACTCCAAACTCTAGGACTTTCTTTCCATGGAGCGATATGGGCTGCCATAATCTCATTCTCAATGGCTGTGGAAAATGAAGATAGATCTATTTGATGCTACGAATCTTTGATATGGCCAAACATTTCTAATCAACTTCTCCAGCATGAGCTCTGTGATGTGATGACGGCATGCTAAATGTGGGAGCTCAAGACCAATGAGACCAATGAACTAATGACGTCATCCTCTGAATAATTTTGGAGCTGCCTTGATAAAGACCATTGCAGAAAATCTATGAGCAGCCATAATGTCACTTGTGTTTCTATCAGTAAAAGAAAGCAGACTCCACCTTTTGTTCCAGTGCTTGAAGCAGTGGTATGGAAGCACTTATCCTTGGCCCGCGCCCTTAATCCCCAATCGTCCATGTCGTAAATAGAAAATTTGAAATGTTAGCCATGCAGCCAACTGTACAGTAGGCCTACTGCCGTCCATCGAGAAGTTTCGGAGCAGACACCACCTTCAATACATTCTGTCAAGAGACTACAAGAGGAAGTCGGTCTACTCTTTTTCTTCCAGGACCCGTAAAGTCCTCCATAAATATATCATCCCAATGCAATACCAACGGCAGTACAGGATCGAAGGTTGCCTTCACCTCTACACTGAATCAGACCATCATGATGTTTCATTCGTGCTCTTCTTATAGCACGTGGGCTAATCATGACATCCTCTGTATCACGTTGTAGCTGCCCCGATGAAGCCATTGCAGAAAACATTTGACTTCTTGTCACTTGTATTGGTCCGATCGAATGCTGCAGCCACTTTAAAAGTCATCACATACACCGCAGAGCGGATTAACCAGTGTACTCAATATGCCTTAGCATGGGGGCCCCGCCTAGAGACCCCCCGACCGGAGTCAGAACGCTGCAGGTCGAACACATAATTTAGTACCCCAAACAATTTGTACTAAGTAAATAGAAAATTTGAAATGTTAGCCATGCAGCCAACAGTAGGTCTACTGCTGTGTGTCTTTGACTCAGCTTCTTTCTGTTAATATTATTATAGTCCTAATATACGACCACGTCACTTTTGGTTTTATTCCGACGCGATTCGTTCCCTGGATTTAAGTTTAGTGTTAATGTTTTTAAACGTACTCGATGGCTAGAACATCTCTTCTTTCCGTTGCTAAGAAACACCAACATCCTAAAAAAGAATAGGGAAATCAGCGCCGTGTTTGGATCAATTTCTTTCACGAGCCAAGGTAAAAGGTAGTGATACAATAGCACAACCAATGGATTTGCCTGATACTAGTTGGTCGACGTCGACATATTATAGGGATATCCCACTCCCACTCCAACTCCATTGCTAACTGTGGGTTGTGAATACAATGTCATGCTTGATACTTCACATTATACCAACAGATGCTCATATAGGTCAAACTCGCAATTCTGAACTTATTATTGCAACAGTTGTTACACATCCGTCTGAAAACGAGTCGACAAAGTTCATAAAACCTTCTTGTCATTCGACTGATACCCATGAATGGTTGCAGGTTACAGCGGCCAATAGACCTACTGAGTATTGGCTTGAAAAGGAATCTGCAGAAACATATCCGAGTCCAATGATTACCCAAAGTCAAAACGACTTTATAAAGCAGTGTCAAATTTGTGCAAGGGACAATATCGCCAGTTCAATAATTAGCTATTTAGCTAATTGATATAGTTGCCTTTCAACCCATCTCAAATTTCAGTTTACTGCTTTCAATGTCTGCCTATGAGTAGTCAAAAGATCATTGCCTCGGGAGTGATAATTATGCTTAAATTGATTTCATTTGATGAACAATTGAATAATAGGCCTATTAAACAGTTTGCAGCTGATAAGAGTTGCAACTGTTTCTGAGCTAACAATTAAGGGCGCTCTAATGTCGGCGCTCTTATGTCGGCGCTCTAATGTCGGCGCTCTTTTGTCGGCGCTCTTTTGTCGGGCGTTCTTTTGACGGGTCGCCGTTGTCAACATACTTAAACAAAATTTCAAACAATCATGGATATAGTACCAAAATGCAAAGCTTTGAAGTTGTTGCAGTAAATGTTGCACGCATTGACTACTAATTTTGAGAATCACGGCACATTGACCCGGCTTTAGGACAAATTGCTTATCATGTCTTTACGGCTTTCACGTTATCCCATGCTCAGTATGAAAAGGGTCCCTTTTAAAAATAGCATGGCGTCCCGAGTGGTTAATCCGGCCCTGATTCGCCGTTCACCCTCGGCTTGGAAGTTCACGGACCTTCCTAAGGATCAGCTGACAAGGTAAAACTGCTGCTCTCCGACGATTATTCAGCATTTAATCATCACCTTCTTGAATATCAAAGCTCCATGAAACGATCTGTCCCCTTGCTGTGTGCTCTGTCAGCATACTCAAACAAGCATTTGGTCGCAGTTGTCCGAACTCATGATGTCACAACTGCTTGTTTTATCTCCAGTGAATAATTTGCTGCAGAATCTTTACGCTTCATCACGGACGCAGTTTCCCTTGACTGTGAGGTTTCGACCTACTCCAGCTATCGTTCCTTTCCGACCTTTCTCTCGCTATGCCTCCAAAAACAAAATGGTCTCGCTCGATATTTAATAGGGATCACTATCAAAATAATCTTCTGCTGATTTTTCAAATTTGATAAATGCGTAATTTAAGAATATTTGGTCAAAAGCGAAAAATGCACTTTTAAGAGAATTCAAACTGGATTGAGCGTTATAACTCGAACTCAGATACATTGGTTGGCACAGTTCTGTCCTATTCACTTTCAACTCGACTCGTTGAAGATATCAAATAATAATTTCAATTAAAAATAACGTACAAGGGATAGTAAATATGTGAATTGCAAGATATGTAAAATTTGCAGTCCCTCCTAGCGAGACTTTCTTCTGGTCTCACTTTTGAGTGCCTACTAATACCTTCTCTGAGTGACTGTAATAGTCTATCGATTGCTATTATTGGTGTTCAATGAACCGATTGATATTGATGCAGTTGAAGAGACTGAAACGAGCAAAGAAAATGCGACGTTCAATCCTACAAACATGACAGCATACGATCCAATCTACGGAGAAACTGCAGCCAACGATGGTTAGTCTAAATTTATCATGCAATCAGCATAATCGTTAGAGCGACCACTTTAAGCGATCCTATTAGTATGCCCAGTCCCATAATTTACACAGTAGTATCGACTATAATGCTACGCTAAAAGAATAATTGGTCCTATAATTATTTGTGCAGGAGTAGCCTATTTTAAACTACCGTGGATAATGGACGGATCAAGGATATCACGTGGTGGGACGAAGTAATAGTCAATTTGAATGTAGCGCTCGTGAACAAGCTGGTGCCCTGCTCTTACTTCTGAGTGGCTGTTTAAAACTATGGAATTTACGGCAAAGATTACAATAAATTACGCAATCTCATCTAACGATTCCCGTTGTCCTAATGCACAAGACATCGTAAATGTTTATTTCCGTTGCTTTCTGTTATAATTCTGACTCGAATCGTCAGAGATATAAAATGAGAATTTTATAAAGAAGAAATTTCATATGAGTAGTGGGCAAATAGAGAGCCAGGCTCCCAATCGCTCCCAGAAGACTGAGAGCCAGGCTCCCAATCGCTCCCAGAAGACTGAGAGCCAGGCTCCCAATCGCTCCCAGAAGACTGAGAGCCAGGCTCCCAATCCAGCCCAAAGTACAGGTCAAACGATTACATCAGCCTGAAACAGACACCCAATATTCGGCGTGAGGGTCTTTTCAAGGTCCGCTCTTGGTAGGCCGGTGCATGCCTCTACCATCCATTGCAAGGTGACACATATTTTTTGTGTGGAAGCCAGTGCAACCAGCCAATTGGAAGCCAACCCTATTCTATACGTTAGTGTACAAAGTTTAAAGTGCAATTTCTCGTATAGTATAAAATTAGCAAGTTGTTTCTTGCATTGGTATATCACTCGCAAAGCTCTTGCTTCGCTCGACCGAGTATATGGCTCAAGCACAGCTAGAATTCTACAAACTGACCAAAATGACTTCAATTTCCGTAAGTATAATTCTTTGTATATTAATTTAAATGCATATACTAATACTGTGAATTGTAGGTTTCAGCATCTTCAATCTGATTCCGTATTTAATTTTTTCTTTATATTTTTTATATCTGTAGAAACCTCAAGATCTTTTCAAAGAATCCATCGGTAATAATCGCTTCCTATCTGCGACAACGTACAAGGACGAACTGATGATACACATTCGTGAATACGATGAGGGAAATGGAAAGCTGTACCCCACCAAGAAGGGTGTTTCTTTCAACAAGACTCGGTGGGCCATGTTCATCAGACAACTAGACGATATGGAAAGAAGCGTGGATCTGCTGAAGGCGAATCAACCCGTCGACTTCTATCGACACGTTGGTGGACGTTACTACGTCTCCATTTCCAAGGAATTCAAGTGCGTCAACATCCGTCGCTATTTCCTACCACCGAACGCAGCCAAAGAACGACCCACGCGAAGCGGTATCGCGCTGAAACTGGACGAGTGGGACACGCTACTTGCGAAAATTCGTGAACTGCAAGAACGTTTACCAGAACTTAAAACCGCCAAACCCTGCTACGCTAGTGACGATCATGCGAACCAGTTGGGTTACTTGAACTGTATAGAGTGTAATCCTTTTGGACTCGGACTGAGTGTTAGTGAATCGATTGACTAAGAAATCGACTAGATGCTGGTGCAATTTGTTTGATTAAATTTATTGAAATGGAACAAGTCTTCGTTTTGTTGTATCGCTAAATACATATACATAATGGTGAATATTAAGTCGTGTACAATCTAACAAATTCAAGCTTTCTTTCTTTCTTGTAATTTCCAACCATTCTTTCTTCATTCATAAAACTCATTTCCTTAGAAATTTGTGTGAAATTAACCAATGAATGACTAAGATCAAGCATTATTTAGACGATAGTTTTAAATGTAGCATCTTTATAGAAATAATGACAAACACAAAGTCTGTAGTTTGACGAGTTTTTTAAGCACAAGCAATTCAGAAAACGTAAAACATATAAGAGTCTCTGTTCATAGTTAAAATATTATGCAAAGTTATGTCAATAATACTAGCTAGAATATGTACATTATCCAAAGTAACCATGAAAACAAACAATTCAAAAAGAAATAAGAGTCTCTGTTCCTGAATAAAATATTAAAATAGACAAAGTTAAATGTATAATTATACTAGCTAGAATAGAGCAATATTAACGTGTCCATATGCATACGAATCTGTAGAATTAACCAGAAATCGTTTATCATCAAAAGGGGAAAGTGCAGCTTTGGTTATTTCAAGAGTGTGCAATTCGTGATTAGTGCTTCGTATGGCAAAGAAATTAGACGTGGTTGGCAGCTCCTTAAAAACGCAATTTCTATAATCATCGTGTCGTATTCTTTTAGACACATACGATTTCTTTATACCCTTGGCAGTCTTTTTCTCCTTGTTACCCGGGAGCAATAGGCTATACATTTTGGAACGAAGACCCACAAACTCCAAGGGTGGTATAGCGTTTGTTTCATCTTTAAACTTACCTATCACCTTTGCGTTATTTCTACTGTAGAGGAAATGGTCAATGGGATAGTCGGATGTGTCGTATTCGCTCGAATGTTTTTGCATATCCGAATATACATCATCAGTCGCAATATGATAACAAAGGCTGTCGGTATCCGTAAAGAGTAGCTTGGCTCGATCGCCATATATAGGCACGATGTGTTCGTAATGAAAACTGTACATTTTCAACTTGGAGATGTCTAGAATGCACATACCGGCGTACAGAGGCTTATTGAGATAGACATTCGATTTAGTTAATTTGATAACGGTAAGATCTTCATTTATGATGTGGAAAGATTGAAAAGTTGGTCTAGCGATAAAACGCTTCGCTCTTCTGGCATTGGTTACTAGACGAATTTCAAGATGGCGACGTTTTTGCTCCATAGTCTTGCCAAAGACTGAATTATTCATTAATTTGAATAAATCTTTCTCAAAAGCGGATTTGGCCACCTGACGCTTGGCCGTATTGAAATCTATATACTTTTTCAGCCATCTACTTTGTTCGAATTCGAGAATTTTGTGTATTTTTACGAGTTTCAAACCCATTTTCAGATAGAATTGCAAATTTCTGTAGTGAAGCACATAGTTGGTCTTTTTCATCAAATTTGGCACTAATTTCTCAACGTGTCCGTTAACATTGTGTCCGATCTTTTGCGAAACCGACTTTGCGTATGGAGATAACATGTCATGCGTAATCAAAAGCTTTTCAGGTGCCAAAGGATAATCGTTATGTTTATCGTGGAGATTTTGAGGATAGTCCAAATCAACTTCTAATATGTAACCCATATTATCATCAGTCGTTTTAGATTCCAACTCAAAATCTTCAATTTCATCCGAATCTAGGAATCTGAACTCACCAGTTGGCAAAGGTTCGCTCATAGCGAATCCATATAAATTATTACAATCGAGATAAGATATATAACTATTTGGCACATTTTCATCGTACAAATCGCCCAAATACGGATTATTGGACTTTGCATAACGGTTAGAAATCATAGAAACGCCGCCGCGCATTCCTTTCTCGATGAAAAGATATTGATCGGGATCCGTTATTAGCTGCAAAGACACGCCAGTCATTTTCAAGCAGGCATCAAAACTTAACCCTGGGCTGGAATAGTAATGCAACGGATCCAATTTATAATAATTCATCGACATCTTTCTGAATTCTTCGAATACGTCGGCGAGTAAAATCACATCCGTTTGCAAATAAAGATCGTGATAGTCGCGCATGGTGTGCATATCAAATTTATTCCAAACCTTTTGGGCGTGTTCGTAATCAACGTCGCTAATATTCTCATCGGTTAGACAGCTGAAAAACTGTTCCTTCGTCGGCAGAACAGTTTCCGCCATTCTTTCCGCCGAATCCATATATTCGTATGCATATACTCCTTTACGAAGTAATAATTTGAATTTGTCATCGTCTCGGTAAAGTCGACGCAGGTGCATAAATTTAGAATCATCCTCTTTCGACAGATTTTTCGACAAAACGTCTAGACTGCAATTTAGGAACTGGAGCGAGTCCAGAAATCTTAAACCGTTAATTTCAAATGCCAGATATTTTTCCATGTTTGTCGCTATGACGGAAACGTCCTGCGAGGCAAAGTGTCGCGTTAGGTGTTTCAAAATCAAATGACTGTCATATGATTTTAAATTATGAAACAGAATCGGAATTAGAAAGTTTGCGGTCTTGTGCTTTTTCGATTTAGTCGGTTTCTTGAATTTTAGCTTCAGATTGCAATTCGAGCACACTGCTGATAGAAAATTTCCAGTAACGTGGCAATGATGCCTGACCTTATTCTTCACATCCAAATCGATATTACACGACGGACATTTCTTGCACGAATCAAAGCTTTCCAGTTGCAATTTGGTTAATGGTTTCATTTTCTCGTTTCTATTTAGAATTTTAGTTATTCGCAACTGTTCGTTCTTTACATGACAGAAAAATGCTTCCATTACATTCTCACCGCTATATACAACCGGCTCTTCGTTGTTGTATTGTTCGAACGACGATACGGTTAAACAGCAAAAGCCACTAGGTAAATGATTTTGAACGATTTTAGTCGATTTCCCGGCGCTAGCTTCTGTTTTCTGCAAGAAACATTCGAAATCGGCGTAAATCGCGAACGGTACCGCCATTTCATGTTGAGTATTGCTAAATTCTAGCACATTATTTTCTTCAGTAGGATATTTCAAATTTTGAAGGCCATGCTTGCCACACTCAGACATATGTTCGTGCTTACCAGCGGCCGATGCGAAACAGTGGAGGCAATATGGACATGGAAAGATCATTCCGTTATGGGAATTGCGTCCTGCTAAAAGCGCTGAAAGATTGCGTATAACGACGTAATGACGCTTTTCCATATCGCTCAAAAGCAGCAAATTCACTACATGTTTTCTATTTCTGTGTGGTGAAGCGTAAAGGGGAACAAATGTTTTATCTTCCGAGTTCGGATAAATAACGTTAATGGCATAGTGTGTGTTATTCATTTCAAACTGTGGAATTTGTTCAACGGCCATTGGAAATTGGAGTCCTTCTATGTTTAAATCACTTAAGTGCCGCCTATAAGGGGTAACACGCTGTCCATGTTTGTGTTGATAGTGTGATACTGCAAGGGCGCAATATAGAAAACAATAACTGTCATCATTTTTAATATTCAACGTTGCTTTCTTCCTCATTATCCATCCAGGCGTGCTTATAAATGAACCTGCCCCGATTGGGTCATAGTGAGCGGTACACAGCTTTAAATTCTCAATTCCTACAATTTTCCAGCCCGACCCTTCATCTGTAAACGCATCAGTCAATACATCGAATCTACTTATAGCATCTTCCATCTGCATCTGGAGTTGTGTTGGATTCATTAGGATGGCTGGCTCGGATTTGAAATACGCTGTGGTATTCTTGTCACCCTCCGCATTTTCACGAACAAAGTTCACATTTATGGCCAGATTCCATTTTATGGGGCTACAAATTAAGCGCAATATGTTTCCAATAAACATCAACTATTGTAATCAGTTTAAATATAATAGTTCATTTCTTCCAGTGAAATGCTTAAGTCTAGTATAAATTACTCAGTTCATACAAACAGTAATAGTAGTAGTATTAGTAATATGAACAGGAGACCTGTGCAATACGGACATAATATGCATACAAATTTACTTCGTTTTACAAATAACTATATTTCATATGAATTAGTATCAATCTTACCCTTCATCTCTTAGAATTCGCTCCAGGTTTGTGGAAATGTCGTTCTGCTGTCCACGAATGAGCGTTTCCACTTCGATTGTGTCTGTACCAATCGGCAAATCTTCCTCAACGAATGTGCTGAAAACGGAAGTTCGCACGTTTGGTGCTGTCAGCTTGTGATCACACGTTATACAAAACTGCTTGTCAACTCTAAAAAACTTTGATGGTCGTCGAGCATTGCAGTTCGCACATTCCCGGAGATTGATGCATTTCGAGCAAAAACCATCGATGGACAGATTAACTTTTTTATAAGCGCCACAGCTTTTACACCGCTTCTTAACTTCTGAAAAATTTAAACATTATACACCTGTACAATGTGCATAAATATTTTTCTATATGTGTCGTATTTCAATGTGTTGTAGCTGTGATCGTTCATTGCCATTCTCCATTATGCGCGCATAAAGAGAAAAAGAAGAAATGTATGAACAGACGACACCCAATTTTGTAGAGATGAATGAATGTGAAATAATTTCAGATTGTACATACATGCAAACACATACAGAGACATACACACACACAGACACACACACACACACACAGACACACATAGGCACTTGGACACGTTCTTGCTGTTAGAAATACGACGAATGAAAGTTTAAAAATGTGCTTACCAGGATTTTCATTTTGTTGTATATGGGGTGAGCTGTGCGATGTTGACGCTGTCGGAGGATCGTCAATCGTTATACTCGAGCTGTGCGCTTCCCGTATCGGTGGATCGTCATCGATAGTTATGCATCCATGACTCGGCGACTCTGTAAGAAATTTAAATAAAATTATGAGCCAAAGTCCCATAACCTGTTGGGGGTGAAGTTGAACTCTCGATTTACTCACTACTGCCAAATAATTTTCAAAAAATTATATTTACCACAATTTTCGATTTGTTGATCATGTTCGGAGTCGTGTGTCTCCGAAATTTGCGGTGACTGGACGAAAAATATGCATCTACCGTCCTCAGGTTCAGAAGAATTGCAGGCGTCACCGACTTTCGGTCGTTTAGCTAAAATGTAAATTATTATTTATCAGAATTTCATAGTATACTAAGCCAAGTTGTTTAAGTTAAATAAAGCTGAGAGTAACTTTATCGTTAAAGTTCTATTTCGTTTAACTGAAACTAAAACTGAATGTGAAAAGTTATGAAAACTGTAACTGAAACTAAACCTGAAAAGTTCTGAAAACTGTAACTAAAACTGAAAACTGTAACTAAAACTGAAATGTGTAACTAAAACTAAAACTGAAATGTGTAACTAAAACTGAAATGTATATTTAAAACTAAAACTGAAATGTGTAACTAAAACTAAAACTGAAATGTGTAACTAAAACTAAAACTGAAATGTGTAACTAAAACTAAAACTGAAATGTGTAACTAAAACTAAAACTGAAAAGTTCTGAAACTAAAACTGAAATGTGTAACTAAAACTAAAACTGAAATGTGTAACTAAAACTAAAACTGAAATGTGTAACTAAAACTAAAACTGAAAAGTTCTGAAACTAAAACTGAACAGTTCTGACAACTGAAACTAAAACTAAAACTGAATGTGAAAAGTTCTGATAACTGAAACTGAAAAGTTCTGAAAACTGTAACTGAAACTGAACAGTTCTGAAAACTGTAACTGAAAAGTTTTAGAAACTGTAACTAAGACTAATCTTGAAAGTTGAAAACTGAATTAATATTTCTGTATGGCGAACACAACGGATTGTGGACGTGTATATAGATGTTATCGGCTAATGATTCAAACTACAATTCACTAGCATGAAAGTGTGAATTTAATAAGAGACTTGATAATCAAAAATGAATGAAATTGTATAAAAATGATCTTCAACTGCTGCTGTTGAGTGTTTACAGAATTGAATTAAAATTCAAAAGATATGAAAACGGAAATTAAAGCTAAAACCGAAGTGATTTGAAAACTATAACTAAAACTTAACCGGAAAGTTAAACCAAAAATTAAAACTCAAAATGAATTGAAAATTAAACAAATTAACCTCAACATTAAGCTAAGAAATACATAGAAGATTTATAATATAATTGTATCAGTATTGAGAATATGTATGCATACTCGTTTCATGCTCCAAGTCTATGGTTCGTTTCTTGTCGTTCTCTCTTCTTTCGAGTTCCATTTCGTAAGCCAAGATATCTTCGATAGAAATTATTCCCATTAAATGTTCAGATTCAGCGCGTTCACATTCTATGTAGAGTTGTGAATTCGAAATACCATCATCCCACCCTAAAAAATTTAAAATAAAAATTAATCTTACTAATCAGCAACTAAAATAATTTCAGCTGAAATTCTCCCAGTCAATCGTTAAAGTCTATATACTTACAATTCGATTCTTCTTCTCCATCCATCGTTGCAGCCCGGTGAGTGAATACAAATTGAGAAGATTTGTCTGGTTTTATAGCTAAGAATGACCTTCATGTAGCATCATTCTCGATTAATTAAGCTAGGTCCAAAACCAATGTTAAAAGGTTGGTCTATTCTGTGAAACATTGTATCAGATGTCGAAGAACCAATGGCCTGGACGGTGTTTTATTATATGCCAATGTTAAAAGGTTGTCTCATTCTCTGAAGCAAGAGATTAATAAATGGCAATTCGATTGTATTTCAGATTGGACTCTGCGCTCCAATTCCTGATGGTTAATGAATAAACCGTCGTATACTACCAATTCTTTGTATTCACGCATTAAATTAAAAACTTGCATTTTGTATATATATATATATATATATATATAATTGATTTTGGTACTGCTCACGCTTATAAGCAACCATTGATGCCTCATAGGCATATACATACCCACACAAAGACATACATACGCATATGTACACGCACTTAGAGAGGTACACCGATTCTGGTAGCAGCGATGACCCAGCTGTTAATTTAATGTTTATAATTATTTGGTGTTATGTGTGGTCCGTCAGTTGTGTTCGCTTAGCTTCAACTGTTGTTGTTTGTAATGCGCTGCAAAATTCTCAATATCAATTCTGAAATGATCTTAACTTGTATTTTAACCGTCTGTGAAGATATGTCTCTTTGCAATTTGATTTGGATGTTAAATAGAGTCTTTAGTAACTAAAGTAAATGAATTTGGCTAGCAGTCTTACAAAGTTGTCGATATAATGTTCGCCTACACGCCCCTGTGTGTATGTGTGCCGGGTGTCCCTTCCTCCGTGTGTATATCTTTCTGTTCACCGCATTCTGAGTCGCCCTTTTGACCCTAATTACGAGCGCTGCGTCGCATTGTGTTTATGCCAAGTTACTAAGTCCGACTCTGTGGGTGGTATACGGTCGTGTGGTTGAGCCAATGGACTCAGTGAGGGGTGGCTTCTCGACAGTACATTGGACTTACAATGTTTATGGCAAGTTGGATTTTGTAACAGATATTTTAATAGAATATTTAGCGAACTGTCTATAATTAAAATTGGCCAGTTTTACGTGTTTGGTAGATAGATTAGTATTGTAAAGGTTGTGAGTGTGTGTGTGTGTGTGTGTGTGTGTGTGTGTGTGTGTGTGACGTCATACCCTATGCATGTACAAACGCCAAACAAAAATACGAGTCACCTTGGAGGGGTATGCGCTGTGTCACCTTGGAGGGGTAGGCACTGCCCCTAGCAAGCGCGACCCTTGAAACTACCCTCACGCCGAATATTGGGTGTCTGTTTCAGGCTGATGTAATCGTTTGAACTGTACTTTGGGCTGGATTGGGAGCCTGGCTCTCAGTCTTCTGGGAGCGATTGGGAGCCTGGCTCTCAGTCTTCTGGGAGCGATTGGGAGCCTGGCTCTCAGTCTTCTGGGAGCGATTGGGAGCCTGGCTCTCTATTTGCCCACTACTCATATGCCTGCGAACATTTAAAATGCAAATATGTTAAATTTGAAGTTGAAAAGAATGACACGAGCAAAGAAAACACGGCGTTCAATCCTACAAACATCCTTGGCAATTCAATCTATGAAGAAATTACAGCCAAAAACGGTGAGCATGAATCCATCTCCTGAATAGTAAGCTATATCGCGAGCATCTTAGGTTAAATCCAAAGTCTCTTAATTACACTGGGGTCGAGTGGAGACCTGAGACATGCCACCCCGATCAGATGCGAGACCAAGACGTTCGCCTATCAGTCCGCGATAAGATCGAGATCTTGGACTTCCAAGATAAGACTGAGACCTAGACCTGGACACTCCTACTAATACTTTCTTTGAGTGACTGCAATATCGATTGCTATACTGGTGATCAATGAACCGATTGATATTGATGCAGTTGAAGAGGCTGAAACGAGCAAAGAAAATGCGACGTTCAATCTTACAGCTATGGCAGCATACAATCCAATCTATGGAGAAATTACAGAAAACGATGGTTAGTACGAATTTATCATCCATACAGAATAATAATTATAATAGCAATTATATATGGTAAACTCCAGTCTTATAGTCCTCTTAGAAAGACTTAGATAATCGCAACAGCTAGAAGAATAATCATTCTTATAATTATTACATAATCAATTTTTGTGCACTTTCAACCGGAGAATTAGCGGATAAAGGATTTGAAGTGGGGGAAGTCGAAGTAAGAGGGGAGTCTGGTCTGTAAACTTATCTGTCGACTTCTGCTATCTTATTGCGCAAAAATTCAATCAATTATCACTTTTAGGACAGCCCTAGCAATGTGAAAGCAACCAGAAAGAGCCGGGCATTTAAGTTAAGGATCCACTCCATTTAAATGTCGCTATGAATAGCCACGCATTGCTGGCTCACTTGTGCATCTCACACTCTGCGAAGGTTCATCGGATCCACTAAAAAATTTATCAGCGACGAATTACGTGTATCCATGTAAATCAAACTGGAAGAATCCACACAAATTTCTGAACTATATTCTATGGCTTAAGTCTTTTGCTTCTGTCACTTTCTAGTTTGTATGTTTAGGATGCACTCGTATCTAAGGCGATAGTCACCACAGCATTTGATAATATTAATTTCATTATTTAAATAAGTGAAAGACCGAATAAGTGAACGAACGGATGAACGAATCGATGGACGGAGGGTTGAATAGATGGATGTATGCATAAAGCCGTGTTTACTGCTTTAAGGTCAACCCATCAAAGGGTCAAATAAAATAAATAATGAAGCTTTTTACGAATATAAATAATATTAATTTCAGATAGTGTTTACATGCGCATATAAGCTAACACCTGATTGTAGACATCACTGAAGCCGATGATATAAAGAAGACAACGTTGGATGAAGGTCTTTCTTCAAACCCAAAGACCCTACAACCTAACTCATCTGTGAGCTCTCCAATACTCTCTATATTAATCTGTCAATTGGGTTAAACTGAACGGAATATTTATTTAGGCAACGAAGCGGTCATTACAGGTCTCTCTGGCAATCGAACTCGGATCTTTCATTGACATTATCTAGACAATCCCTCTGCCACGACGCAAACAAGCTGGTCTCTGCGCTTAGCTTTAGAGTATAATAGAAATTTACTGCTGACTAAACATCGTTTGACAGCATATTTATGTAAAATGTATGCAGATACGAAAATGAAAACATAGTTAATAACTGAAGTATACATCAAATAATAACTATGCTATGTATTCCCGATAAGTTAGCTCTTTAGAATTAATTAACCCAGGCTACTTTGATCGCTTTCAGCAACTGTACTGCTCTCACTGCCATCACTAAAATTAGCACGTAATTGTACGTTTCCTGTAAGAAAACTCTAATTTTTCGAAATATAAATTTCGAGCAAAACAAAGCCTCCATTGTTTCCCTCAATGTGCAAATTGTTGCATTTAATAGCAGTGGGTTGATTTGACAAAAAGAAATCTATTTAACCTGATTGATCTGTTTAAAACGCATAAATTTATTCCACAGAATGTTGGCCTGGACGGCACAGTATATCTGGAGTTGAACCGTTGCAACCGAAGTGGTGTTGCTCCATCAGTGCAACAACCAAGACAACAACTGTTCGAGAAGTCTCTGTATGCAGGGATCGACCACAACGAAAAGCCACCGCCTCCCCCACCTCCGTCTATTCCTCGTCGTTCTGCATGTGCTCCTCCCAGATAGCAGCCTTCTCACTCTACGCAATGCCCAAGCCTTGCCAATTCATTGCCTTACTGACATTGTGAAGACTCTGCAGACATTCGCATCACAGCTCAAGACCCATGCTGTGTGTTCTAGAGAGACTTTGTTAGATTTTGCAAAACTGTTTTGGCCGGTACGATTCTAAGTGTCGTTAGTAAAGAGCCTCTTGACGTCATTGAATTTTGTGGTATCATTTGAATTAGGCGCGTTTGGATTCATTGACACTTGCTGTTTTCGGTCACCCGGTAAGCTGACAAATTGTCTCGTCGATGTATAATAATTGTAAAGGTTCATTTTCTGTTGTATATACCGCTAAAAGCTTCATTTTACCTTAAGCTACTTAGTTTCCTTTCTCTCTGACGAAATAGGTTAACAGCATACATACATGCAAACATACACACATACAGTACATAAACAGTTAAACACACACATACATAACATTGTGGTAATACTCAGAATATCAATCGGTGGTCGTTTTGCGAGTAAAGTTTCGTTACAAGGCAGAACCGAAACACGTCCAATGTGCAACTGAAAGCACTTAGAGACAAAACATCAAAAGATAGAAAGCGTCGAACCATGCAAAGCGAACAACCCAGTCTAGTAAGGGAACATGAAGATCGTGCATCTATTCTATAAAAGAACATCGACAGAGTGTTCCATATTAGATTTTCCTAAAGTGACGCTGTATATAAACTACTAAATATAATTACAAAATAAAAAAAGTACTGTTAGACCCTAAAATTTGTACATTTAATAAATGCGTGCAATGAATAGACTTGTATGTAACTGGATATGCTCGTTTTCTTGGAAACATTTAACGCAATCAAAAGTGAAAGCTGCTGCTTAGTAAATAGCAAAATTTATACATTCATTCATTCATTCATTCATTCGGGAATTTATATAGCGCCCCTTCAAGGAAACTACTCAGAGCTTTTAAAAAAGAACAGTTTTGAGCTTAGTACGGAAAGTTTCAGGCAGACTCCCAGGGTGTAGACGCAGCTCTAGAGGAAGACCATTCCACATCATTGGGCCTGCCACAGAAAAAGCTCGGTTCTGCATTGTTATACATTCTCAGCTTCCATACAAGTTCAGTATATATACACGCAGAATTCATTTGTGTAGTTTTCTGTCGGGCTTTTCGCGTTTAGCTGATCTGTTGTCCTACAGTGGAGCAGTGCTCTGGTTCGTAGATTCATCAACTGCCAAAATCATGTCATGGACAAGAGCTGTTGTGTTTCTGAAATCGTCTCCTACAGTATAAAGAAAACAGATCGAACGAAATAGTACTATATATCTCCTCTTAAATTCTATGCACAGTTTATTCAAACTATTATTCGCAGATGCTGAGCACCAAGCGCATTACATGAAGTGACGGGAGCGACGACCATCGCGCATCTAATGTATGCCTCCCCGGCCTGGTGGGGCTACACTAGCGCAGGGGAGCGGAACCGGATAGAACAGCTGATGAAGACCCTGAAACGCGGAATGTATCTACCACCTCAATCTCCCAGCGCGACGGAGATGGCGGAGGAAGCTGATGATCGCTTGTTTAGATCTGTGCGTAACAACGAACACCACGTACTCCATCGGCTCTTCCCCCCGCCTCGCCCCTCTTGTGGACATGTGCTCCGCCCTCGGGCCCATGACTTCTCTCTTCCGGACAAAGATAATCGTAACTTTATTCCTAGAGTACTATATAAAGACATATTCTGAATAAATCAAGTAAAATTAAATTAAACGATACCCAGAAAGGACAAGGTGACATACAAATGAACACGTATATAAATATATGACTAACCAATGTAACAAGCTGCGTTCTGTCAGCTTGGTGTTCGGAATAAACGAAAATTGATTGATTGATTGATTTATAAGTAGAAGGGCACAGAGAGATGCAGAAAGACCGAACGGACAGACAGAGACTCGAAGGAGATACAGAGTGCCGTCGACGGTGGATCAGATAAAATAACAGGAATATTCTCGAACAAACTGAGAGACCGACTGACCCAGACAAAGGCAGAGACATACACTGGGAGAAGCAGACACAGGCGATATCGTAAACCATAACGTTACTGCCTGTCATTGAGAGGTACAGAAGCATGAAACAAGTAAAACAAAGATACAGACAGATACAAGCAAGAATGCCTGTTATTGCCTGCTATAAATTGAGACTTTGTGAGCGACTTGATTACACTCCCAACGACAGTGCACGGTTAGAATAGTAATCCTGCTCATGTGTTAACAGTGTTCGCTAGGGGACATAACTGAAGAAGAAAACTACAAACATCTGTTTGCCATGAACTGTGATAACTGAACGTAAATGTACAGTATAGCAATCGCATGGCCTCAACTGGTAGCGGTGCAATTATCTGATCTATCTGATCATGTGGTATATTTCACCACTGCAGCCCAGTTGAATGGGCAACACGCCCTTTAAGATCCTCTTGGACGGACCGCGATACTCGCGATAGTTCAAGATTCAAATCTCTTATAATTATTATAAGCCACCATCGAGAGACAGACCTGAAGTCACTAGAACATACATGTAGGTGTGTGGGACACACACTCTAACCCAGCGTTTCCCAAAGTGTGCTACGCAGAACCCCAGAGTTCGGTGAAGGGAAGACAAGGGTTCCGTTAAGAAATTGAATGTGATTTTTAAATGTGTTGTTATATTATAAATCAGACAAGGGCTTCTTGGGAAACTTCACTTAAAATAATTTCTAATCTATATTGAAGGAGGGTTTAAAACTGTATATAACCCGATAGCAGTTATTAATATTAAACCTACATAATGGTTTGCTTCGCAGACGCCAGTATGCCAAAATAGTGTTTATTTAGTGTTTTATTTAGGTTCGGGGTTCAAATAATGTTCAGATCAAAGAGTTCCGTGGCCAAAAGGATTATGAGGCACTGCTCCAACCAATGTATATAATTGCACCAGCCTAATTATCATTAACACACTGGCACTTGAACAGACATAATATAGCTAATACCGGTCTGTTCCAGTTTTCTTTTGATGAACTGTCGAATGACATTCCGATCGAAGCCAATGTCATCGATGAGCCACCTGATCATCGTTGTATCTAATCGAGCATCGATTTCTATCGGCTCAAACGTATATTTGGCTGTATGGACCGACAGTTCTGAAAGTAAACAAGCAAACATCCATATCATAAGCAATGCGGTAACTCGGCAGAGTTAAACTCTTTGACATTGTAACTGATTGCGGGGTGCCAATTAGAGTTGTCTTTCTCAATAAACGAATATGATTATTAAAAAGGACCAGTTGTTGGGAATTGATTTATTAACATTTTCATACCTTAAGGAACAAAATAATCAGGCAACAAATTGCAGAACTTCATGTCCAAACTTCATGCACTCAATTTACGAAAAGATATAATTTTATTTAGCTGAAAGAAAAACTAGAAGCATATCAGTTCCTTAACTTAGCCATCGGATAGATAACCCATGGGAAGAAGTGTTTGCCACTTCATTTTCTTAGCCATAAGACAGCTGGGGCCACACTTCTCCCACACCGCCTGATGTTTCCATTGACAGAGAATGGTCAGTGTAGGCTTACTGGTATCCGTCCCTATGACCAATCGTCCGTATGACCAATCGTCGTACAACCAATTTCGTCCGTATGACCAATCGTCCGTATGACCAATCGTCCTCGATGACCAATCGTCCTATGATCAATCGTCCTATGACCAATCGTCCTAGAACCAGGCTTACTAGATGAGTCTGTAAGGCGGCACAAGTGGTTTGGAAATCTGAAAACAAATTTCTGTCCTGGAGGGGATTTGAACATCGATCTCTCGATTTACAGCGCAGCACGCCAGCCAGTTATGAATTACAATGACAATTACTACTAACTCCGCCACTGTTCGCTTTCTGACAGTGCAAGTCCCAAGCCTGGATAAAGGAGGAGGGCGACGCTAATGGTCATTGTTACCACACAGCTAGTCGTTAAAAAGGAAACACACAGTCACACACACAATTACTACTTACAGGGTCGAATTAAAGTCGACATCATAGGAGCTCTTCGCTGCTATCATCCAAGATAACGACCATGTCCTCCGCGGGCTCTTTACTACTCGGTCTGTTAGTCACTATAATCTACGCCCCAGGCCTCATCCGTTTGAACTTACATCTAAGAATAATAAGATCTTCGTACCACGAATGTTATTCAAAAACGTCTACTAGATGGAAAAACTCTCTCTCAATAACTCATGTATTCTGTTGCGTTTTGTCGACAGTTTTGTGTTAAATAAACGAATATGATGATGATCATCCGCTCTATTCAGTGTGCATGGGTGGAACATCGGCTTGATAATTAACACGGTAACTGACATAAGCTTACAATAATTAGGTCTATTGTGAATCTCTGAACTTGTAAGCCTATATCTGCCATTCAGTTAGGCCTAATTGAGGTCCATGATGTGGCATGAAATGCTGCCTAGAGTTGAAAACAAAAGTGACATCGCAATAAAGAGACTGTAAAGCTGACTAAACGACTGTTTGAGAGGCGATATAATAAGTGATTCAAAAGAAGATACATTAAAAGTTGTATGGTCCTGGCAATTTCAAACTTCTGTGCCGCCACTTTGTGATCGAATTGGAATGTGTAGCTCGAGTCTTTACTTGTAGGGGCCTATGTCAGTGTTTATTAATAAAAAGCTCGTAAGATGGCACTTTAGGCGGACTGCAGAAGGCCTGTATAAACAAATTATCGCCTGTGGACTCATGAAGGGAACGAAAGGAAAGGAAAGGAGAAAGAAGGAAATGAAAGGGGAGGAAAAGAAGGGAATGAATTGGAAGGAAAGGGAGAGCAAGCGAATGAAAAGAAAGAGAACAAAATATAAAGGAAGGGAACGGAATGGAATGGAACAGAACAGAAGGGAGGGAACAGAACGGAAGAGGGAGTGAGAAACAGGAAGCAACAGCTAGGACATTGCCAAACTAGCACGCCGAAAAGGTTAATTAATTTATACATCACCCATGTGCATAGAATTAAAGGCACCCTTTAAAATTTATTATGCATATATATATATATATATAGACAGGGCCTCGGACAGGATTTGGAGGCCCAGGGCCACAACTAATTTTCGAGGCCTTTTTAAAATATCTTTTAAAAACTCAACAGAAAGGTTCAAAATAATCATTCTTCGCATCTTCAAAGCCACGAATTTATCGATAATGCTTTGATAATTTAAAGTTCTAGCGATATCAGAATCTAGGCATAGCCAATCCATTAAGACGCTGCTGTCCCATCGTGGAACGGAGGTAGTTCTTTGTTCTTTTCTGGTTACTGAATGATCTCTCGGCATCTGCAGCAGATATAGGTAACGTCATGAAAATTCTCAAAGAAATAAACACATTTGGAAACAGATCAACCAGATTTTGAGTAAGCTTAACTATTTCTTGTAGATTTCTTGGTGAAAGAGGAAGATTGAAATTAATTTTGTATATTTCTTTGAGAAAAATCATTTCTTCGACGAGCTCAGGGGATATGTCTTCTAAGCGGCTTAAAGTATAGTATAGTGTATAGTGTACTGTGTAGGCAACACTATCCACAGCGAATCGGATGATAAGAACAATAATTATATTCATAATTAAAACATTATTTAAGTTTATGTGTTTGACTTACGACTAACGAGTAACGAGTTACGATAGAGTTTAGACTTTTGAGTGTTGACAACTTTTAAAATTTGCAACAAATAACAGATTAACGAAATTTTTGTACAGTTTGCAATTATTTAACAGTTAAATAATTATTTCGTCACGAAATAATTAGAATTTGTATAGCGCTACATTTCAATGGATAACTCCTTAATTCCGTTATTCCAAAATACAAAGGCCCTTTATCAAGTGAGGCCTGGGGCCAAATGGCCCCGGTGGCCCCCCTTGTCGGAGGCCCTGTAGGCCTATATAGATATTGTGTACTGTACTCAATACGTTTGTTTAAGATTTACATATGTGTAGAAATAGTTTACTCAGATTTCGAGTCTTTGTCGCCAGAGTTTGAAGCGCAATATCATCCTGCAGAATAACAACACACTTTTAAAAGCCTATTTTTGTTTCGTTTATTGATCCAGTACAAATAAAACACAAGTGTTGAACATAAAAGTACATAATATGCAGTCAAAGTTAAGTACAGATGTTATAACATACGGTCTGAGCTGCAATCATAATAGAACACTTTTAGAAAAGAAGTTAGTGTAAGGTCAGGAACAAAAGGTACACCTAGAAGGGAAAACTCCCGCTGATTAGGGGCCCAAATCAAGAAAATAATAGTGGCTTATTACTCGGAAATAACACAATGAAAAAATTGATATAATTCATATCAAAAAGGCTGGAGGAAAACTTTAAGGGATAAGCAACATCTTGAGGCAATAGACCGGATAAACATAGGTTAACAATTATTCAGTATGTAGGCACGAATACTAGATTTGAATTGTGGGAAACCTGCAACCGCCCTGATTGCGTTCGGTATGGAATTCCATAAAAGTGGACCTTGGTATCCAATGGAGAATTTACGTGTATTAGTTCTGACATTAGGGCACACATAAGACCGATTGCTTCTGGTCTGGGTAGAAAGAGCACAAGTAGTGAAAAAGAAGACGAAGGCCATTGGCAGAAGATTCTTTTCATATTTATACATTAATTCACTGATTTGTACAAGTCTAATCTGATCAACGTTTAGTAAGTTAAGATTATGAAATAATGGTTTAGTATGGGAGTTACATGGAGATTTTTTAATCATACGTACCGCTTTTTTTTGCAAAATTTGAAGTTTGGTTAGGTGAGAAGGATACGTTGCGGTCCATATAAGATTGCAATAAGTTAAGTATGGATGTATTAGTGCAAAATATAGGTTCTTAAGTATAAAGGAGGGAAGTAAGTGAGAAATTCTTTTGATTATCCCAATGTTTTTCATAACTTTTTTAGAGATTTCATTAATATGAAAGTTCCATTTTAGATGTTGATCAACGAAAACGCCTAGGAATTTTGAGGTTTCAACTTTAGGGATTATAGTATTATCGATAATTAACTCTTTGTCAGAATTCGGAATGACTTTTTTAGGTGTTCTAAAGATAATGTAATTGGTTTTAGATATGTTTAAAGATAACTTATTTGCCTTAAACCAGTCAGCTGCCAAGATCAATTCATCATTTGCTAGTTTAATAAGTTGATCATATGAGGAATGAGAAAGAAAGGCGTTTGAGTCGTCTGCAAATAAGATAAATCGTAGTAGGGAGGATGAGTTGGGGAGATCATTTATGTAAATCAGGAATAGAAGTGGCCCTAAGATAGAGCCTTGCGGGACACCAAATAAAATGGATTGAAGGTTGGAGAGACTACCATTGCATCTCACTCGCTGTGTACGATCAGTAAGGTAACTTTTAAACCATTCAAGTGATTTATCCCTAATACCATAGTGTTGGAGTTTGGCTAGGAGAATATTGTGATCGACCGTGTCGAAGGCTTTCGCCAGATCCAAGTCATATTTGTGTCGGCGGCGCGCCGCCGAGCAACAAAAAATCGGCGGCGGCGGCGGCGCGGCGCGGCGTGGTCGGCGCAGTGGTCTACCGTTGCATACATGTTTTAAAAGTTGTTCAGCAAAGAACTTACATTATAAAGACATGCATGCTCAGCAATCATATTTCGCCGTTTTCTGGTCTCAGATTATATTCACGAGAATAATTATTCTCAGAACAGACGTTCAATAACAAAAGGCTACAACGCGATGTAAGTAAGTAAGTATATCCTTTATTAAAACCAACTGCTAACCTCACTTTGGTGTACAGTCTTAGTTAACAAGTCACGATTATAACAACGTAATTATAAAAGATTTGCGTGTAAAACTATCAGCCTTAGGCAGATAGATAGATAGATAGAAATATTCTTTATGGGGTACAAAAACTTAAGCTAATCAAGAACATTAAAGATGAATAAACTATACAGTTCGTCATTATGTTCCATATTATAGTCTACAAATAGATTATCTAACCCGTTATCCATTAAAGTAAATTTATTCATATAACATCCTTATGAGGAATGTTTTCCTAATCAATCTATTAGCACATATCAATAACATTAAAGATGAATAAACAATAGGACTTACAGTTCGTCATTATGTTTTATATTAGGCCTATAGTTTACAAATAGATTATCTAACCCGTTACCCATTAAACTAAATTTATTCATATAACATCCTTATGATGAATGTTTTCCTAATCAATCTATTAGCGCTTGGGATATCTCGATCGTGTGTTCTTGCGAGTAGAAAATGCCCTGTCTGCTTGATTAGTGGGAGTAGGTCATACAAGACATGCTCCGGATTTCTCGTAATGGCTGAGAACAGGCGGGTGTCTGCTATGTGAAATAGACGATCTATAGATGGGATGTTATCTGGGAGGTAGCGACCTCTGATGAAGCGTCGTAAGACCCCTCCTAGTCTGTCACGATCCCCTTGGCTAAATCGAGGCATGTACTCAATGGGCTACTCCCCAACAAAGTCGTTCCCCTACTCCCTGCGCCCGAGACTACATGACCGTTTTATTCCACAAGTGAACAATCTCACACACAGATCGTTTATAATAAGAATGTTATACTCTGCATAAAATAATGTATGTAAACCAACGTACGGATATGCAATTGGTATAATGAAGAATATACTTACTTACTTTATAATTTGTTATGTCTATGGCTATAATTGACCCCACCCCTAATCTAATTTCTTTCGCGACCCCAAAACAGCACGCGACTCCTTCTCTGTGCAACCACTTATTTATATTTACTCAATCCATTCAGCTTAAATATATAATTGGAACACACAGCGTAATGTTACGTCTCAAAGTAACAAGCCCTATTGGGCTGAAGTTGGTATTTTTGTTTCAAACCGTGGTACATTTTGCAATACATAGGTCAAACAGCATTAGAATCTACAAAGTGGTCTCGAGAGAATTTTAATATTATTTTCGAATATTGCTCTGTGGGTTCAGACTTCAGAGTCTGCCAAAGATATTTCCCAGGTCATGGCCTATAGCAGCTCAGGCCCAGAGCACAAGCCAACTCCTCCAGGCATAACAGCCTCATGCAGCGCCTCGAGCGTCCTGCTCTGGGATTAAACTAAGTGGGATTATCACACAGTGATAGCCTGAAATTTAAGGAATATCGTTCCGCTGTATATATATTCATTCATTCATTTCAGATATTTATATAGCGCCCCTTCAAGATTTCACTTCAGAGGCGCTCCCGACTACAGCGCGGACACTGAATCGTAGTTTAACGCCGAAGCGCATGAGCAATTGCGAGTGAAGGACTTGCCCAGGGTCCCTACGCGGCGGCTTGAGGTGGATTCGAACCCCCAACCCTCCGGCTGCAAGGCACCAAATATACCCCCTTGAGGTGATTCGAACTCGCAACCCTCCGGCTGCAAGGCACCGAACATATATCTCTACACCAACGCGCCCCACAATACAGTGTACAATTTACGATTACGATTACGTACAGTGCATACATATAGCGGTGCACAACTACTTAGCTGTGTCAAAGAAAGCGAACAATTTAAAATAGGCTAGAGTAGGCTACTTATTGGGAAAGTCGAGTTTTATTTTCAGAAGATTAATAGCTCCAGCAAATAATTATGACTTAACTAATACAGAAGTGGTATGAGTGAAAACAGAAAAAACAAAGCAATAGTTTTCGTTAATTAAGCAAACAATTTCAAACTATGACTAGCTAATTCAGCTGTCCTTAGCAAGTCTACCAATTTGGCCTAATGATAAGTCATTTACAGATGTTAATGATTAACCTGTTTCTACCAACATAATATTATACACGAATAAAAAAGGGAAAACAAATCTATAAACGAGTAAGAGTAAGCACTCGGTGATTGTTGGACAGTTTGTTCAAGCTAGATTCTAAGTTATCTTACCTATTATTTTAATTTTGGTCAGTACGAGATTTCTCATTCACACTTACCAGTTTTTGATACATCAGCATTCTCAGCTTCGCTGTCACATCGTTTTAATTTAGTTGTCAGCTTTAGTCACATTCTTCACTATCAGGCCCCAGAAGCCAAACTTCAGTCATTTTACGTGGCAATTGATAAAATCCTGTGGGTCCAGAGTCTGCCAGAGATATTTCCCAGGTGGAACGAGGTTTTTAATACTTTTAATGTGATATAGAGAAATGTAAAGAAAATGTACATATAGTTCATAGTTTCTTCAGCTTTATAGTCTCTTGCGTTGTTCTATTGCGACGTCCCTCCGCTCCTCTCTCCCTTGATTCTTATCCCCCTGTTCCTCGCGTTGCTTCTTCATATCGCCCCCTCCCACATGACCCGCCACGCCCTGAGTCCCGTACGATGCCTACCCAGCTCTATATGACTATATATATATATTCGTTTATTGAAACCTGAGTGACAAATCATATTCAATGACTGAGCTGGTATTCGGCCCTGGGGGTGAGGGGAAGGCCGCCTCCCTTGTCGTCTGTGTTCGGGCGAGCCGGATCCCGGATGGTGGCAGTCGCCGATGGATGATTCACAGGCAAACGAGTGAAGATTAGGCTGGTCGCGTCGGCACCCTTGACCCCCAAGGTGTTAGATCCAAGATGGCGACTTGACCAGCTATAACCACGACTCCTCGTTTAGAAGTCTAACGAATCCAATAGAAGCCGCAGCAGCCAGCAAGACACACTCAAGAGTAGCCTAGATGTAGGCTTACGGAAATTCAACGGCAGCATATATATATATATATATATATATATATATATATATATATATATATATATATATATATATATATATATATATATATATAATGTACACACACATATATATATATATATATATATATATATATATATATATATGAAGTATATAAGTAGACCAACGAGATGTCTACTATTTCGCATTGAAGAAACAATTCATCGCGAAACTATGCAAAACTGGCAAAGTGCAACAAAAAAATTAAACACGTACATCAGCCTGGCATCGGCGGCGCGCCGACAAATTGTCGGCGGCGGCGGCGGCGGCGCGCCGACCAACAAAAATCGGCGGCGGCGGCGAGCAAAAAAAGTCGGCGTCAGCGGCGCGGCGCGGCCAGCGCAGAGCTCTGGCTAGGAGAATATTGTGATCGACCGTGTCGAAGGCTTTGGCCAGGTCCAAGAATATGCCAATCGAAAATTCATTATTATCCATGGCTTTGGAAATCCTCTCTTGCATATCTAAAAGGGACATAAATGTCGAATGGCCAGGTTGGAATCCGTGTTGTAAGGGATAAAGTAGATTCTTATGGTTGATATAAGAAAATAGTCTGTTGTACATGATTCGTTCAAATATTTTGGAGAAATAGGGCAACACTGAGATAGGTCTGTAGTTGGATATCTCATTTTTATTACCTTGCTTAAAGATGGGAATTACTTTAGCTGATTTAATTTCCAAGGGTACTTCACCATTTCTAAGTGAACAGTTAATACTATCAGACAGAGGATTGGCAAGTAATTCCATCAGGGGAGACAAGATGTTTATAAATTAATCTATTTTTTATACGAGCTGATTAATTGAAACTCGTCGTTAGGGCCTACATAAATCCTGCAAATTGATTCACTGTCCAATGAACAAGCTGAAACTTATCTTAGTGCAACAGCGTAAACAAAGGTGTCCTCCGTTGAAAGAGAAGTGACCTGAATTCGTCATGCAGAGTTACCGGGCGTATAATAGAGGTCTACGAGCCGAATTTCTAACACGCTGTCGCATCCTTTTGTCATACTTAGACTAGCTGTATGACACAGTGGCCTACTGATCTAACGTTCAACATACACAACCGAATTGTCGAGTTTCACCGAACCCTAAGACTCATTCCTACTGCGTAAGGACCTTGAGCAAGTCATTAGCGCACAATTGTTCACTGTTCAGCCCCATCGACTGTTGCTATACTACGGGCGGCTGCTCGTCTAATTGGTGGTGTACCTAAGTTTGGCCACATCTCTGCATTTATTCGTGATGTCCTCCACTGGATCCCGGTCCAGCAGCGCATCCATTATAGGGTTTCCGCCATTGTCTGGCACTGTGTTCTGGGCACAGCAGTCCTGCTTATCTCCGGGAGCTCTTTACTTTAACCTCTGGTCGCCGATCTCTGCGCTCGGCCTCCAGAGGTGACTTCATAGTTCCGCCTGCTCGCTCTGCTACTAGACAGCGTCGGGCTTTCTCGATCGTTGGTCCTTCTTTTTGGAATAGCCTCCCCTTTGACCTTCGTTCTCTCCCACGAGACCTCTCTGAATCTTTTTATAGACTACTTATGACCTTCCTCTTTGACGGGGCCTGGGTCGGGAGCGCCTCTGAGTAGTTATCTTGAAGGGGCGCAATATAAATTCCATAGATAGATAGATAGATAGATAGATAGATAGATAGATAGATAGATAGATAGATAGATAGATAGATAGATAGATAGATAGATAGATAGATAGATAGATAGATAGATAGATAGATAGATAGATAGATAGATAGATAGATAGATAGATAGATAGATAGATAGATAGATAGATAGATAGATAGATAGATAGATAGATAGATAGATAGATAGATAGATAGATAGATAGATAGATAGACAGACAGACAGACAGACAGACAGACAGACAGACAGACAGACAGACAGACAGACAGACAGACAGACAGACAGACAGACAGACAGACAGACAGACAGACGAACAGACGAACAGACAGACAGACAGACAGACAGACAGACAGACAGACAGACAGACCGACCGACCGACCGACCGACCGACCGACCGACAGACAGACAGACAGACAGACAGACAGACAGACAGACAGACAGACAGACAGACAGACAGACAGACAGACAGACAGAACAGACAGACAGACAGACAGACAGACAGACAGACAGACAGACAGATAGACAGATAGATAGATAGATAGATAGATAGATAGATATAAAGATAGATAGATAGATAGACAGATAGATAGATAGACAGACAGACAGACAGACAGACAGACCGACCGACCGACCGACCGACAGACAGACAGACAGACAGACAGACAGATAGATAGATAGATAGATAGATAGATAGATAGATAGATAATTAATGGGAAGAGATTTGTATCTTCGCATGATGACGATATTCGTTTTATTTGTTGACTAAAATCACGCCGGATGACACACCGCATCCAGCTTACAGTTAAAAATGATAAACAAAGAAAAAAAGATTAAAGAGTTAAGAATGGTTGGTTTTAAATTTGTTACTGGCATGGATGATTGATATTCTTGTATAAAACCTTTGGTATACATTTTTTATCCTTTTTGCAAGGCAGTTCGAATTCGTAAGCTCGCGGACGAAGAAACCTTTACCCGAGGGGAATCCATGGGGGGTTGTCGGGGAAATGTCCGTGAGAGTCTCCTAGACCGACTGCGCTATTTATCGGAGCACCGTTCTGTCATTGATTGACAATCTACATCTACATGTATGTTCTTAGTTTCTTTAATATTATTTAGCTGCGGATGGTGCGCTGTTGTAATGTAGTCAAAATGTCTAGATACCTCTATATATGCATGCCTACATACAAACTCCTGATGTTTTGTGAGCAAATAAATTGAGTAAGTTGATCTCCGTGAAGTAGCTGGGTGGAAGCTCCACAGCTTGTGATGCTGTGATGACCGGGCTCTCCTGGATGGCCTAATCTGCTACAATGCTGTAAATGAGCTCGCCATGGCGGCATTTATTACTTTCATACACCATCTCTGGTATTTAGGAAGTGACTTTGTCGGCTTCTCACTTTTCTCCCCAAAACTGTCAATGGATGAGAAAAGAAAGAGAGATCATGACGCAAATGAAGAAGGTGAAGAAGCTGGATCGCAAGAGGTGGATTCCTTAAAAAATGTTGAGAGGAAATAACAACGAGCCTGCATGAGCGATCTTGCTTCTTTCGTATCTCCAAGGTTTCTGAAGTCTCTTCGTATCAAGGAAACGCTCTTGGATCTTCCTCCTGAGCAACTGGAACAAGACGAAGGCTTTCAAGAGGGGAAGAGGAAAACCGAAGAACTTAAAGTCATGAATGATGGAGAGGAGAGAGGAGTTGCATTGATCAACGACTCACTGACCAGGGACGAAGGCACAAAGCAAGCAACTTTCGTATGGGTATTGTACACTGGACACTGTGGACAGTTATTTAAACACTAATTTAAGCTGCCTAACAATAAAATGGCAAACTGATAGATTGCAAGCTCATTGCTCGTTGACTGCCGCCTCGGCCAGCCAAATCGCAGTATTTACACTGCAGTAAGTATACTAAAACTTTGACTCCATCGAGCGACCTGTAAATGTAGTCATATCTTTTTAATATTTTGCACTGTGGGCTTCTTGTACCAGATGTACAAAATAAACAACATGCCTCTGAGATAATTCAATTTTAGTTTTTTTGGACCACCCTAACATACATTCATTTATACATGTCATACATACATACATACATACATTCACCCTACTAGAGGCGCTTTATAAATGTTTGAATACAATACAATAAATACATACATTTATGTCATATATGCAAATGAGTTACTCTAAATAAGAAAAAGATCAAGTCTCGCATAGGCTTGTAACTTTTGTCTGGGTCCTGTTGAATTGTTCTATTCTTAACCCCGTAGGGTTAAATTTGTAATTCAAGCGTGCACATAGTCTATATTCTTACACTGTTAGCGTATGCAAAGAATGAATTGATTGTTGAATATTATTACCTACCGCGTGAGACAAAGGTTCCGAAACGAAATCATTCCTCTGTGTGGTGAGTTCTCTTCTTCTGAAGCAACATCGCTCTGTGACGATCTTGTGTAAGTATATTAAGTCAAACGCTGTCCTCCAGTTTCTGAAGCAGGCGGAACAATAGGAACAGATAACCTCATCACCTCTTCCGGTGCTCCTGAACCCAAGGACTTCAGCCCTACTTAGTTTGGTTGCCACCAGTGCCTCTCCAGAGACGGATTCGATAGGGTCACCCATTTATTTTCTTCAACCGATTTTCACAACCACTCGATTAGAATGCAAAGATAATTAGATTCTTCCTATCATTTATAAAGGGCCAAGTATTTGGAGCAACGTATTGCATGATCACCCAGCGCGTGATAGGGTGTAAGCGTTGTTTATGATATCAGCCATACGTAGGCTAAACGTATTATTAGATCAATGCGGACTTCCGCGATTTCGCTAGATATGACTCACAACGAAACTCTGATTCAAATTTCCCGTTTTATTTACACAATATTTACCAGACCAATTACAACGACTCTTCCTTGGTCGTCATGACCAATGTTTATCATATAGTCCCCCAACAGAAACACGTATGAAAAAGACTCTCATAAACAAAGCATCTTCATGCGGACGCTGTAGAAGACTCTGACAACCTACGGTAGCTCTGCTTTGTTCGTCTTCTTCACCAGGGAAATAACTTCCTTTAAAGGACTTGCTTGTAGTCATAGGTAAAGACAAACCAGGAAACGGCTCCCACTCCCTCTGTAGGTAAGTTAAGACCGCGGAGTATTTAGGGGCGATTTACGGGATCAAACCCAGAAATAAATTTCCGATTTTTTTCTATACAATTATATGCGAAATAAAAAATGAACTTTTCGACCATTTCCAATGGCCCCCCCCAACAAGATTTAAAGCCCCTCCGACAATTTTCTGGCTACGCCCATGGTTAAGACTGCATCTAATCCACAATTCCACTTGGTTCTGCACTTCCGACTCGCACTTCTCCAGTACCGTACAGTCCCGTGTCATTCCATGGGAGACGAAGTCAAGAGGAAGATAAGCGTTCTCTGTTTCTCCATCGTCCTCCAATTCAGTCAAGGCCTCGCTTCTTCAGTCCGTCCGACCGAGAACCTTCTTCGAATCACCGGAATTCTTCCCTCAGCTCGCTCTTTCACCCAACGACTTACTTAGCATCATCTCCAATTGGCCTTCCACTCGTCCTCCTGTTTTTTTACGACACGGTGTCATAACGAAGATGATTAGTGTCGCCATCCTCCTTTCTCCAGGCTTGGGACTGGCACTACCACATGTAGGGTAGTGGCGGAGTTTCGTCCCCCGTGCGCAACAGTGATACTTTATACCGGCTCGCCTCGCAGGTAACAGGTAAGGTACTAAAAATATAAAGCATTTCTGACAGGGACCAATTGTTATTATGTATATAACACTCGCACAGTGATCGTAATGCAAGTCACCATTGATATCTTGAGCGCGTGCTTCGTGCAACTGCTATAGACTTGTTGGTGGTACTTCAAAATTTGACCATGTATCGCATTACATGCGTCATGTGTTCCATTGGCTGCCTATTTCCCAGCGCAATGAATTTAGAATTTCGATTAGGACTGGCGGTGCCAGTTAGGGAACGCCCAATCGCCTATGCCTATAGTTTTGCTGGAGCTTTGTTGCCCCATCTCAGGTTTGGCTGGTCGCGGAAATCTTAGTTCTGCATCTCAAGCTGAACTTGTTGTCACTCTGTACTCGCTCTTCGAAGATGCAGCGTCTCGCCTTTTCTGTGATTGGACCGAGCACATGGTCAGAGCTGCGTATTCCTTTAACTAAGGACTCTTCATATACCTATTACAAGCACTTGAAAATTATTGCCGGTGTCAAAAATACAGTATCCCCATACATGAGTAATGAGTATCCCTTAGCGAAATGGAGTATTCTGTTTAGTTTGCATTTTTGGCGGTTTCTAAGTGTATTCAGTCGTACTGTTTGGATTTATTGTACACATAAAATATTTTAAGTTGCGTATCTTTAGTTTGTACGTCGACCTGAAATTAATTTACTTCGTTTTGGTGATTTTGACTGGATTTTCGTCTTGGCTATCGTGATGCGTATGACGATGGGGATAGATGGTTTATCCCCCGGATACTCTAAACCGGTTTATTACATCCGGGGATGCTTTAGGATTATTTACGGCGGGGAATTTTTTGAACATACGTGCTACTAATGTCTTAAAAAATTTAAAAATGTCACAGAAATGTTAATTGTATTAAACCACTCATATCAGACAACTACGATATGCATGTCAGATGCCACATTTCACGAGAGCACAACAGGTTGTAATATAATTCACATGAATTATATTACAAGCATTCATGGCTAGTGCCTAGTGGGTATCTAAAGAAAATAGTAGAGACAGTTAATTTGTGTTTTTATGCATGAAATAATTATCTAAATAAACATAAATAAATGAATGTTTTGAGGGGGTAATCTGAAATCGTAGAGGGTAGGATGAAATCGCCTTCAAGCTACCCCCAGGGGTAACTTGAAATCGATTTCATCCTACCCCCCGGTAATCTGAGCGCGATTTCAAGTTACCGGGGGGTAAGGTGAATGGGAGGTAATCTGAAATCGCTACACCGGTCTTTTCCAGTTTTCTTTTGATGAACTGACGAATGACATCCCAGTCGAAGCCAATGCCATCGATGAGCCATCTGATAATCGGTGTATCCAGACAAACATCGATTTATTTCGGCGAAATCGGATGCGTGACAACGTAATCGGGCAGTACTGAAACCAGGAAAGCAAATGTCTCCAGTGGCGTCACTAGGGGGTGGGTGTGAGGGGTGCGGGCCACACCGACTGGCACCTTAAGAGGGGTGACACCAAAATGATGACTGGCTAAAAGATTTTTTGCAGAGTTTTAGCAGAAATCTATTATTTATAAATTAACAATAACATATATCAACATAAACATTTTTCGTAAGCCCAGCTAACATGCACGGTATCATTTAACCTAAAGCTGAAACTCTATGCTAATTAAGTTTTTTAAAACCTTCTAATGAGCTCCGGTCAGTGAGGTTGACACCATGAGTTATCATCGCACTGGGTGACACCAACCATAGTGACACCACTGAATGTCTCTGTCATAATCTAAAACTATAACTGACCTCAGCGTAAGAATTGTACTACTTGTCGGGAATGGATTTATTAACATTTTCCATAGTATTCTACAATAAGGGATCAGGCTAAAATTTCAGGATTTGTCTTCAAGCTTATTGACACTATTTCCCCAAAAAAATCATTTAACAGAAACAATAAGTAAGAGAAATCTCTCAATCTAGCTCAGATTTGCAACCATGGGTTTGAAGCGTTAGCGACCTCATTTTCTCAGCCTCGGTATAAGAGAAAGAATGGCCAGTCCTCTCCCTGTTCCCTTTCATCGTCAGCGAACGGTCGCATTATAGATGAGTTGGCCAGGCGGCGCAAGTGGAGCTTGAATCTGGAAGCAAATTTCTGCCCTTGCGGGCATTTGAACACCGATCTCTCGATTGACATTCCAGCGCACTAGCTACTAGACTCAATCGTGAGTCACATGTAAACTTTCACCCTGTGTCTACCCAATGTGTTAACAACAAAATATGGCTTTGACGTATACATATATTATATAGGACGTTGCGTGCAGCAGTTGTGTAGCGCAGTGAGCTATGGATACATACATGTAGAAAGATATTAGATACAAACATTAATAAGCCTATTAATCATTTTTGGGGAAATGGTCGCATTCCAACTGATCTAGTCAGCGACATGCTGTCCTCTTCTCCCTGGTCCATTCAGCAGTTGTGTAGGATGTTAATTCGCTCAGTGTTTCCTTATTACAAGTAGAGGCCTACGTGGAGGAGTGAGAAGGGAGAGGGAGAGGGAAGAACTCAACGCATCAGATGAGTCTAGAAACGTCGAATCGTTGTTCTATTGCTGGTATTCTCTGTGCGCAGCAGGCAAACACTGATTCTGTTTGCAGCGTTGGCTAGATGGTACTTCGCACGCGTCTCTGTGTGATATGGATGGGGCTTCAGCTTCACCTACGATGATGGTCACTTTCAGGGATATCAAACTCGGGCTAGCACGGTCCGTACACGGTGACCTTAAAGAATCGGGAGAATCGGGGCAGCGGTGGTGAAGAATCTCACGCGATCAATTCATCGGAAAATGACAGGAGTCGAAGTTATAATACGGTCGCAATTTAGAAATGTGCACATTTACATTAGCAGCTCAATATGTACATTTTAACTTAGAAGGCTACAGTTAGAAAGCACAAAATCTCTATCAATGTTCGGTTCTCTTTGTCTTCCGTTTACAGTTCAAACAATCAGGTAAGTTTTCATTTCAAACTAGATATTTTCTTTTTTAAATTATGCAGTTTGCAAGATAACGCTTTCGTAACCGTAACCGTAAACTCTAAACTTCTAAAGTGTCACTTGTAAGCCAAACGCAGGGGCACCAGCTGATTCACGAGCGCTGCGTCGAGTCAAAGGGGTTGTCCAAAAGGGTAGTCCGAAGGAGATCCGAGTCCGGTTGCCGGGAATCAGAGGAGTCAGAGTAGCTGTTAAGGTGGGTGTCGCTTGGGTCGAGAATTGGAAGGTAAATGATCAGATGAGCCGGGGTAAGAATTATTGAAGAGTTGAGACTTCAGTATGAGTGGAAAGCCCGAGGGGTGATAGATAGAGGTGTCTGAGGCAGATGATGGTAGGTGACTGACATTGATGGTAGAGGATCGAAAATTTGCGGAATTCATGAGGCAGATCGTTCCAGAGACGGGGTGCAGTGTGGGATATGGCTCGGTTGGAGAACATGAGATGAGTAGTGACTGGGGATCGAGAAAGACTGAGACAGGAGGATAACCAGGTAAAGCAGGAGCGCGAGATTGGTTGGAGATGTGATTAGAGAAGGAGAAATGTGGATCAAAAGTAAACCAAAGATTTCGGACAGAGGAATCGGAAGTGAAGGTAAGAGATGGAGAGTTTAGTGGATACATGTATGGAAGGGGCAGGGATTTACTTGATTTAGTCAGGAAGGTCTATAGGATGATTAAATTGTTTGAAGGTTTGAGGCAGAGGAGGTTGGTGACATCCATACATCAAAAATATTTAACTCTTGTGCTAAAATACTCACATTGGCTTCTTGCTCAGCAAAGGATTTGTTTAAAATTGGGGCTCGCAGAAAACCAATGAGCTCTGGCCAGTTACAATGCCTTATATCAGTCATTGTTCCACTTCCAATATTCAATGAGGTCTCTGTCTCAGATTATACACTGTTCTTCGTGAACGAGCTTTCTTGCTTGCTGAACCTAAATTTTGGAACTCTTTCCCTGCTTCTGTCAGTTCTTCTAGCTCACTTATGCCATTTCATTCTGAATTTAAGATTAGAATTTGTAAACTAGTGGCGTTTTTGCTAAGAGAAATATTTGCTTAAAATAGGCTCGAAAATGGTAGCTGAACATTCGCTGTCTACACGGCCAAGGCTACATTATATGATTTTACCACCACGAAAATTCCACTGAATGAAGGTAGTTAGGCCTGCACTTCTGAACAGAATAAGACGTTATTACCCTACAATAAGATCTATAGGATTACACTTGGCAGATCAACTATAGGCAAAGCTGAAAAATTATGCTATATACTCATTCAATCATTTATGCGCAATTCATTCATTCATTCTCTGATTGCATTCGTCAGTTTACTTTAGGCATAGTCTCCATCATTGTATTGTATTGTATCTATCAATAATATATAACCTACATCTGCAAATTTATTCTTCTGATATATATATATATATATAATTATATATGTATTACGTATATTGCTATATACGCTATACTTTTATAAAGATGTATATAATGTATAAAATTTTACTTACTCAGATTGTGAGTCTTTGTCACCAGCGTTCCAAGCACGCTAGCAGTCTGCAGAATAACACCCACACATTTACATGTAAAAGTTCATCATTAATCTGTATTTATAAAATTATTATTCTTATTACTACGACAAATTATATTGCGCCCCTTTAAGGTTTCCTACTCAGGAGCGCTCCCAGTCTAACCCCAGTCGAAAACAACAGTCTTAGTGGCAGTAAAAAAATAGACGGATTGACCAACGGGTATTTGACGAAAGGGAGTTATTGCCCATTCTAGGCCGCAGGGCCATCCGCGGAGAAGGCGCGGAGCGAATGGGGGACAATAAGTTCTGCTTGCGCAAAGGAGCGGAGAGAGCAGCAGAGCTCCCGTAAGTATGGAAGGGCTAGACCTTCAATACAGAAATTCGGTAAACAATGCGCTGTGGGTGAGGGAACCAGTGAAGTACATCCGGCATGTACTCGGAGACTCGGCCAAACCTGGGAATGCGGCCTACGAGGTGGGCAGCGGTGCGCATTGCAAGACCCTATTAATATGCTGCTGAAGCTGGCAGTAACAGCTGCATAAGATTTTATACATAAGATTTATGTGCGCAGGGGCGGCGCTGGCCGGGGGGGTCCAGGGGTCCGGACCCCCCAGCTGTCGTTCAGACCATTTATCCAATTCGTGTAAATCCGAATAGATTTTTTTGGTGGGGGGTCTGGTTTCGCTGACAGCCTTGCAACTAATGTCATGACTTTGTAACTCTTTCCAATATATTAAATTAATATTATGATCATCACTATTTATTAGGTCTACTCAAATTCTTTAAATTATATTTAACTTACTTACTAAACCTCTCTGCACTGCGTGCTTATGATTGGTACGTCATTGGTCCGTGTGTTATATAATGAAGTCGTTGGTGTGTACAGTGTTGACTCTTAGTGAAAATAATAATTTTTATGGCATCATTAAATTACATATTGATGTTTGATGTTTTCTTCAGTTTCAATGTTTTAACTGGATGTTTACAAAATCAAATTAATTAAGATAAAATAGTAATTACATGTTTGCACATTTTTTGACCAAGTCAACGTAAGAACTAACAAATCAAGTTCATTTTAAAGCTATAAATGTTTAGTTTAGAGTGGCTAAAATGAGCTCCATATGGCAACATTATACTCCAAAAAGCGTTGGCGGTAGACCCCGCTGGGGGAGCTTACGACGCTCCCCCAGACCCCCTAATCGTGGGCAGCTTCGCGCCTTCGGCGCTCGCAGTGCCTCGCACTCGGGCGCCTGCCACGCAGCTTGCAAGTTAATTTCATTTTCGTGGACCCGCCAGAACTAAAAACCCAGCGCCGCCCCTGTATGTGCGGCGTAAATGTGAGTTCCTCGTCTAGGATGACAGACCATTATGAAAACAAATCCCTCTTATTAGGCCTATTATTTATCTCTAATAAAGTCCTCTATTTTTAACAAATTCCACTACTGCATTTTTAACAATTACACATTTCCACAGGATTTGTTGACAACTTTGTAGGTGCAATGTTATGCGAAATATTTTAGCCCAGAAAGTCAAATGTGACTAACAAGTAACAGACACTTTGAATGCAAAATACGTTGTACAAAAAACCATTCTATCGGTGCAACTGAAAGAGAAATAAAATGAAATACGGAATAGAAATCATATAAAATACATTGGTGCAATTGCAATGCGAAGCTACATGATTATTTGCAGACTGTGTTGACTTGTGTTGTGGCAACATGAGCGTATTTATGGGGGTTTACGGGTTGAACCCCACGAAATAAATTGTCGAAAAGTTTTTATATGCTCTTACATGCGAAATATATAAAAAAATAACTTTTGCGACCATATCGAACCTCCGGAATTGTTTCCTGGCTACGCTACTGAGTCGAAACGTAATTGTGTATGTAAGTGAACATTCATGTAGGGCCAACTCGAGAGCGAACTAATAGCACTCGCTCTCTGCGCTATAGCTTAGGCCTTATGTGATGTTAAATGTCATTTATAGAACTGGAGTCTTTAACAGTAAAAACGATGCAAAGAAAACACGTGAAATCCAACCAACGGATTCCCGTCGACAATTGACAGAAAGCTTATGTTCAGAATCTTTGGACTAAGTTGCGTCGATCCTACCGACTCGATATTAGGCCGAGAACTATTGATTTGATTAAGAGATTAATCTACAGCAACTATCTGGCAACATGCACTGCTACTAGCCTACTACTACTATTACTATTACAGCTGCTTCTACTGTTACTACTATTACTATTATTATTATTGAAACTAGTGGGCTATTATTACTATTATCATTACTAATATTATCATCATCGTCATCATTATCTGCCGATTTATAAAGCGCAACGCAAATTATGTTGCTAAATGCACCGCAAATGCGCTAGTTGGATCATATGCAATTATGCATCACTTACCCCGTGAGGCAAAGGTTCCGGGAGGTAGTCATTCTCCTGTGTGGGAAGTTTTCTTTCTACGAAAGAACAGCTCGCGGTGGCACTCTCGTGTATGTAGATCAAATCAAGCAATGTCCTCCAGTTTCTGAAGCGAACGCCACAATAGTCACAGATCACCTCTCCATCTCTAACACTGCTCTTGAACCCAAGGTCTGCCAGCAGTCCTTCTCCAGAGACGGAATGGACGCGGCCATCCATTTTCCCTCCAGCCAGTGAACACCAACGCTCCATTAAAATAAAATTGCAACGATTAGCGCACTACATTTATATAGGACTTAGTACGCGCATATTGCAAAAATAATTTTGAAATTTCCTGGAGAAACGCAGTTTGCGGATGACACAAACAAATGTGAAATTTCCTAGAGAAACGAAGTTTGCTGATGATAGCACTCCTGTATAGGTAAGCACGTCGCAAATTGAAAATTATTATACCTGTGGTTATAACTGTGCATAAAACGCTCGTAATCTGCTATTTAGGCCTAATAAAACGTACATTTTCAAACCACAGAGGCGATTTTTTAAAGGCCGTTAAATTTTCATCCATTTAAACTTTTGATTAGCAGCTTGTTTATAAGGTAAGACACGGTAGCCGAAGGGTGCGAGTTCGAGTTTCTTCTACGACGATTACTGCGTATGGACTCTGAGCAAGTTCTTCACTCACAATTGCTCAGCGGGGAAGACTGATGCTTAGTCATTACATAATTGCGCTTAATAAATGCATAATAATAATAATATATTTAATAATAATAATAATAATAATAATAATAATAATAATAATAATAATAATAATAATAATAATAATAATAATAATAATAATAATAATAATAATAATAATAATAATAATAATAACAATAGTAATAACAATAGTAATAATAATAGTAATGGTAATAGTAATAATAAGGAGAGCATAGATAAGATTCATCTTGCTGTGACACCTTCGTGAGCAGGCAGTGATGCGTGAGATATTCTTTCATTGCTCGTTTATAATAATTATCAATGACGTCTACCGTTGCTTAACGACAGGGTGTTTAGTTTTCATAAACAACCAATTAACCCAGACGAATATATTGCGCACTCGTTTGTAATTGGCGGACGCGTGTTTACTGTATCACCAGAATGACAAACAAAATGTATAAGAAAGAATTCAACTGAATTATTAGCACCGGATGTCGACGTAGTTTGTTTGTCGTCGTGATATCAGCCACTGCGAGATTCAAATGGTTATGGTTGTGTAAGCTGTGTTCATCACTCGAAATTATGATGTTTCCACTTACCTGGACATTACTGGTTTACCCATCTTTCTTGCAAACTCAGTGGTTTTGAGTCGCCTTGATTTTTGTAACCCGCTTCTTGCTGATATCACGTAATCGAAATGGTAACGCTCGAAAGAGTAGGCCCTACAGAATGCTTAGACTAAAGCCATAACGAATACGTCAAAATATGGATCTACAACTTTTTGCTTCAATCATTAGTTAAGCTTCCTGCTCAGCATAGCATTTGTTTCAAATTGAAGCTCAGAGTTAATGAAGCATTAAAATCTGGCCAACCACAATGCTTAAAATCAGTCTAATTCTTAGACCTTACCTTAGACCTTAGGCCTTCCGCGCGCTTGCAGCGCATCGGGCGACACAGTTCCTCCATCCCACTCTGTCCTCCGCACTCCCCTCGGCTTCCTCCCATGTCATTCCGCCGCCGTCCAGATCCTGTATGACCGTGTTTCGCCAGGTCTTTCTCGGCCTTCCACGTTTTCTTTTCCATCCCGTCGGTGTCCATTCTAGTGCCTGTTTTGAGAATCTTTCATTGTCCGATCTGTGTATGTGGCCCAGCAATCGCAGGCGTGATGTCTTCAGCATATCCTCCAGTTTCTCCATAGATGGTCTCCTTCTTATGTCTTCGTTCCTTATTTTATCTCTCCAAGTGACCCCTAGTATCCTTCTTTGCCAACTATGACGAGCCGCTTCTAATTTCTTTAAATTAGTTTTGGTCATAGGCCATATCTCCGATCCATGCATCACTGTTGTCAGGACCAAGGATCGGTATAATCTAATACCGTCTAATAATGCTAATTCCTAGACTTAGCATTATTCAAACATTTCAGCTGATTATCTTTCTCTGGTAATATCATAAAAATAGAACTGATCTTGGTGAACGAGCTTCTTCGATTGCTAGCCTAGATTTTGGAACTCTCTCTCTCTTGACCTGTTCGTTCTGATCAGTCGCTTATTTGATAGACTTTCTTGTAATGTAATCGTAATCTCGAGATTTCTACAGCGCCCAAAAAGTGAAGTTGCGGTAACCATTTTTTTCACAGACGCTTAGAATCGAAGTGTGCAGCTTGGTCTACTTCTATTGCTTATCCACGATAGAATGTCTCTGTCTTAGTGGATTGACCTACGATACGGCTTGGAATTGACGCGCCATCGGTTGATGCTTTGTGCACTAGACACCGACGCTACAGAAGTTACGTACTTGATGATGATGATGATGATGATGATGATGATGATGATGATGATGATGATGATGATGATGACGACGACGATGATGATGATGATGATGATGATGATGATGATGATGATGATGATGATGATGATGATGATGATGATGATGATGATGATGATGATGATGATGATGATGATGATGATGATGATGACGCTGATAATGCTTCAGTCAGTAATAAGCAAGCTAATCCGCCTCCGGTACCTTCCTGAAGACTACCCAAAATTTGAGCGACTTTGTCTTGAAGCTGACACCCGTCTTTTCTCTGCGGTCCTGATGAACCAGGGCCACGTACTGCATAGTTTACTTACACCAAAATGCCCCAACAATATACCCTGCGACCGCGATCGCACGACCATTGTGTACCTCTTGCAGATAATTTACAGCGAAAGACGTTTATTGTTAGAATGTTGTACTCGTATTGACATTAACTGTTGATTAAGATGCATGTACACCAAAGTGCGGATATGCAATTGGTTTTAATAAAGAATATACTTACTTACTTACTTACTTAGTATTAATCTTACTTAACCTTACTTAATATCGCATGGTTTGGCAGAAATGCGACAGGTTGTCTTGCTGGCGCTAGGGTGTTAGTAACTTCGGAATGGAAATGAACGGGGATAAGACCAAATTCCAGACTACATTATTTTACCACTGGACGGTTTCAACATAATATGATGAGTGACGATGATTTTGAAGATTCTTACACAGCGCACGTCATCAACAACACGATCAACGCAAGAATATAAGGTGACCAGTTGGCTAACGTTCTATAGTTGCAATAGTATTTGGTGCCGTCTTTAGCCAGGGCGTAGACCCTAAACTGCAAGTTGACCCCGTTGTGAAGACCTTGAGATTCGTCCATGATTGCCGAGTGCCGACTCAAGACCTAAAGTGAGGAAGTGAGTGCCTCGGTGCCTCTATAGTCGCAGTAGTATTAGGTGTCAGCTTTATTTTAATGTATGGGGCTTTACTTACTTCATTTGGTTGACCTAAATAAGGTTGCGAAGTAAGAAAAGTGACATTTATTTATTTATTAAGGTCACTTGCTATAGCGCCGCTTCAAGATTTCTACTCAGAGACGCTCCCTAGACTACAGCGCGGACACTGAATCGGAGAAAACTATCTCAAGCCGAAGCGCAGTGAGCAATTGCGAGTGAAGGACTTGATAAGGAAACCAACCTATTCATCCAGGGTCCCTACGCGGTGGCTTGAGGTGGATTCGAACCCGCAACCCTCCGGCTGCAAGGCACCGAACGTACCACTACACCACCGCGCCCCACAAAATTCAAATGGTGCTTAAGAAAGAGAAACTACGATGTATTGTGTAGAATTGAACCTAGCAGCTACACCAACGTCTTCGCAAACTACACATTAAAGATTCCAAGCGTCTTATTTCATAATAAGGAAATTTGAATTTTAAAACTTCGAATGTTAGCTGTTGGGAGCTCTAAGCCAGGTTTCCACAAGTCCGAATTGTTCGACGTCAGAATCATTTATCCATCCTTTAATTGCCCTTTAAAATGCCCCTATCTCTCTGGTTCACCATTTTTTCTCGTCCAACCCCAATTTGTTTGGCCCTTCTTGTCACCTTCCGCGCAGTTCTTTATAGCAGTCCAATTCTTCATCTCTCTTCATGATTTCGCCGTTACAACCCTTCCCAATTTTGTTGGTGAAATGCTCCGACATGTTTTACGGAATAATTTCTTCAGTTTTGTTCTCTTTACAGCTAAGGATGAACCGACGCAGTTACATTAACAAAGTACTATAGCATGAAGCAAAGCACACATTTTGTTTATCTAGACAAACAAATTTTTAAGGAAGTATTTAAACACATTTTCAAACTTCCTAAAACACATTTATTTTCAAAGTCTTATCCCGCTTGCTAGTTGTTTGCGAGGCGTCCATGTAGCGTATACAGCGCCATATGAATAATTGTCGTTCGAATTTGCTACTGACGTCGTATAAAGACCTGTATGGGCTGACTAAAGGCGTAAAGTACAGAGTTCACCAAACGCCATCTGGTTGATCTCGATGATTTATGGCACATGTAGTTTCCTGAGCAGACGATCGAAACAGGTGGTTTCAGGCTTTCAGCGAGTTCCGCCTAAGCATACAGTCAATCAACAGGTTTTCTATGCCGACCACTTGGCCCCTCGCTGCTTTTCGTCCGACTGAGAACAGCTGCATTACAGGGGCCAGAGGAAGAAGATTTACGAGAGAAAGGGCACCTATGTCACTTTGGTTCTATAAAATATCAATGAATCGTGGCTCAATGACAGCTCAGACACTCTAAGTGAGTAACAATCAACGATATGTGATGAACGATCAAAGTGCTTAGTTAGAATCACAGAGAGCCTACGTGCACAGACAGACGCACAGACATTGAGACATAAATACACACACATACAGACGAAGATTGAAACACGAACAGAAAATTAAGACAGACAGGCGCACAAACATAGACAGACAGACAAACCCATATTAGAGCATACATAGACAGACAAAAGACGAGTAGACACATAGATTCAGACAGATACTAACACGGACAGATAGCCAACAGACATAGACAGACAGAAAGACAGAATGACATGTGCAGGTAAGGTGTGACTCTGAGTAAGATGCTGACTCATACAAATGACGCTTCCTCTGAGTAGGTCTAAACCAGGTAGACAACCACCGGCTGTTGCAACTTCTCTAGCAGCAAGAAGTAAATAACATATCATAACATAACATAGCAACGGTTTTAAGCTGCTTGCTCTGTGTTAGAATCACAGAGTTTACATGAAACACTTAATATCTCTCTGTTGGTCGTCGTGTTTATTGGAAGCTCGGAATAATATCTTTTAACTCAATTTTTCCAATATACGACTTCTGCTCGTTGCTACAATCTGCATGATAGAATAGCAGTAAACCATGCTAGAACCTGCGATTTTTCATCACGAGTGGTGGTAACGTTTTATTGCCTGTTACTCGATATTCTTGTATAGGTTTGGGAGAGATTCTATGAAGTCCAATTCAGCAATGAATGTCAAAACATCTAATACTGCCCAATCTTTGGCTTCTGTTAGATTAATCTCTGCTGCTCTCAACAGAGGTTAATTGTTACTCTTTCGTCCTTCTCAGCCTTGTCAGTTCAATTAAAAGTGCAGTCTCCGAAACTTCATAATAGAAAATGGTCAATTTTGTAATGGGCAGTTGGGCACCTTTAACTCTACTTGTTGTTATATGCTTTGTTAATTTAGAAATAGTCAATTTGTGCTGAAACTCTGCGCAAAATTTGTCAGTCATTTTGTCATTTTAGTGTCACCCCTCTGAAGGTGTCACCCGGTGCGGCCCGCATCCCTGCACTCCCTAGTGACGCCACTACTGTCAACACCTGACGACTATCTCTGCGCACCATCAGCACATACGACCAAGAGCAGATGCCCGTGGTTTGACGGGGAATGCCATAAGTCAAAGAGGTTAACCAGGAGAATCGAAAGGCTGTATCGCCGTCTGGGAACAGTCGAAACTCGACAAGCCTGGATTAAACAACAAGTGGATCAACGATACCTCTACCAGAACAAACGTGCCGAGTTGTACGTATGTACTAGGGTGTCCCTAGAACAACTTTTCTTGGAAACTCTTGGGTCTCTCCAGCCAAAAGGTTTCTTTGGTAGATGATAATGTTTGGGTAAAATTTTCAGTTTTTTCATATGCTATCTAGGGATCCTAACTTAAGCCTTCATTTTAATCATAAAATGCTCGTCTTTGCCATGATGTTAGCTTTCCTAATTAACTTTTCTCTTTCTACTGGCATACTTTCTAACTCTCAGAAGAGGGCAGGTTTTCGTCCTCGTCTCAAGAATAGCGGTTTTGATCCTACCGTTTGTCGTAACTATACATATAGATCTACCGTACCTCTAATTGTCTCCTACCTATATATATATAAGATTATAGAGATAGTAGTCCACACTCAGCTATGCTCTTACCTCAATGCAAACAACCTGCTTTCGCCTCTTCAGTCGGGATCCAGACAATTCAACTCCACGGAAATAACCGTGCTGAAAGTCTATGACGACCTTTTCCTTGCTTTTACCAAGGGATATATTACTGCCTTAATACTCCTAGATTTCTCTGCTGCTATTGACTGTGTAGATTACTCTATCCCAGTGGAAGTCTTCTAGCAGTCGTTTGGCATATCTGGCATATCTTAATTGGTTATCCCCATCTCCTTATGATTTGACTAAGCGCCTGTGAATAAGCTGGTTCCCGCGACTTTTTTGGGCGCTGCAGAAATTTTCTAGATTACGATGACGATTATCTCGCTAAGCGCACTGAGTACGTTCGCATTATCAGCTTCCTCATATCATCCATTGCTGAAGTGCTCTTTGGTGTTCCACAGGGTTCTGTCGTAGGGCCCTGCTGTTCATCCTCTAGTCCTCTGCAACGTCAGCCATTGCCTATGATCATGGCATAGAAAATTAGAAATCCATCTAAATGCTAGTGATGCCCATATCTGTGTACATCTGCGACTTATATAGATCGCATATACAATAAAATTACAAGCGTGAATGCTGTGATCTTTGACCTTCAACAGATAAGATATCCATCAGGGTGCGGCCGAAAAAAATACCCCATTACGAAAATTGAGATTTATCGAAAACCGCTAAACATTTTGTTACAAAACTTCGCCAGTCTATTTGACACATATCTATCTACAGCTTTGCTAAATCTAATGAAATTCGAATCATGAAAACCAAAATGGTGTAACCCTGAAGTGAAACAATGTCATTTTCGTTTCAACAGACAGTTACTGACAGCAATAAGTAACAAAGTAACGACGCAAACAGTAATGCAACAAGGTTCAAGGTTACTTATTGTTATTGACAAGATTAGGCCAAGTGTTAAGTTTTGTGCAAGGAATGTTCGAAGTGACCGCCGTTTGCTTTTATGCAAGCTTGCAGACGTTTTCGAAAGCCCAGAACAGACTTCTGAATGGTCTCAAGTGGCAAGTCATGCCAGATGATTTGCAGCGTATTTTTCAGTTCAGGAATGTTCTTCGGCTTTGTGGTAAGTTTGGTGTAGGTCTCAAGCATTGCACCCCAGACAGCATAGTCGAGTGGGTTCAAATCTGGGGAATAGGTCTCAAGCATTGCACCCCAGACAGCATAGTCGAGTGGGTTCAAATCTGGGGAATTTGGCGGCCATGAATTCTTGTCGATGAAGTCCGGGCAGTGACTTGTTAACCAATCTTGGGCCAGCTTTGCGCCGTGAACAGGCGCTCCATCTTGCTGCAAAATGAACTGATTTCCCAAGACAGTGTGACAGTCATCGACAAGCTTAGGCAAAAGATTCTCCACGTAGTACTTAGCATTGACTTTGGCCTTCTCGTCAATGAAATGCAAGCGCCCCTTACCCTCGTAGCTGACACCTGCAGAAACCATGATGTGGGGAGAGAACTTGGCTCTCTCGACCAACAGACGGCTTGGATGGATATCGGCTTTTTCGTCGTCGCCCAGACGCGGTTGTTTTGATTATTAATGGGTGGATTGATGTAAAAGATCTTTTCATCAGTGAAGAAAACCTTTTTTGTCGCTACTTTATGCAAAAATATGATTTCCTATTTCGTGAATGCCGTGTTCAGTTGAAAAAATGCAGTTCTTTCTTCTGCCTGATGTCATGATCACAAATATAAAGAATTAAAGATACTGGCATAAAATTTTCAAATAATATGCAAAAATATGTGACGAATAAGAATAAAAATATTTGTAACAAAATATTCAGCGGTTTTCGAGAAATCGCAATTTTCGTAATGGGGTATTTTTTTCGGCCGCACCCTGTATAATATACTAGAAAGAGATTTCGCTCCTGCATTGACGACATCGTGCTATGGAGTCTGTCTACGCGCCTCAAACGTAACCCTGGCCAAATCCGAGCTCAACACAATAACAATGCTGTTATTAGGATAACTCAACAAATGGCCAATAAACCTACTAAATAATATTTATTTTAGATCGTGTTTACATGCAAATATATGATAAATTCTTATTGTAGACATTATTGAAGCAACTCCTGCTGATGCAAAGTCGGCGATGTCACAAAGACAACGGTAGATAAAAATCTATGTTCAACCACACAGACCTTAGAACCTAATGGCATGGTAGAGGAGAAGATAATTGTGGAGATGTAACGGAAAGTTACGTTGCTAACTTCGCTGACCCTGTGCCAAAGACCTTGAGCTTCTTCGTCCAAGAGCGGGAAATGAGTGCCTATGAGACATGGAGCTTTATTACTTATAATAGTAGGCCTAAATCAAGTTGCGAAAGTCATAACTGAGCAAGGAGCCACAGATGAAAAACACTGCAATGTAGGATTAGCTTTGCGGTCGATTGAAAGAAACAACAGCTTGTAAGCCCCTTATTTCACAATTCCCAATTAAAATTTCAAACTTGAAATTTTAACTGTTTTGACCATCTTTGCGTGTTCGACATCAAAGTCATCGGTCCAACCTTTAACTGTCTCGTCATGCCCCTATCTCGTCTGATCCCAAATTGTTTGCCTTGTTCTGTCACCTTCTGCCCATATTCTAACATATCCAGTCCTGCATCTCTCTTAATTGTTTCACCGTTCAAACCCTTCCCCATATTTGCTGTAAAAATAATGCTCCCATTTGTTTTACTCCATAACTGCAGCAGCTATTATGTTCACGGTACAGCTATAGATGATAGTCCGATGTATTGCTTGTCTAGCACAACGTATACTGAAGTAAAAAGTTAAAAACACAATTGTTTATTAACTACTATCATAATTATAATGTTTGTGCATTTCTGTTATAAAAGCCATCGACAGAGATATTTTCCTGACGTTACGTCATAAATTAGTAGGCTACTTACAATTATAAAATTACAAAATTAGGTATTATCGGACCTCAACTGTTGCACGTTTAATAAATGCACGTAATGGGTAGACATGTTTATAACTAGACATGCATTATGCATGTTCTTTCCAGAGACAAAATACGCAATAAAGCGATAGAGCGTTTGTTTTCGCAAGCAGCAAAATTTTTGCATTAGAATTTACGCTCAGCTTCTACACATGTTCAGTTTATAAGCCTACAGAATTCACTCGTATAGTTCCATTTCGGACTTTCGCTTTAAGTTAAGCTAACTGTTCTAGAGCGGACCTGTGTTTAGGTTCATAGATTCATCAACAGTCAGCATCATGTCGAGGAGAAGTGCTGCTGTGTTTCTGAAATCGTCTCCTACAATTAAAAGAAAACAGATTTATCTCATTTAAATTCAAGCGCAGTTGATTGAAATCTCTTATTCTGGAGTGTGTAATCTTATAATAAGATTTTACACAAAGATCCATCGATATAATTATTAGTAGCCTAGATCAGAGGCAGCGACAAAAATGCTCAGGCAATAGAAATAGCCAAAGTTTCTGTTGGTCACATAATTATACTGAGAGTCAGTGAGAGAAAAAGGATAGACAGAGACAGACAGACAAACAGACAGACAGACAAGACGACATAAAGGCAAAGGCAGAGATAGTATGGTCGTGTCGTGTTTTCTTCGCCGCCGTAATTATATTCCCTCCAACTGTAGGCCTACTGTAACAGTTACTGTAACACTCCTTTTACTCATTTTTCAATTGAGTTCGGTAAGGGGCGCAAGTGAAGCAGAAATCTCAAAACATCTTTACACACTGGACTGCTTTAATAATTGTCAACACATTGGCATTTGAACTGCTGCTGGATAACGATTACTGTACCAGTCTGTTCCAGTTTTCTTTTGATGAACTGTCGAATGACATTCTCGTCGAAGCCAATGTCATCGATGAGCCAACTGATCATCGTTGTATCCAGACGAGCGTCAATTTCTATCGGCAAAATCTGATAGTTGGCAACATAGTCCGACAGTACTGAAACCAAGCAAATATCTATGTCATAATGTATAACTATAACTGATCTCAGCGTAAGAAATGGACCACTAGTCGGGAACGGATTTATTAACATTATGCCATAAGATCAATCGTTAAGGAATCAGGCTAAAATTTTCAGGAAGAAGAGCGCTGCCTTAAGCAAACCCCTAAATGCAGCCATGCATGGACGTGAAGTGTTAGCGACTTGATTTTCTTAGCATCGGCATGCACAAGAGGGCGGGTAGTCAGTCCTTTCACTGGCCGGTTGATCCTTTCCACCGACAGCGTAAGGTCAATGTATACTCTGGACAGCTGAGTTGGCTAGAGGCGAGGGTGGAGCTCAGCTGTCGAAAATTGAATATAGCAAGGTTCACAAAACATCTTTGTATCGCTGTGAGCTTGAGATAGGGCCTGCAGATACTTTAATCAGGAACAAAAATCAACATCCATGGCTTTAGGGGAAGACCAGTGACCACTTTTCGACTGAGCTAGTAAACGACAAGCTGTCCTTTTTCTCAACCTAGGCCATAATACATGTATGTTACATAAAAGGCTCACACAATTGTACCATGGTCTTTGGACGATTTAGTACAGTTTACGAGACAGTGGCTCGGTCGGTGGCCTATTAAGTAAACATAACATAACATAGGTTTTTTATTGCTCCCAAAAAAGTACAATAACAAATCATCATTATTTCAAATAATACTAAGTTGGGATACAAAAGGAGGACCTAAAGGGACCAGAGTCCCGCTAAGCAGGGCCACCTATGTACCAGTGCTGTTAGGTGGAGGTTGATAACATAATGTTCAGGATTGGGAGTGAATTAAGCAACAACTAAAATGATAACATAATTAGCATTGTCTTATGCTGAAAAGTACAGGAATGTATGTGGTAGGATAGGACTGGCTGGGAAGAAACCCGAAACAACAGGCGAATTTCTCCAGAAATGACAACTGTTTGCTGATAGGGTACGACGTACGTGGTTATTCTCAATATTTCTCTTGTCTTGTCTTGCCTTGTCTTGTCTTTCCTTCCATTGTCTTGCCTTGTCTTGTCTTGTATTGTCTTGCCTTGCATTGGCTTGTCTCGTCTTGTCTTGCCTTGTCTCGTCTTGTCTCGTCTTGTCTTGCCCTGCATTGTCTTGCCTTGTCTTGCCTTGTCTCGTCTTGTCTTGCCCTGCATTGTCTTGCCTTGTCTTGCCTTGTATTGCCTTGTCCTGCCCTGTCTTGTCTTGCATTGTCTTACCTTGTCTTGTCTTTCCTTGCATTGTCATGCCTTATCTTGTCCTGTCCTGTCTTGTCCTGCCTTGTCTTGTCCTGCCCTGTCTTGTCCTGTCTTGTCCTGCCTTGTCTTGTCTTGCCCTGTCTTGCCCTGCCTTGTCTTGTCCTGCCTTATCTTGTCCTGCCCTGTCTTGTCCTGCCTTGTCTTGTCCTGTCTTGTCCTGCCTTGTCTTGTCTTGCCCTGTCTTGCCCTGCCTTGTCTTGTCCTGTCCTGTCTTGTCCTGCCTTGTCTTGTCCTGACCTGTCTTGTCCTGCCCTGTCCTACCCTGTCTTGCCCTGTCTTGTCTTGCATTGTCTTACCTTGTCTTGTCTTTCCTTGCATTGTCATGCCTTATCTTGTCCTGCCCTGTCTTGCCTTGCCCTGTCTTGTTCTGCCTTGTCTTGTCCTGCTTTGTCTTGTCCTGTCTTGTCCTGCCTTGTCTTGCCCTGCCTTGTCTTGTCCTGTCCTGTCTTGTCCTGCCTTGTCTTGTCCTGCCCTGTCTTGTCCTGCCCTGTCCTGCCCTGTCTTGCCCTGCCTTGTCTTGTCTTGTCTTGTCTTGCATCTATCAATTTATATAGCGCCTCTCGCAGTGCACACCAATCAGAGGCGCTCAAGAGACTACAACGGTTGTACTGCACGGACCAGAACTATGGTACATTTGCCTTGTCGTGTCTTCAACCGTCCTCGACCCAAAGATTGGCCGCATGACGAACGCTCCCTATAGCTGTACTGGACGGACCTGAGACTACAACGTCTGTACTAAACGGACCAGAACTATGGTACATTTGTCTGAGCCATTTATACCCACATGTTTGTTACAGAGATGTTTGCTTTCCTCGTTTCAGGACAGTCGTCCTATACGCATAGTAATAAACAGGGCAATTGAAGTCTCTAAACGGAACAAATGCTTTTTTCTCTGAGGAGAGGAGAGGAGAGGAGAGGAGAGGAGAGGAGAGGAGAGGAGAGGAGAGGAGAGGAGAGGAGAGGAGAGAGAGGAGAGGAGAGAGGAGAGGAGAGGAGAGGAGAGACTGGAAGTAGCTCGCCCTTCTGCGCGCGGATGCACATTTATAAATATATATCATCTCTATTTAAGTCACTTTTGCACAGAGAATCAAAGGATCCCTTGCACATTTATAAATGTTATGTTATTTATAATAAATTATTGTGTATTCTGCTTCTATAAAAGATATCTATGTATATACTTATAAATTTCCCTTACTCATGTTGCGAGTCTTTGTCACCAAATTTCGAAGCACACCAACAGTCTGCCGAAAAAACACCAACGCATTTATGGGCCTAGATTTTTTAATCAGGCCTAATCGATAATTGTGTTAACTGTTTTTATCTAGCAGCACGTAGGCTACTGTCCTTCATCTATGCTAACAATGATTCACTGTCCTCTCTCTGATTGTAAAAGCGTCAACGAATGTCTTCCACGGATGAGAAGTGACCTGTTGATCATGTCTGGTCAAAGTGGTCATACAGCTAGAGCACAATCTTAACGCACAATAATATTCAGTGCCATCGACCGATGCTTTGTTACTAGGGGAGAGGAGAGGATAAATTAATGGCCAGATCCTTTCTTAATTATTAAATAAGCATTTACTAGAATAACTGGATAATTCAGAATGAATGAGAAGACTTCTCCGTGTAGCGTGTCTAAGATGGCCGTTTCTAATTCTGACAACTATGCCGTGTCACACATTAGGTTACATTACATTAGCGGATACAAGAGCCCTTCCAATTCACGTTTATCTTCTTCCAAATGTTTGGTCTTCTTCTCCAGCGTTTAATTTTCAATCAATTGGTTTGTTTCATGCGGAGTTTGCATAACAATTTTCCTTGGTTCGTACCTCTTATATGACCCTATGCTTTCTTGGACGTGTTTCTCTCATCCAACAGTGTTTCTCCTCACTATTTCGGACGGTGTTTCGACGTTTGCTATCCGGATCTCACTACCATTGACTCCACCATGCTAAGAAGTTGCATGATGGCTCCTGGATAGTGACGGCCAAAAGAGTCCTTGGATCGGTGTTGACCTTTTAACTCCAGTGACGTCTACGAACAATTGCTGGCTACGAGGAATCGTCTTCCATGCACAGACTCGGTGACAGAGGGATGCCTGGATTCAGCGTCTTCTGTCATTTGCGAGGGACTGCTAGGTGTTGGGAATCCGTGTGCTGAGAGCCATGTCACTGTCGTCGCTCCTCCAATTCGACGCTGTGCAGTCCAGGAACCCCGAACACGGTGTCTACTATCAGCTCTAGATGGGAATCCATGCATAGGTTGGGCTCTGCGTGTCTGCGGGAACTCGCCTGCAGTGACTCTTCTAGTTTAGGAATGCCGTTAACTCATGCACTATTGACTTTTTGTTCTTAATATTATTACTAGTATGTCTACATAATTTAGGCCGACTCTGGCAGCGCTTCGTGAAATACTCAAAATGCGCTACTGTTAACACAATGATAGGACCTATACATGTATACAAATAAGTCACTGTAAATAGGACTAAAAACCAAGTCTCGCAAAAGCGGGTAACTTTTACCTGGCTCCTATATAACACTCTTCAATTCTGAACCCCATAGCTAGAGTTAATAATTATATAATGCAAGCGTACCCAGACTCCATGCACTGTAAGAGCAATCAGAGAATGATTTGACTGTTGAATGGTATATAGGTCCTACATCACCTACCTCGGGAGACAAAGGTTCCAAGAAGGAATCATCACTCTCCGTTTGGAATTCTGTTTCTCTGAAGGAACAGCTCTCCGTGGCGATCTCGTGTCTGTAGATTAAGTCAAACGCTGTCTTCCAGTTTCTGAAACGAACGGAACAATAGGAACAGATGACCTCGTCACCTCTTCCAGTGCTTCTGAACCCAAGGACTTCAGCCATACTTAGTTCTAATGCTGCTAGTCCCTCTGCAGATACGGAATCGAAGTGGTCAGTCACTTACTTCCTCCAGCCAATGAACAATGAACGTGGTGAGAACGCAGAGACGATCTCGTTATATATAGGCCTAACTGACATCGGAATATGCCAAAACTAATCTTTGTCGGCGGCAACGGCCTATGTTGTCATAAGCTGCCGTTAAACTGTGGACACACATCGGATTGTAACATCAGTTATAAGCGAACGCTTATTTTCATGGGCCAACGCAGCGCGCTGGTTATGGCATTCGTAAGTAACTAAGTAAGCATGCTGCAGGGACCATTTACTATTACTGTGCTAGTGTGCTTGTACCATTGGCAATGACGTGGTATATCATAATGAAAAGTCAACATTGAAAGACGACAGCAATTTTCAGGTTGTCAAGACAGCGCGTTGGAAATGTGCGGTTTCAATCGTGCCTCGTTTGAATAGCCTATGTCCTATAAGATTATTCGTAAGGCAAGCAGAGGTAAGATGCAACGCGCTGTCACACATTCAGCAAGCATGCAGTGACTTCTGCTGTAGGCCTACTACAGATTCAAAGCTAATCGCTTTTTTATCTATTAAACACACACACGTTTATAACAACATAAACTTATTGTCACTCAGACAAAATTGTTGCTGCTAATTGACCAAAGCGAAAACGATAACTATACACACGTTTATAATAATAGTGGGACAGCAGTCAGCAGCCGATGCATAAATCATTATTATAATAATTAAATTTGAAACGCGCGCAGAGTCACACCCCATGTGAGTCAGATACCATTAGAAGATGCAGTTAGATGTCCAAGTGCTTGAAAGTCAAGGAGAAATAGTGAGTTTTGATCCTCGTTTTCAAGGAGGAAGTGAATTTGAGATACGATGAGAGCGTGGCAGTCGATTACATTTGGGGGGAGGCAGAGGCATGGAACGCACGAGAGATCATAACTCTTCTGCATCGTGAATCTATAGTAGAGCAGAAGTCACTGCATGCTTAGCTGAGGCTAAAGTAACCCCGGTTGTTATTGATGATCGTGAGCAACGGGGGGAGGGGGACTGGGCTTAGGTCTGTCTATAAGTTAGTAGAGCAGATCTTCGAAGTCACTGCATGCTTAGCTGAGGCTAAAGGAACCGTTATTGATGATCGCGGGTAGGGACTGGGCTTAGGTCCGTCCCAAGATTCGTCCACTGTGAGTGGATGAATCTTGGGTCCGTCCCGTATCCCCCGCCGTAGGGGTATAAACATAGCCGCTAAACAGACCAGTCAGGAGTGCCGTTCGTCAGCTGCCTCTAAAGTTCACTCGACGGCGTAGATGTCCGATGCGTACGCCTTGTCGTGTCGAGGGGGCTTCAGCCAATCCTGACATCTGGCCAGCCAGAGAAGACGAGCTTCAGCCGATCTGACTTCTGGCCAAGTGGAGACGAGGGTCGGCGACCAAGTATGCAAGGGCAAAGTTACTGGACGTCCATGCATTGTACAATCGTGCCAGCCAGTGCCAGTCCCAGGCCTGGATGAAGGAGGAGGGCGACGCTAATGGTCTTTGTTACCACTTATCGTACAGCTAGTCGTTTTAAAAGAAAATCCTACCAGTCAGGACAGTCAGAACCGTTAGGACAGTCAAGTTTGGGCAGAAGAGACAGTGTGCAGAGTCTTTGTCGTTTGATTTCAGTTGCCATTTCGTTGTCGATAATAATGAGAAGTTTGCATTGAAGTTGTGTCGGCGACTCGGCGTCAGTGTTGTTCAGTAATTGAAATACATGTAATTGAATTACGTAATTGAATTACAAGCTATGTAATTGTAATTGTAATTGAATTACATTTTAAGTCCAGTAATTGTAATTGTATTTCAATTACAATATTGCATGTAATTTGTAATTGAATGAAGTGTCAATTACAAATTACTTTCATAAAGTCAGCAAAGATGCCAGCTTGCCGGGTTGACCTGGGCCACCCGTTTAATTGAATAAACTGCTTTACATTATGTTTGCATGGCAACATAATTGTCAACATTATTCTATACTTACACCTCTCTTACAGCCAACATTCCTTGTAAATAATTTCCTGTATTCGCGGAACTGGATTTTGTTTGAGCAACCTAATTTGGTATGAGGAATCAAACTCAGCAACACATTTTCAGAACCATTTTGTCATTGCAAATTGTAGCCTAACTATAGACTACAGTACTGACTAAATACACATTTGTAATATGTCTTTTTATCAAAGAAGATGCATGGCTTCAGTAGGTTAATAATTCAATGGCCAGTTGAGCAAACCTTTAGCTCATAATATGTATTTCCTATCCAAAACTTGTGCAAGGAATTTTGAAACTGCTGCGCGGCGTTTTATAATAAGCTGCGCGGTAGGGTGGTTCATGGTCACATGTTAAAAAATGAAGTTCAAGCTAGAAACCAAGACACCCTCTCAGTTTTTTACACTTGTCAATTGTATCATTCTGGTAAAATGTCAGCTTCCTAGTCTAACTGGAAGACAGTGCTCACGGACCCTCCCCTTTACCATATAGAACTAACAATGCGATCGGTTAGAAAATACGCTGCACATCTTTTATTCTTAATGTTATGACCAGATTATCAATTTACCAATAGCTATGTCATGTTAGCAACGCTATTTGCTGCATGGAAGCAGTCTTCACAATAAACCACAAGTCAAATGATTCACCAGAAGTATGTGTCGCAAAGCTTAATTTCTCCAGCGTGGCAGCTATAGCAGACTTCTTCGTAATTTCAGTGGGGACAGCTTTTCTGTTTGTCTCAACAACTTGGAGGATAAACTGTTTCTCTTCCTCATCATTTGTGAGGAGGCTGTTATATTCTTCAAAGACCTCGACACCACGCTCGGCTGTGTCATTTACTACACGCAACGTCCTGATTAGTCCATAGTCACATGGTAAAAATGAAGTTTAAGCTAGAATTCAGGACACCCGCTCAGTTTTTTACACCTGTTAATTGTATCATTCTGGCCAAATTTAGCTTACTTAGTACTCCAACTGGAAGACGGTGCTCACGGACCCTTCCCCTTTACCAGGTAGAACTAAAAGAGCGATTGGTTTGAAATTATTGCTTAACGTCTTGTAATCGTAATATTTTTATTAGATTACGAATTTACCATTATAAAAACAGTACTTATGTTGTGTCAGCAACATTTTGCTGCAAGGAAACAGTATAAATAATCAGCAATGGCACAGTCAAATGATGTCCCAAGAGGTATACAGTATGTCACAGAAATTCATTCCTTCAGCACTACATCTATATCGGAATTCTTCTAGTCCAAGAAATTTGTCATGTGTTACATTTTCCCCAAAAGTCTCACCTCTCTTGAAGATTGAAATTTATGAGGAACTTGAGGGACCGCAGCACAAAATGAAACCTTGGCTGAGATCAGTTTTATGACATATTGACTGAAAGCCAACCACAGGAGCTCTCGACCAATCATTTTCCAGAAGAACATAATTATGCCAATTGAAGCTAACAGTGTTCACAGAAGTAGTGTCAAAGCTCATGGGATGATTTTTTAGTCAACTTCCATGCTTGTAGCAGATTATAAGTAACCTTGACTTCGTTACATCCTGTTCCAGAGGTAAACTTTAAAATGAGAAGTAGCTCATCTTTGCAACCTTCAGAAACCAGCACTGGTAGGCGGTCCATATCTTCCATTCAAGAAATATCAGGAAGGATTTCACCATCCAAGTCAATCACCAAGGCGCAGCTTCGTATAAATTCAGCTATTACTGACTCAGCATGTACTGTTTTTTAGCTTTCTGTGTATGCCTCTTTTCCATCATGCATGTATGTATGTTTGTCTTTATTCACGTTTGTATGCCTGTAGGCCCTATGTATGTACACATGCCATTATGTATGCTTGAATGTATGTATACATGTATGAATTGCTGCAGAATGGTGATAAAATGCAAGTAAAGATCTAAGAGTTCTGGAATTATGTGTTGCATAAACAGTAGCCTAAGCCTACGTTTTGTAGAAATATTAATTAAAATACATTTAAGCTAAATGTCTGTGCATAAAAAAAAAATAGGTAGCAAGATCTGTAATAAGAACTGTGTACTACGTTCAAAATATAGACAAGTAAGTAGAAGAACTAAACTGCATAATTGCATAAGAAGGTTGCCAATTAAATCACAATTTGTAACACATTGGGCCTATGATTCGACATAACAACGACTATGCTGTAAGTTGACGTCATTGAGCACCATCTTTCAGTTGGAGTAGGAAGCTGAAATTTTCTCAGAATAATACAAATGACAAGTGTAAAAAGTTAGGGGGTGTCTTGGTTTCTAGCATCACGTTTATGTCTTTGGACCACCCTACTGCGCGGGCGCGCACCTTAGAGGGAACATTGCTTACAGCACACTTTGATAGACCCCAAGGGCAAGGGCTGACCATCATATTCAGACTATCCATGCAGTCATGCACTCATTGTTAGCTAGTTTACTGCGGCTGCCTACAGAAAACAGAGCGTCCATCTTCAGCTCCAGTTGAGCGTCTCTTTAGTACTGCTGGACGAATTGACTCACTCACTGAGGCGCAATCAACTAGTTCTATAACGGGCTATCATTTTGAAAAACTTCTACTCTTAAAAATCAAATAAACTCTAACTTATTTTAATAGATGATAATTGTAAATCGTATTTTGGATACCTGACAAACTTATAATACAATTGAACGTATATAATTATTACAATTTACAGGCCATTGGCCCATTGGATGTTTTAGTTTAAAAATAAAGTAGGTAAATTAAAAAATTATCGAAATTTTTTAAAATCCTTTACCAATTTTAAAGGAATAATTGAAAAGTAATTGGTAATTGAATTACAATCCAAATGTAATTGTAATTCAATTACTTTCACAATCAAGTAATTGTAATTGTAATTCAATTACATTTACAAGCATGTAATTGCAATTATAATTGAATTACATTTGCAATGTAATTGATACAACACTGCTCGGCGTTGTTCTTTCCTCGAACATTATCAGCATAATCGGTGGTGAAGTCAGGTGTCATCAAAAGCCTCCGCCAGATCATGGAGATCGAATCGCGGGGACATTGGAAAGAAAGGAGGATCACGAACTCGCCATCCAGAGGTACCAAAAGAGACAGATAGAGAAGGATCCACTGGGGCAGACCACAACCGCACGAAGAACTACAGGCCCCAGTTTCGACAGCTTCTTCAAGATTTCCTATACAGACCACGTCTCCAACAACATGATCAGCCAAAGTAATTAAGGTGACAAGTTGGTCAAACTTATCATCTTAGTATTAGTGGAGCATTAGCGGAAGCTTCTGCGCTGTTCCCGTGTCCAGACTCCAGAGGCTTGAGATTTGTACATTACCGGAAAATTAAGGTCCAAGAGTGAGGAAATGAATGCCTTCCTTCCGTTTTCCTATTTATAGTGAGAAAACTGACAAGCTGCTCCAGAAAGAGAAAATACGCTGTAGAATTGAATTTCGCAGGTCGATAAACAACACGTTAAAAATTCTAATCATCTTATTTCGCGATTCTGACATTTGAATGTTTAAACCTCGAATTTCAGCTGTTATGAGCGCTTAACGAGGCTTGTGCAAGTCCCACTTGTTCGGCGTCAAATCCATTAGTCCAATTAAATTGCCTTGTATTTGTAATATGCCCCAATCTCGCTGGTTCCCTTTTTTTTATCTCGTAGCCTATTTTGCTTGCCCTTCTTGTCACCTTGTGCACAGTTCCTTATAATCAGTCCAGTTCTTCATCTCTCTTCATGGTTTCGCCGTTCCACACTTTCTAGGCTACTACTAGCTGTAAAATGTTTCGACGTGTTTTACGGAATAGCTGCTGCAGTTAGGTTCATGGTAAAGCTAAGGATGAACCGATGTAGTCATAGTAACACGACTTACTGAAGTATGAAGCCAAAGCACATTTGTTTGCATAGACATAGTAAAACTTTTAATGTAAATAAAATTATTAGCGGTTGCATTTGCCACTGACACCGTAAAAATAGACCGTACGGACTACATATATATAGACTCCTAGAGGTGTAGAGTTATCCAGCGGCACCTACATGTATATATACGTTATGTTTATGTATAACATATTCCACACTATTACGGCAACAGATGACAGGAAGAACTCAACTTTCTTAATGCACTTAAGCAACTGTATAAGCAATTGCGACATATCCGCCAAGTTTGTTGTAGACATACACGTAGGGCCTAATGATTCGTTGATCATTCAATAAACCTATTATGCTAACTGTACTCTCAGATTTATAAAACGACGCGCCATGAAATAACCATTAGAGATGGTATACTTATTCGTATCGCGTATCCTGGATTTAATCTGTAAACTGCAACAATATCAGTCACACGACGTTCATGTCTGCTGTCGGTGAAATAGCTTTCGATTAATTTAATTAATATGGAAATTAATTTGTATTCCATAATGTCGTACATGAACATTGAACGCAGTGCTTATAATTTATTAGCCACTTTGATGCGCCGCGATAGACACTTTTATATCCTGTTCCCAAGCATTCTTGTACACATAAACAATTTAAACATCGATGTTCGCTTAGTTATAATTAAACTTGTCCTGCCTCTGCTAATTAATCAATCTTCGACACTTTCAATTTGAGGACCGATGCTGAGTTTCCCTGAGGTTCTGGCCTTGAACGAGTCTATCTTGATGATCTGTTCCGCACCGTAGACGGCCCTCAGCGTCCCCTTAGTCTCGCACCTCACAGCGCTATCCTCACCAGCCCTTGAAAAGCCCTCACTTTCCGTCAGGATGTCGGCCAGCTTGTCACCCGGGATCTCAATCAGTTCGAGCACCCTCGACGTCTTCCGGTCCTTGACGTAGACGGGAATGACCGAATGCGTCGCTCGGATGACGTTCTCAATCCGGAAGTCGGCCGTCAGTTCCTCCTCTCGAATCATCAGCGCAGCCACCGTCCTCGACCCACTAGCGACCTTGACCTGGCTGTCGACGCCCCACGTGAGGGTCTCCTCGAACGTCTGCCCGGTGGTCTTGGTGACGTTCAGCTCACCGCTGAGTCCGCCCGTTATGCGACACGACTCGACCTCGTTGCCCTGCGCTTGAATTCCAGCGGCTGCCAGTCCTTCTTGCCCAGGGACGGGGATAGACACCCTGACGTCGACATGTGCCCCGATTCGGAAGCCCCTCTGGAGGCTGATGTCGCAGCGAGACGTCGTCTTTCGCTCCGTCTTGAACGTAAACGTCTGGTCGGACTCAGAAGAGTTCGTGAACTCCGTTCTGAATAAGCAGAGGTCACGCTTAATGACCTTCGACCTGACCTTGTCCACGCCTTCCGGACGGGTATCCTGGTCTTCGCGGTTGCGGATGCTGAAGGCCACGAGATGGTGTGAAATATCGAGGTAACTCCAGTTGATCTCGAGGATGTATCGACGGTTTCTGAGCAGACGATCGAAACAGGTGGTATCTGCGAGTTCCGTCCAGGCGTAGTCAATCAACAGGTGTTCTATGTCGACCATTGGATCCCTGGCCGCCTTTCGTCCGATTGAGAACAGAGGCATTGTAAGACGACAAAGGCAGATGACTTACGGAAGAAAAGGAATCAGCGTCAGTATCGTTCTATAATTACACATTCAAACGTAGGCTATCTTTAAAGATATGGCAGTCAGCTCCAACATTAGAAGGACTAAGAATCAAGTAATGAACGATCAAAGTGCCTATAGTTAGGAGCACATTATAGAACGAGTAGCCTAGCCTATGTGCCTATTACGAATTTTAAGATTTGTAGAAATTTATGAATATTAACGAATATTGAAACTGGCCAACGAATATTAAATTTGTTTATTTCGTTTCATTCTTAATTCTTCAAAATCCGGGATAAATTGTACAAAATTCAGTCTCAAAAACTAGGCATTAGAACAAGAACAGTTACAAAACCGCTGCACATAGGCCTATTCTTAAATTAGTAGTCTTAAAATAGTTCGTAAACAATTCGGAAACAGTGACGTCATCAACGAATACTTACGAATATTAAAAATGCCCTAATATTCACGAATATTTACGAATATTAAAGCCTCAAGTCACGAATTCTCGTTCTATGCTGGGGCCCTGGAGCACTCTGTAATGTTGGGCCCCTCTGACGTTTCCCGGCTCCTTCCTCCCTTCCCTTGCTCCTCCTCCCCCATTCACTTTCTCCTCATCTCCTCCCTCCCTTCCCCTTCCTTTTTTAGTAATATTCAAATCTGCTCAGACTCCAATCAACAACAAATTGAATAATAATAATAATAATAATAATAATAATAATAATAATAATAATAATAATAATAATAATAATAATAATAATAATAATAATAATAATAATAATAATAATAATAATAATAATAATATTAATAATAATAATAATAATAAACAGCAGGGCGATCCGTTGGGTCCATTGGAATTCTGTATCACAGTACAGCCGATTCTGTTAAATCTTAAATCTGAGTTAAGAGTGGCATTCCTAGACGATCTGACACTGGGAGGCAAGGTGGATGTGGTGGCCCACGATATTCAGCTGATCGCTCAGGAGTCAGCTAACCTTGGGCTCCAACTCAACCGCGCGAAATGCGAAGTTATCTTCCAGAATTACGAAAATAAAGTCGACGATCTCTCATTCTCTGGCTTCAAACACACGCCATTAGAAGAGGCGACGCTGTTGGGTTCACCTCTGATGCCGGGGCCAGCCGTTGATAAGGTGGTTAGTAAAAAGGCGGATGACCTGGAACGAGCGGTAGGAAGGCTCTCCATGCTTCACTCGCATGACGCTCTAATCCTGTTGCGAAATGGATTGAGCGTACCAAAGCTCCTCTACACAATGCGCACAGCCTTATGCGTCGACTGCCCTAGTCTTACAAGATTCGACACACTGTTAAGAAAGGGATTGTCCAGTATTTTGAATGTTGAACTATCTGATGAGAATTGGCTTCAGGCATCCCTTCCGGTGAGGATGGTGGCCTTGGGATACGCTGTGCTGCTACGCTGGCACTTTCCGCCTTCTTGGCATCTGCTGCGAGCACCAGCGAACTCCAGGCAAACATGCTGCCACCGGAATCAGCTGATACCTCAGACGATCTCGTAGATACAGCTCTGAAAGCATGGACACTACTCACGGGTTCAGAACCACCAACAGGACCAGCAGCTCGTCGTCAAAGAGAATGGGACAGCCGCTGGATAAGTAATGCATTGACAACTCTGCACGAATCGGCGAACAACGCACTAGACCGGGCTCGTCTCTTGGCCTCTCAGGCACCTCACGCGGGAGATTGGCTGCTAGCGCCTCCGGTTACTGCATTGGGACTCCGCTTAACTGACGAAGTTATACGGATCGCGGTTGGAATGCGACTCGGGACGACACTGTGCGAACCTCATGTGTGTCACTGTGGTGAGAGAGTCGACGCCAGAGGACTCCACGGTCTGGCCTGCAGAAAAAACGCTGGCAGACATCAACGGCACAACATGCTGAACGACATCATATGGAGATCGTTTGGAAGAGCGAACATCCCTTCTCAGAAAGAACCGTTGGGCCTCACCAGAGAAGATGGTAAACGACCGGACGGCGTGACACTCATCCCGTGGTCATGCGGAAGATGCCTCACTTGGGATGTGACAGTTTCGGACACATTCGCAAAGTCACATCTGGCAACAACATCAACTGAAGCGGGCGAGGCCGCAAACCGGGCAGCCGCCGCCAAGACATTGAAATACGCCACAATCACCCGAACGCATGCTTTTGTGGCGGTTGCATTAGAGTCCAGCGGTTCCTGGAGTTCTGAAGGACTGGATTTGTTATGGAATTAGGACGTAGGTTAACCGATTCAACACATGACACGCTCGAGACAAGCTACCTGTTTCAAAGACTCTCGGTAGCTCTCCAACGCGGAAACGCCATCTGCTTTTCTTCGACATTACCATGCTAGATTGTTAATAATAATAACAATAATAATAATAATAATAATAATAATAATAATAATAATAATAATAATAATAATAATAATAATAATAATAATAATAATCCTTAGACCTTAGACCTTAGTCCTTCCTCGCGCTGGCAGCGCATCGGGCGACACAGCCTCTCCACGTTATCCTGTCTTCCGCGGCCAGCATAGCATCGTCCCACGTCATTCCGCCGCCTTCCAGATCCTGAGTGATCGTGCTTCTCCAAGTCTTTCTGGGTCTTCCTCGCCCTCTTCTCCATCCCGACGGAGTCCAATCCAGTGCCTGCCTTAGCGTTCTCTCCTCTCCCGATCTATGTATGTGCCCCAACCAACGTAACCGCATCTTCTTCAGCATGTCTTCCAGTTTCTCCATGGATGTTCTCCTTCTTACTTCCTCATTTCTGACCTTATCCCTCCAAGTGATCTTCAGTAATCTTCTCAGCCAACGATGATGTGCCGCCTCCAGTTTCTTCATATTGACTTTTTTTGTCATAGACCATGTCTCTGCCCCATAACAGCATATCGCTGTCAGATACCAAAGCTAATAATAATAATAATAGTAATTACATGTTAATTTTACTCAGGCATATTAGCTTCATTTCAATTTCCGTTGTGTTGAGAACCGATCGGTCGTTGTCGCCTCTAAAGAACGTCGTCAGTTTTGGAGTGCTAGTTAACACTTTGAGAGTTCGCTTCCTTGTTCAAGCTTTGCAGCCCATTAAAAATACCCACTGCAAGTACATGACATACATGTACTTGCAAGTGCTCGACATTATTGAATGATTATTTCAATACTTTAAGATTTAACCCTCAGGCTACCAAGGGGGGTGGCTGCCACTTCCTAGGTTTTTTTTATCTCAAACTTTTTCCGTATCAGGAATAAAAAAAATTTGACCTTTTAGGTAGCTGTAGGGGGTTCATTTACACACGTTTGAGGTAAAATGTGAGATGATATCTCACACCGTTCAAAAGTTATACCCAATATACCCGAGGACCAGGGGGGTGGATACCACCCCCCTAGATTTTCGACTATATCTTATCCGTCCTTTAATATTAAGAGACACAAATTATACCATTCTATAGAGGAATGTGGGGCTACATTTCTATGGTCACTGAGTTGACCTGAGACAACCGGAAGTGCTCAAAATAAATAATAATACGCGTAATATGCTGAAAAAAGGTATAGCACTCCCCCTTAGTTTTTTGTCTGTAGCGTATTCATTTGTCTTCCTGGAAGAGAAACAAAGATACCATTCTTTAGGCTGATCTCATCACTTGGGTGGACTGGGGGCGGCGATGGGTATAAACATAGCCGCTAAACAGACCAGTCAGGAGTGCCGTTCGTCAGCTGCCTCTAAAGTTCACTCGACGGCGTAGATGTCCGATGCGTACGCCTTGTCGTGTCGAGGGGGCTTCAGCCAATCCTGACATCTGGCCAGCCAGAGAAGACGAGCTTCAGCCGATCTGACTTCTGGCCAAGTGGAGACGAGGGTCGGCGACCAAGTATGCAAGGGCAAAGTTACTGGACGTCCATGCATTGTACAATCGTGCCAGCCAGTGCCAGTCCCAGGCCTGGATGAAGAGGAGGAGGGCGACGCTAATGGTCTTTGTTGCCACTTATCGTACACAGCCTAGTCGTTTTAAAAGAAAATCCTACCAGTCCAGGACATTCAGAGCCGTTTAGGACAGTCAAGTTTGGGCAGAAGAGACAGTATTGCAGAGTCTTTGTCATTTTGATTTTCAGTTGCCATTTCGTTGTCGATAATAATGAGAAGTTTGCATTGAAGTTGTGTCGGCGACTCGGCGTCGGCAGTGTTATTCAGTAATTGAAATACATGTAATTGAATTACATAATTGAATTACAAGCATATATAATTGTAATTTGTAATTGAATTACATTTTAGTCAGTAATTGTAATTGTATTTCATTTACAATGTAATATGTAATTTGTAATTGAATGAAGTGTCAATTACAAATTACTTTCATAAAAAGTCAGCAAAGATGCCAACTTGCCGGGTTTGACCCGGGCCACCGTTTAATTGAATAAACTGCTTTACATTATGTTGCATAGCAACATAATTGTCAACATTCTCTATGCCCCACACCCTCTCTTCAGCCAACATTCCATGTAAATAATTTCCCTGCTTATTCGCGGAACTTCAGATTTTGTTTGAGCAACCTAATTTGGTATGAGGAATCAAACTCCTTAACACATTTCCAGAACCATTTTGTCATTTACAAATTGTAGCCTAACTATAGACTACAATTACTGACTAAATACACATTTGTCATGTATCTTTTTATCAAAGAAGATCCTTAAACTCAGTGATTTAATAATTCAATGGCCAGTTAGACAAAAACTTTAGCTCATAATATATATTTTGTATCCAACACTTGTGTGCAGAATTTTGAAACTGCTGCACGGCACCTTATTAATGACGGTGACTGTGGGATAAAATTAGTTCATGGTCACATGGTAAAAATTAAGTTCAAGCTAGAAACCAAGACACCCTCTAACTCTTTTACACTTGTCAAAATTGTATCATTCTGGTAAAATGTCAGCTTCCTAGTCTAACTGGAAGACAGTGCTCACAGACCCTTCCACTTTACCATATAGAACTAACAATGCGATCAGTTAGAAAATACGCTGCACATCTTTTATTCTTAATGTTATGACCAGATTATCAATTTACCAATAGCTATGTCATGTTAGCAACGCTATTTGCTGCATGGAAGCAGTCTTCACAATAAACCACAAGTCAAATGATTCACCAGAAGTATGTGTCGCAAAGCTTAATTTCTCCAGCGTGGCAGCTATAGCAGACTTCTTCGTAATTTCAGTGGGGACAGCTTTTCTGTTTGTCTCAACAACTTGGAGGATAAACTGTTTCTCTTCCTCATCATTTGTGAGGAGGCTGTTATATTCTTCAAAGACCTCGACACCACGCTCGGCTGTGTCATTTACTACACGCAACGTCCTGATTAGTCCATAGTCACATGGTAAAAATGAAGTTTAAGCTAGAATTCAGGACACCCGCTCAGTTTTTTACACCTGTTAATTGTATCATTCTGGCCAAATTTAGCTTACTTAGTACTCCAACTGGAAGACGGTGCTCACGGACCCTTCCCCTTTACCAGGTAGAACTAAAAGAGCGATTGGTTTGAAATTATTGCTTAACGTCTTGTAATCGTAATATTTTGATTAGATTACGAATTTACCATTATAAAAACAGTACTTATGTCGTGTCAGCAACATTTTTGCTGCAAGGAAACAGTATAAATAATCAGCAATGGCACAGTCAAATGATGTCCCAAGAGGTATACAGTATGTCACAGAAATTCATTCCTTCAGCACTACATCTATATCGGAATTCTTCTAGTCCCCGAAATTTGTCATGTGTTACATTTTCCCCAAAAGTCTCACCTCTCTTGAAGATTGAAATTTATGAGGAACTTGAGGGACCGCAGCACAAAATGAAACCTTGGCTGAGATCAGTTTTATGACATATTGACTGAAAGCCAACCACAGGAGCTCTCGACCAATCATTTTCCAGAAGAACATAATTATGCCAATTGAAGCTAACAGTGTTCACAGAAGTAGTGTCAAAGCTCATGGGATGATTTTTTAGTCAACTTCCATGCTTGTAGCAGATTATAAGTAACCTTGACTTCGTTACATCCTGTTCCAGAGGTAAACTTTAAAATGAGAAGTAGCTCATCTTTGCAACCTTCAGAAACCAGCACTGGTAGGCGGTCCATATCTTCCATTCAAGAAATATCAGGAAGGATTTCACCATCCAAGTCAATCACCAAGGCGCAGCTTCGTATAAATTCAGCTATTACTGACTCAGCATGTACTGTTTTTTAGCTTTCTGTGTATGCCTCTTTTCCATCATGCATGTATGTATGTTTGTCTTTATTCACGTTTGTATGCCTGTAGGCCCTATGTATGTACACATGCCATTATGTATGCTTGAATGTATGTATACATGTATGAATTGCTGCAGAATGGTGATAAAATACTGCAATCAAAGATCTACGAATTCTGGAATTATGTTTTGCATAAACAGTAGCCTAAACCTACGTTTTGTAGAAATATTAATTAAAATACATTTTAAGCTAAATGTCTGTGCATAAAAAAAAAATAGGTAGCAAGATCTGTAATAAGAACTGTGTACTACGTTCAAAATATAGACAAGTAAGTAGAAGAACTAAACTGCATAATTGCATAAGAAGGTTGCCAATTAAATCACAATTTGTAACACATTGGGCCTATGATTCGACATAACAACGACTATGCTGTAAGTTGACGTCATTGAGCACCATCTTTCAGTTGGAGTAGGAAGCTGAAATTTTCTCAGAATAATACAAATGACAAGTGTAAAAAGTTAGGGGGTGTCTTGGTGTCTAGCTTGACGTTTTTGTTTTTGAACCACCCTACTGAGCGGCCGCGCACCTTAGAGGGAACATTGCTTACAGCACACTTTGATAGACCCCAAGGGCAAGGGCTGACCATCATATTCAGACTATCCATGCAGTCATGCACTCATTGTTAGCTAGTTTACTGCGGCTGCCTACAGAAAACAGAGCGTCCATCTTCAGCTCCAGTTGAGCGTCTCTTTAGTACTGCTGGACGAATTGACTCACTCACTGAGGCGCAATCAACTAGTTCTATAACGGGCTATCATTTTGAAAAACTTCTACTCTTAAAAATCAAATAAACTCTAACTTATTTTAATAGATGATAATTGTAAATCGTATTTTGGATACCTGACAAACTTATAATACAATTGAACGTATATAATTATTACAATTTACAGGCCATTGGCCCATTGGATGTTTTAGTTTAAAAATAGAGTAGGTAAATTAAAAAATTATCGAAATTTTAAAAAATCCTTTGCCAATTTGAAAGGAATAATTGAAAAGTAATTGGTAATTGAATTACAATCAAAATGTAATTGTAATTCAATTACTTTCACAATCAAGTAATTGTAGTTGTAATTCAATTACATTTACAAGCATGTAATTGCAATTATAATTGAATTACATTTTTGCAATGTAATTGATACAACACTGCTCCGGCGTTGTTCTTTCCTCGAACATTATCAGCATAATCGGTGGTGAAGTCAGGTGTCATCAAAAGCCTCCGCCAGATCATGGAGATCGAATCGCGGGGACATTGGAAAGAAAGGAGGATCACGAACTCGCCATCCAGAGGTACCAAAAGAGACAGATAGAGAAGGATCCACTGGGGCAGACCACAACCGCACGAAGAACTACAGGCCCCAGTTTCGACAGCTTCTTCAAGATTTCCTATACAGACCACGTCTCCAACAACATGATCAGCCAAAGTAATTAAGGTGACAAGTTGGTCAAACTTATCATCTTAGTATTAGTGGAGCATTAGCGGAAGCTTCTGCGCTGTTCCCGTGTCCAGACTCCAGAGGCTTGAGATTTGTACATTACCGGAAAATTAAGGTCCAAGAGTGAGGAAATGAATGCCTTCCTTCCGTTTTCCTATTTATAGTGAGAAAACTGACAAGCTGCTCCAGAAAGAGAAAATACGCTGTAGAATTGAATTTCGCAGGTCGATAAACAACACGTTAAAAATTCTAATCATCTTATTTCGCGATTCTGACATTTGAATGTTTAAACCTCGAATTTCAGCTGTTATGAGCGCTTAACGAGGCTTGTGCAAGTCCCACTTGTTCGGCGTCAAATCCATTAGTCCAATTAAATTGCCTTGTATTTGTAATATGCCCCAATCTCGCTGGTTCCCTTTTTTTTATCTCGTAGCCTATTTTGCTTGCCCTTCTTGTCACCTTGTGCACAGTTCCTTATAATCAGTCCAGTTCTTCATCTCTCTTCATGGTTTCGCCGTTCCACACTTTCTAGGCTACTACTAGCTGTAAAATGTTTCGACGTGTTTTACGGAATAGCTGCTGCAGTTAGGTTCATGGTAAAGCTAAGGATGAACCGATGTAGTCATAGTAACACGACTTACTGAAGTATGAAGCCAAAGCACATTTGTTTGCATAGACATAGTAAAACTTTTAATGTAAATAAAATTATTAGCGGTTGCATTTGCCACTGACACCGTAAAAATAGACCGTACGGACTACATATATATAGACTCCTAGAGGTGTAGAGTTATCCAGCGGCACCTACATGTATATATACGTTATGTTTATGTATAACATATTCCACACTATTACGGCAACAGATGACAGGAAGAACTCAACTTTCTTAATGCACTTAAGCAACTGTATAAGCAATTGCGACATATCCGCCAAGTTTGTTGTAGACATACACGTAGGGCCTAATGATTCGTTGATCATTCAATAAACCTATTATGCTAACTGTACTCTCAGATTTATAAAACGACGCGCCATGAAATAACCATTAGAGATGGTATACTTATTCGTATCGCGTATCCTGGATTTAATCTGTAAACTGCAACAATATCAGTCACACGACGTTCATGTCTGCTGTCGGTGAAATAGCTTTCGATTAATTTAATTAATATGGAAATTAATTTGTATTCCATAATGTCGTACATGAACATTGAACGCAGTGCTTATAATTTATTAGCCACTTTGATGCGCCGCGATAGACACTTTTATATCCTGTTCCCAAGCATTCTTGTACACATAAACAATTTAAACATCGATGTTCGCTTAGTTATAATTAAACTTGTCCTGCCTCTGCTAATTAATCAATCTTCGACACTTTCAATTTGAGGACCGATGCTGAGTTTCCCTGAGGTTCTGGCCTTGAACGAGTCTATCTTGATGATCTGTTCCGCACCGTAGACGGCCCTCAGCGTCCCCTTAGTCTCGCACCTCACAGCGCTATCCTCACCAGCCCTTGAAAAGCCCTCACTTTCCGTCAGGATGTCGGCCAGCTTGTCACCCGGGATCTCAATCAGTTCGAGCACCCTCGACGTCTTCCGGTCCTTGACGTAGACGGGAATGACCGAATGCGTCGCTCGGATGACGTTCTCAATCCGGAAGTCGGCCGTCAGTTCCTCCTCTCGAATCATCAGCGCAGCCACCGTCCTCGACCCACTAGCGACCTTGACCTGGCTGTCGACGCCCCACGTGAGGGTCTCCTCGAACGTCTGCCCGGTGGTCTTGGTGACGTTCAGCTCACCGCTGAGTCCGCCCGTTATGCGACACGACTCGACCTCGTTGCCCTGCGCTTGAATTCCAGCGGCTGCCAGTCCTTCTTGCCCAGGGACGGGGATAGACACCCTGACGTCGACATGTGCCCCGATTCGGAAGCCCCTCTGGAGGCTGATGTCGCAGCGAGACGTCGTCTTTCGCTCCGTCTTGAACGTAAACGTCTGGTCGGACTCAGAAGAGTTCGTGAACTCCGTTCTGAATAAGCAGAGGTCACGCTTAATGACCTTCGACCTGACCTTGTCCACGCCTTCCGGACGGGTATCCTGGTCTTCGCGGTTGCGGATGCTGAAGGCCACGAGATGGTGTGAAATATCGAGGTAACTCCAGTTGATCTCGAGGATGTATCGACGGTTTCTGAGCAGACGATCGAAACAGGTGGTATCTGCGAGTTCCGTCCAGGCGTAGTCAATCAACAGGTGTTCTATGTCGACCATTGGATCCCTGGCCGCCTTTCGTCCGATTGAGAACAGAGGCATTGTAAGACGACAAAGGCAGATGACTTACGGAAGAAAAGGAATCAGCGTCAGTATCGTTCTATAATTACACATTCAAACGTAGGCTATCTTTAAAGATATGGCAGTCAGCTCCAACATTAGAAGGACTAAGAATCAAGTAATGAACGATCAAAGTGCCTATAGTTAGGAGCACATTATAGAACGAGTAGCCTAGCCTATGTGCCTATTACGAATTTTAAGATTTGTAGAAATTTATGAATATTAACGAATATTGAAACTGGCCAACGAATATTAAATTTGTTTATTTCGTTTCATTCTTAATTCTTCAAAATCCGGGATAAATTGTACAAAATTCAGTCTCAAAAACTAGGCATTAGAACAAGAACAGTTACAAAACCGCTGCACATAGGCCTATTCTTAAATTAGTAGTCTTAAAATAGTTCGTAAACAATACCGGAAACAGTGACGTCATCAACGAATACTTACGAATATTAAAAATGCCCTAATATTCACGAATAATTACGAATATTAAAGCCTCAAGCAGGCCCGTGTTAAGGGGCCCTGGGGCCCTGGAGCACTCTGTCATGTTGGGGCCCCTCTGACGTTTCCCGGCTCCTCCCTCCCTTCCCTTGCTCCTCCTCCCCCATTCACTTTCTCCTCATCTCCCTCCCTTCCTTCCCCCTTCCTTATTTAGTAATATTCAAATCTGCTCAGACTCCAACTCAAAAACAAATTGAATAATAATAATAATAATAATAATAATAATAATAATAATAATAATAATAATAATAATAATAATAATAATAATAATAATAATAATAATAATAATAATAATAATAATAATAATAATAATAATAATAATAATAAGGAACCCAGCAGGGCGATCCGTTGGGTCCATTGGAATTCTGTATCACAGTACAGCCGATTCTGTTAAATCTTAAATCTGAGTTAAGAGTGGCATTCCTAGACGATCTGACACTGGGAGGCAAGGTGGATGTGGTGGCCCACGATATTCAGCTGATCGCTCAGGAGTCAGCTAACCTTGGGCTCCAACTCAACCGCGCGAAATGCGAAGTTATCTTCCAGAATTACGAGAATAAAGTCGACGATCCCTCATTCTCTGGCTTCAAACACACGCCATTAGAAGAGGCGACGCTGTTGGGTTCACCTCTGATGCCGGGGCCAGCCGTTGATAAGGTGGTTAGTAAAAAGGCGGATGACCTGGAACGAGCGGTAGGAAGGCTCTCCATGCTTCACTCGCATGACGCTCTAATCCTGTTGCGAAATGGATTGAGCGTACCAAAGCTCCTCTACACAATGCGCACAGCCTTATGCGTCGACTGCCCTAGTCTTACAAGATTCGACACACTGTTAAGAAATGGATTGTCCAGTATTTTGAATGTTGAACTATCTGATGAGAATTGGCTTCAGGCATCCCTTCCGGTGAAGGATGGTGGCCTTGGGATACGCTGTGCTGCTACGCTGGCACTTTCCGCCTTCTTGGCATCAGCTGCGAGCACCAGCGAACTCCAGGCAAACATGCTGCCACCGGAATCAGCTGATACCTCAGACGATCTCGTAGATACAGCTCTGAAAGCATGGACACTACTCACGGGTTCAGAACCACCAACAGGACCAGCAGCTCGTCGTCAAAGAGAATGGGACAGCCGCTGGATAAGTAATGCATTGACAACTCTGCACGAATCGGCGAACAACGCACTAGACCGGGCTCGTCTCTTGGCCTCTCAGGCACCTCACGCGGGAGATTGGCTGCTAGCGCCTCCGGTTACTGCATTGGGACTCCGCTTAACTGACGAAGTTATACGGATCGCGGTTGGAATGCGACTCGGGACGACACTGTGCGAACCTCATGTGTGTCACTGTGGTGAGAGAGTCGACGCCAGAGGACTCCACGGTCTGGCCTGCAGAAAAACGCTGGCAGACATCAACGGCACAACATGCTGAACGACATCATATGGAGATCGTTTGGAAGAGCGAACATCCCTTCTCAGAAAGAACCATTGGGCCTCACCAGAGAAGATGGTAAACGACCGGACGGCGTGACACTCATCCCGTGGTCATGCGGAAGATGCCTCACTTGGGATGTGACAGTTTCGGACACATTCGCAAAGTCACATCTGGCAACAACATCAACTGAAGCGGGCGAGGCCGCAAACCGGGCAGCCGCCGCCAAGACATTGAAATACGCCACAATCACCCGAACGCATGCTTTTGTGGCGGTTGCATTAGAGTCCAGCGGTTCCTGGAGTTCTGAAGGACTGGACTTTGTTATGGAATTAGGACGTAGGTTAACCGATTCAACACATGACACGCTCGAGACAAGCTACCTGTTTCAAAGACTCTCGGTAGCTCTCCAACGCGGAAACGCCATCTGCTTTTCTTCGACATTACCATGCTAGATTGTTAATAATAATAATAATAATAATAATAATAATAATAATAATAATAATAATAATAATAATAATAATAATAATAATAATAATAATAATAATAATCCTTAGACCTTAGACCTTAGTCCTTCCTCGCGCTGGCAGCGCATCGGGCGACACAGCCTCTCCACGTTATCCTGTCTTCCGCGGCCAGCATAGCATCGTCCCACGTCATTCCGCCGCCTTCCAGATCCTGAGTGATCGTGCTTCTCCAAGTCTTTCTGGGTCTTCCTCGCCCTCTTCTCCATCCCGACGGAGTCCAATCCAGTGCCTGCCTTAGCGTTCTCTCCTCTCCCGATCTATGTATGTGCCCCAACCAACGTAACCGCATCTTCTTCAGCATGTCTTCCAGTTTCTCCATGGATGTTCTCCTTCTTACTTCCTCATTTCTGACCTTATCCCTCCAAGTGATCTTCAGTAATCTTCTCAGCCAACGATGATGTGCCGCCTCCAGTTTCTTCATATTGACGTATTTTGTCATAGACCATGTCTCTGCCCCATACAGCAACGCTGTCAATACCAAAGCTAATAATAATAATAATAGTAATTACATATTAATTTTACTCAGGCATATTAGCTTCATTTCAATTTCCGTTGTGTTGAGAACCGATCGGTCGTTGTCGCCTCTAAAGAACGTCGTCAGTTTTGGAGTGCTAGTTAACACTTTGAGAGTTCGCTTCCTTGTTCAAGCTTTGCAGCCCATTAAAAATACCCACTGCAAGTACATGACATACATGTACTTGCAAGTGCTCGACATTATTGAATGATTATTCAATACTTTAAGTTTAACTTATAATGACCAAAACTACAGCAAAGTTAGGTTTTTTCATCTCAAACTTTTTCCGTATGGAATAGAAAAATTTGACCTTTTAGGTAGCTGTAGGGGGTTCATTTACACACGTTTTGAGGTAAAATGTGAGATGATATCTCACACCGTTCAAAAGTTATACCCAATATACCCGAGGCACCAGGGGGGGTGGATACCATCCCCCCTAGATTTTTGACTATATCTTATCTGTCATTTAATATTAAGAGACACAAATTATACCATTCTATAGAGGGAATGTGGGGCTACATTTCTATGGTCACTGAGTTGACCTGAGACAACCGGAAGTGCTCAAAATAAATAATAATACGCGTAATATGCGTGAAAATGGCTGAATGGAAGCACTCCCCCCTTAGTTTTTTGTCTGTAGCGTATTCATTTGTCTTCCTGGAAGAGAAACAAAGATACCATTCTTTAGAGGGAATGAAGGGCTTCATTTGCATACCTACATCTTTGTCTTTTGAATACCGGAAGTGATCAAAATAAATAATAATACGCGTAATCTGTGTGAAAATGGCTGAATACAGCATTACAACGTAAACCGATATATATGTATGGATATATGTATGGATGTACATTTATAATATATAAACATGTGTAGGGATGATTTTGTGTATCTTTTATACATAGATTAGTTTCAAAACACACATAATCTTATATTTGTTTATCCAAAAAGTACAAAATGTACGCAATAATATACAATATTGCTAATTAAAGGGTTCCGTTGTTAAAAGTGATGTAATTTCGAGGTGCATTCACATAATGTACAACTAAATATACCATTCTGTGCAGAAATGAATGCTGAATCCATTGCTATATTACAAGTTATGATATGTGAAACCAAACACGAAATCCAGGGGGGTGGTAACCACCACCCCCTTTGGTAGTCCATGTCACAAAAAAAGCTTGGTAGCCCTAGGGTTAACTTATAATGACCAAAACTACAGCAAAGTTACCGTATAGCTGCAGATTTAACGATAGATAGATTGATTGAATAATAGAAGGATAGGCCTACGAATGAGAGAGAAACGGTCCTCTGTCTTACATACATACTACATATATATATTATATATACACATATATATACATATACACAATAGTGATAATACCTACCTACTTACTTACACATATGCATGAACGCCCAAAGGCTATGTATACCGTATAATAGTTCAAATTACATTGACCTCTGACCGCTGTAGGCGGCCGCCAGTCGTGGCTTGAACCTGGTTCGCCCAGTGAGCTGAAGGCATGCTGTTCAAAGTCCACGGCAGGAAGAAGGAGAAGAACGAAGAGATAGGTACAAAGACATACAGGGATACGTATACCGAAGCGTGGTCAGTCTAGACTCCATAGACTAGTAGGCCTAATAGCCTCACCCAAAGTAACTCTAGAGTCATAGGCTATCTAAGAAGTTTAAGGCTGAGTGGAAAATAATGTGATTTGTCGCCGTACTTTTACAAAAATGAATTCTATTGTTTCACCAAAAGTTAATAAGTGTATTCAATGTGCATTCTGAGACACAGAAAAAAGACTCATATTTGGGATTTGGGGGCCCCTTTCTCGTCGGGGGCCCCGGAGCACGTGCTCCGTGTGCACCAATGGTTAACCCGGGCCTGGCCTCAAGTAACGAATTCTCGTTCTATGGAGCACATAGACTCATAGAGTCTACTTGTACCAGCGCTCGTGAATAATCTAGTGCCCTGCGCAGGCAGCACAGCTGCACTTGGCTTTCGAGTGGCGCTTTAGAAGTTTAGAGTTTACGATTACGATTACAGATTTTGAAGCACAGACATTCAGATAGACATACACAGACATACAAAGATAGAAACATGTACAGACACACAGACAGGCACACAAACATAGGCAGACAAAAACATATACAGAAGACGCAGGACGAGCGTACAAACATATAGGCCTACAAACGCAGACAGAGACAAACGTGGACAGACAGAAAGACAGACATAAATTCAACGAGGCAGAGACAGAGACAACCAGACCGACAGAGTAGGCGAGGCTCTGACCCGATGCTGGCTCATAAAAACGCCGGGCCTGTAAGGCTCTGAGTAAGTCTATAACCAGGCAGGCAGACACGGGCTGCTGCAGCTGCTCTAGCAGCCGGGAGTGAATAAATTATCATAATGATGTACCGCATACTCTCCCATCTATTACAGTAAGGAAATAGATCCATTTATCTGTTACCTGCGTTCCGTGTCCTCGGTTGAATTCTTAATATTATGCAGTTCTATGTTCTGCCAGAAGACTCAATTGTCATTCTGTTGTGGAAGAAACGGCTGACTAAGAATACGACTATATCAGCTAACGACAGTCTCCACTTAACCGCTGGCCTCGAGCTGTCTGCCTGCCTGCCGCTGCCGATATAGCAAATTGGTCCAGGCACAAAATGGATATTCCGTAAATGCTATGACTGTGGCGCCACCTTTTGAGTATATGCGAGATCCTGATCATTCCCTCTGCCCGATTGATTGTCAATGATTGAGTGCCATATAATCCATATTATGCAATTATTTGAAGGTTCCCGCGTGTAGAGACCGTGATAGCCCGAGATTCAGATCTCTGAAATAAACCGGTATAATACGTTATTATTAGCCGACTGCATATTAAACAAGACTTGGCGAACTAGGTTCAATGAATAAGGGAAAAGTTGTATAAACGCAGCATGCACACGGATGTTATATGGTGTGTCACTCATTCAGTTGGGCAGCGCTGGTGAAGGATGTCACCTATAAATGAAATAATTTGAAACTGGTAAACGTGTAAGCCTACGTACGTAGTACATTTAGGGGCCGTCCATAAAGTACGTCACGCCCCGGGGCAGGGGGTTTAAGAAAGTGTGACAGTTTGTGACAGGGGAGGGGGGTCAGGCCATGTGTGACGTCACACATTTATTTATTTTAATTTTATTTATAATTTATTTTTTATTTTTTAGCAGAATTTCATAGCTTTTAAAAATAATTTTCAAAAATTTTATGAAACATTTTAATTAGTTTTATGTCAAAATAGCATGAAATGCATATCTCCTGAATGTGTTTTTCACGATTCCTCTCGCTAGGAGCGCTAGTAATAATGCTGCTGCGAAGCCTTGTTTATGTATTAGCCTTGCTTTCGGAAGTATTATTATTTCTATGTTGAAAGTGTGACGTACTTTAGGGGGGGTCCGAGTTTTGTGACAGTTTGTGACAGGGGGGTAAAAATGGTCAAAAATAGCGACGTACTTTATGGACGGCCCCTTATATTTTTATTTCAAAGCTTAGAATAAACTGCTTATCCAACCTACGAAATGATCGTGGGTCGCTCTTTAACACTTTCTGCAGGCGCTTAAACTCTACCAATAGCCTCTTCTGTAGACTTTTAACACTATGTCGTTCGATCCTGATTTTATATTGCCAAGTCGGAAATGCCATTAATCGGTCTAAACTCTAAACTCTAAAATGTCTAATAACTCAAAATGTGTTACTAGTCTTTGAACTAAAACCGGAAGTATCTGGCATCCGCCATTTTCCTCGGTTGTTGGTGTTTGATTTGAGAATGGCTAATCGAACAGTTAAAGATGCGCATACGATAAAGGGAACAAATCCTCAGTACTTAATCGAAAAGATCGTCCGCACTCGAATCTATGAATCAAAATACTGGAAAGAGGAATGCTTCGCTCTTTCAGGTAAGTTTATATGTTTCAACAACACCCATCGGCGTGCGCTCGATCTAAACACCGAGAGTGACTGACTACTTTTTACACGTTTTCTTTTTGGCAAGCTTATAGAATCGGGGGCTGAAGGATATAGTGCGCAAGTTTACTGGCGTCGCGAGTGTCGGTTAGAGTCAGGTTAGGCGTCGTGAGGGTCGGCTAGGGGTAAACCCGTAGTTTAGGTTGCTAAATTATTTTATATTGTCAAATTGAAATGGAAGCTGGATTGAGGAAAAAAATTGTTTCACTAACTCGAAGTGGGATTGATGAAACTATTTCTGTCTTTAAATAGAAGTTGGATTGATGGAAATAATTTTTACCGTAAATAGAAGCTGGATTGATTAAACTTAGTGTTTGATGCAATAGAAGCCGGAATAATGAAAATAATTGTTTCCGTAAGTCGAAGCTGGACCCATGGGAAAAGTTCTCTGCTTACATAAAAGTTCCAATGATGAAAAATATTTTTCTGGTTAAATAGAAGTTGGGTCATTTTTTTCATTAAATGGAAGCTGGATTGATTAAAAAAATTCTCGATGAAATGGAAGCGGGATTGATTATAGTTATGATAGACATAGGTAGAGTGCTTACTTACCAACGTCAAGTACGGCATTGAAGACATTAGAATAATTTAGCAACCTAAACTACGGATAACCCGGCTAGGGTCAGGGGTGCGGGCCGAAACCCGAATCCCCGAAAGGCATTTCGGCGTAAATTCGGCCGTATCCCCGAAACTGATTTTCTAAGTCCGACCCGAATGAATATAATAAAAAATAAACATTTGAATAGGCAGTATATCGATATACATCAAGGCCACGCTAAGTCTATGTCATGTTTACAATTTAACTCTGAATAGCTCGGCCGCTTTATAGAAAACTGTTTTCTGGGAATCGGGCTTTTGTCTGTTTTCGGGATTCGGGATTCGGCTGACCCCGGGTCAGGGTTAGGGTTGTTTCTTGAAAACCTGGTAACGTCCGGCGTCTACGCAGGATGCCCAAAGATACTGTATAATCCTTAAGGCACCGATACTATGAGTTTTCCTAAGGTTTTGCAACGCATTTTGGATTTTACAGTTAATGGTCAGGTAGCAAGTGCGATTGGATTTGCTGTACTTCGTGCTCATAGACTAGGTAATAAGCATGGTGCTTCTGTGGCGGAAAATGCCGCCACGCAACCCGCGAAAATTTACTTCTGCAGCAGAATTTTTTTGGACATTTTATCTAAAAACAACTCTGACCCTAACCGACCGTCACAGCGCTTAACCTGACCCTAACCGACACTCACGAGGCCAAACCTGACCCTAACCGACCCTCACGACGCCAATTTATAGGAAGTACTGCGTTTTGAACAATGCGCATGCGCCGAAGGTTGCGCATGCGCAAAGCGCTTCTGCCGCAGAATTGTGTCGAAAATGTTACTTCTGCGGCGGAAAGATTTATCCAGATAATAAACAGGTAATCCTCCAGGACGCTTACCGTCACCAGTTTATAAGCAATACCCCAGACCGTGAGAGAAATTAAAGCACTGCAAGCAACCGGAAGGATTATCGTAACTAAGTAACATATCACTAAGTAACTGAATAAAGCAAAATTGCCACGTATTTTTATGACGTGAATAAATTAAGACAATAGCAGAGTAAAAGTATTTCAAAATTCTTTTGCTTCTATAAATTTTGTTACGATATGAGGTAAGTTTCTGTAAATGCATTCAAGAATGTGTGAGAAAGAGTTCTCACAAACTGCATTTTACCCAAACTTCTGAACACACATTAGAAAGACATTGTGTCAAATTCACTTCTTAATTTCGTTTGGCATTTGCCACGTTTTTCACTCACATTTTTCAATCGCATTTAATCAGCCACGTTTTATGACTGATTATTTATTTATGATTATCCTTCTGGTTGCTTGCACTGCTGTAGTGTTTATGGGGTGGCCATAATGTTTTTAGTTTAAAAACAAGATTTCGTAAACCTCTGAACACCTGCAGATGTGTTGGAAGCAAATCCTGATCAGTAGTATATTATCTTCTCACTTTGTGTTTGACAATCATCATCTTGTTCTCCACATTTTGTGTGTACCTTAATGTCTGCACAAAATTGCATTGATGCACAAAGCAGAATGTTTGCCAATGCTGCAAGTTGTGCAGATTGACATAAGCATTCTACACTTCATCATCCAATCAATCATAGAATTTATATAGCGCTTCTTCGAGGGGCTCTACACAGAGGCGCTCCCGAGCCAGGCCTGATCATAGAGGAAAGTCTTTAATAGGGCGTAAAAGGAAGTCGAGTGAACACGAGGAGATAGGCAAAGGAAAGATGGCAAGTCATTCCATGCTGTTGGACCAACGACAGAGAATGCTCGGCGCTGCATAGTAGCAGTGCGGGCAAATGGAACCAAAAAGTCACCCCGAGAAGAGGAACGGCGGGCTGAGCGACCAGTATGAGAGGAAGAGAGAGCAAAGGTGGAACATAAGTAGCGAGGAGCTGTACCCAAGACGCTTTGCCAAACGAGAGAGCAGAGCCGATACAGAATACACTGCCGGAGGGGAAGCCAGTGTGGTAGGAGTTACAAGTATAGTTTTTATGATGCTGCACATTTATCTTTTGGATCCACTCTGATTAGTCACTTACTTGCAGTAGTCCTTCCAGTTGCTCAGGAGTGCTCTAATGTCTCTCAGTCATATGGTTTTACAAGTGTGGTGAACTGAAGTGACCTTTTCTTTTGGATTACCATTTTTTAGTTGGGCAACGCATTTTGCTGTGCTTTGAAGATTACCAATAACAAATTGTGTTGAAGTCAGCGGAGACATTCCTTGCTTAGAAGAAATCTATAGGTGATCATCCATTTTTGGCACTTTTAAATCTAAAATGAAATTTTGCGCAACTGAGATAAAGTTATGCGGTTTGATGAAGTCATAGGTTATGATGTAATGTATCTTTGCTGTTTCGTGCAAATCCTTCGCACTAGGTTCCTGAGGTAAGGTTGCTTCCTATTTGGATTACAATTTTTTCTAATAATGACTTTAATTAGAACTGAATGAATTTTATTCAGAGGATGGAATGACTTTATATGGATACAGAAACACATGCATATTATGGATGTGTAGCTTCATCTGTAACCACTTCATTTGTGTTTTCCAGCGGAGCTTCTTGTCGATAAAGCGTTGGAGCTGAAGTACATTGGAGGAGTGTATGGTGGAAATGTTAAGCCGACTCCATTCCTCTGTCTGCTGCTGAAGATGTTGCAGATCCAGCCGGCAAAGGATATCATTGTGGAGTTCATTGCACAGCAGGATTACAAGTGAGAAAAAGCCAATTTTGACTGACACATGTTTTGTTTATTTATTGCTCTTGTTGCTCACGCAAGGTCAGTAAAGTAGAATTGGGATAATTGATTTTGCTCACCTGCCATTGGAATACAGACTGAGCACTCTGCTGAATACACCATTCTACACAAGTTATTTTAAGAAAAAAATAAATATAGTATAATTCTTGGTTGTGTTTTGATTTATCTTAGTTATATATTTGGTATAGCAGCTGGTTGGTTGGTATCCATACTGTCATCTTATAAAATACTGCTCAAGTTCTTTAATTTGCATGCATGCATGTAATGTTCACTTAGAAATGACCATGAGTGATGCCTCATGCTTTATTGCAATGGCTCTAGAAATGTTTTGCTATAAAATCAGCTGAGCTTGTATGCCCAGACATCTTCACAGATGAATAGAGTGGTTGGAAGGTGCATAGTAGGAAAAAACTTGGGTTCATTGTACGAATTTACAAGTCAGTCTGACAGAATATCAAAGATATCATATAGTGCGAATGCTTTTAAAAGTTCTATTAATTACCAGTAGATAATTAATGGTTAATTTATTGTTGCAACATCCTATCACTTACTTGTTTGTTTTACTTATTGAACTGCATTTCTCTGCAGCTGGTTTTGAAGTTTCTAGTATTTGTCTGGCTTCTTATGTTTAGATATGCACGTGCACTTGGTGCTATGTACATGCGTCTGACAGGAACTGCTTTGGATTGCTACAAGTACTTAGAACCACTCTATCTCGATTACAGAAAGCTCAAACGTCAGAACCGAATGGGAGGTATATGTGAACCATCTTCATTTAATCAAGTAATATCTAATGCTGGTAAATCCACTGTGATGATGCTTTTGATTGTTCTGAAATCCCCGTGTTTCCAGGTGGAAAGCCTTGTCTGTGTTTGGAGCTTGGTGATAAACATATGTAAATGGGTCATAGGATTTATTTTTGAAGTAAGCTTCACAGCAGATCCAGTCACTTCTTATTGGACTTCTACTGCAAGTAATAGCCGAGAGATTGGTGCTTAATATTTACGACGGACTTATCACATGCCTTGATTTGTATATACTTTTTCTTATTGAGTTTTTCTCCTAGGTGTGTTTGGTTAATATGTGGCTATTATACACCAGTAGTACTGTTTGAGTTTAGACCATCTTTATTACAAAACTAGATTTTCCATCTCTCAAATAAAGCTAGTTTATCAACAGGCCACCATCTTGGCACATCCATACTGTTCTAGTGGATATGGTATTCAGAACTTATTCTGTTTCTGTGACGTGTTATATAACAGGCGATGCATGGCTTTATAGAATGCTCCTGTAGATGGTTCTAATCTCAGTGCTTGCTTTGTAGATGTCGACTTGATCCACATGGATGAGTTTGTCGAGGAACTGCTCACTGAAGAGAGAATCTTTGATACAATTCTTCCACGAATTCAGGTAAAGCGCCTCTGTGTGCTGGATAATTTATGCAAATGTAATGATGGTTTAACACTGTATCTGCATTGGTTTCCCAGTCACTTTTAGTACACTCTTGTTGTTAAAGTGTTAAATACGTGCTCTACACTTCTGTGCAGCTTAGTATAAGAACCTTATCTAGATCTAAATTAATAATTAGCCTGCCTTTTTAAATAACTGAAGAAACAGAAATGAGTAACTTAATTAAATGATTTTATTGGAACAGCAAGTATTGTGAAATTAACGGCTGAATAATATAGTTTATTTCATGGTTTCAGCTGCAATTTTATTATTTTTTCAGAAGCGTCACATCCTGGAAATTAATAATGAACTGGAGCCGAGATTAAGTGCTCTGGTGGATGATGACATTGAGGATATGGAAAGCTCTGAGGAAGAAGGAGAGTTCAAGGTCAGCTGCTTAGTAATAATAATAGTAACTTCTGAATAGAAATTTATCAAAGGTGCTGCTGGCAAGCCATTTGTTTCCTAATGTCCATTTTGCTTCAGCTGGCAGAGGTAAAATAATTTTGATTAGTGGGTAACAAACAGTGTGCAAATGTCCATCATTTAAATTTTTAAATCCTATATGAAAAACAGTAGTTTAAACTTGGCTGTTTAATGACTGGTGGTCTTGCTTTGACATTGTTTAAGTCTGAATTTAGGTTGATAGGTCTTATGTTGACATTTTCTGCAATTGGTTAATTGCTGTTAACAACACCATGTCATTACAAGGATGATTAGCATCACCCTCCTTTCTCAAGGCTTGGGACTGGCGATACCACAGTTTTTGGGTAGTGGCAGAGTTCTGTGCAGTCTGTAATTTAGTGGATTTTATACAGAACTTTTTGTTCAGGACTTTTGACATCATTTGGTATCAACCTACAAAATATTATGTACAGAAAATGCTTAATGAACGTGAAATGCCAAAAGGTATTGTCCTGAAATATTTAGGTGTCTTTTGGTCGCCAGCGCGAAAGTTCATCGAATAACGGTATAATGGCTGTGCTGCTAAGCAATCCGTTTTCTTCTGGACAGCTGCTTTGATCATCCTAGTACTTTTTTAACCCTTTAACAACAAACTGCATTGGCTTCCCATACATTTTAGTGCACTATTGTCGTTAAAGGGTTAGACTGATTAGCTCTGATAACTTGACAAAGTACTGTAAATAATCTAATATTAATTATAATTATATTGGCTATGAAATATTAACATTCACAATATTTGAAATATTAGCTTCAACAGAGTATTAATTGTTTTCATAGGATGCTCAAAAGATTCCTGGAGCGCCACCTGTTGATTCAAAGGCCGGCTACCGAGACTGGGACAGACCGCGGCGAAGTCCCTCACCACGCTTCAGACGTAGTCGCTCACCACCTAGACGGTAAATATTCATGTTTACTATGATACTTGTTTCTAACTAGTATACCAGGTATTTCTGTTCCATCTGTGCCTAGCTAACTCAACTATAGTGAGTACACAGTACACACAGACTGCCATACACTGTTGGTGGCAACTGGCAACAAGGGAGTGAACTGGCCACGCTTATACGCCGAGGCTAAGAAAGGAAGACTTTGCTAACACTTCATACCTGTGGTTGCCTTGCAGGGGCTAGCTTAAGGGACTGCTCTTCTTTCAGATAGGAAAAGTCATTAATAGAATACACATTGTTTTATAATTAGCTGTATTTGTGTTTCATTAGTGTTAATTATTTGGATATACTTACCATTAAACTTAAATATCAGTTTAAGATTGAACAGCATTTGCTAATTCAGTCTGCATTTAGTTTCAAATTTCTTAGCAATGTTTCTTGTGAGTTAGAAATAATATTCTTAAAGTGCAATCTGTATTTTGTTGTCTGCAGACGAGGTGGTTCAAAAGATCGAGACCAACGCAAAGATAGGGATCGTGAGAGAGATCGAGATAGGGAACGAAAAGATCGAGATAAGAGAAGGCGAAGAAGTCACTCAAGGGAAGACGAACGGAAACGTGAGCGATATTGAATTCTGTGTTTTGCTCATCACTTGCTTTAAAAAGGCTGAAGTAATTCAAAATTTGAGATAAATTTCTAATTAAAAATAAGTTCTTGATTAACTGAGACTGAGAGTGAATGATTTTACAAATATTTTCTGGAAACAGAATAAGGTATGAATTAGACAGCCCAGCATGCTATTAGCGAAGGCAATATCCAAGTAATAATGGCTGATTGAAAGGAACGTTAAACCAGTTTAATCACAGGCACTCGATCAAAACAAAATCAAAGCGAAATGGTAAACTGTTCTGAGGATTAAATTGTAGCATTGAATTCCATCTTTACCTCTGACACTGTCTGAGCTGAATGGAAATTCCCTCTATGAGTGATACAGCAGTGAGATCTGTGCTAGAGTATCTTAATCTTTGGTGAATGTGTTATTTTCCGGACTCTCCAGACGTAATCAGACTGTGCATCAGTTGTGTGCTTTAGCAAAGCTGTTTTCCTCAGTTATCCCTGCATAACTCACAGATCTATGTTTCTTTTTCACTTATGAGTCTGGTATGTAGCATGTCTGAGAAGTCATTTATTTGTTGTTTTAGGTCATAAACGAGATGAGAAAGATGAGAAAGATAGGTAAGGCAACTTTCCTGTTGTATTTGTTAAAGGTTTATCCATTTTGAGTAGTCTGTTGCATGTATATGTACAGTGTGGATTCATTAACATGAATTAGTTGAGGGATTGGGTAATTAAATATCATATAAAGCTGAAAATTGCATAACTTCAGTGTGGACCATTAAGGCAAAGTAGTTGCAGCACAAACCTTGAAACCATGAGTAAACCAAGCCACATGGTACCATTGCAACTAACTTGTCAAAGTAGTCCTACGAGGCTGATGAAATAAACTTTTGTCTTGACTCCACAACATCGTTATAGCACCCTTAATTATTGAAAAATCTGGGCCCAGTATGCAAGCCTTTTACAACTAGATTATGCCGCTAGCCAAATTCTGCATTAAGTGTGCGAACAACTTGTTCTGGATCATTGTTAGAGTCGACTGAGCAGAGCTGAACCTGCAATTTTTGGATTAAAGACTAAGCACACTCGAAATTAGACCACTTTTGCATAATGACTGCATTAAACAAACGAACTTCGTCGTTGCATGTTACATAAATACATTGGATTGGGTATGAAGTGTTAGCAACTTCATTTTCTTAGCCTTGGTATGTGATGGCGGACTGCAAGTTTGGCAGAAATCTCGAACCAAATTTCTGCCCTGGTGGGCGATTTGAACCCCGAGCTTTTGATTGACAGCCGAGCATGCTTACAACTACACTATCATGCGCCATAAACAACTTTGTTTATTACATAGATAACTTCTTTACTTCATAAACAACTTATTTGTTTATTATGTACTATATGTAGTTAACTTTGTTACAGCTCTTTAAAAAATAAAACAATGTATTTGTTGCTTTGCAGTCACCATCATCACAGAAGTCGAAAGAGTCACAGAGATATGGCCTAAGTTGTTTGTTTCGTTTATTGCGCATTCTGACATTCATGCAGGTCTTCTGAAGAGACGCTGTTTCTTAAAATCCTGAAAGAACTGAACGGTTTCTGTTCGTCAAAAGTGACTGTATAACAGAAATCTGTTATGAAAATGCAATGAGCTCCATATGTATTTAAGGTTGGCAAGCTGTTGGCAACAGGTTTTGTCATAAAAGAACTGTTCACAAGCTTAAGTGAATTTTCTGATGTTCATTGTTCAATTAAGTTTTTTACAAAGCATCCAGACTGAAGAAGTTGTCAGCTAAACCAGGCAGAATAAATTGTTTATCGGTCTCTGCTGGTAAAGTTCAGATTTTCAGGTACAGAAAATGTTTTGCTGAAGTTGGACATCTTTAAATCAGTGCTTCGATGCTATTGAAAAGTTCTTAAGAGAAATGGCATGAATGAAATGGCATATGGGTGTATATCTGTATGCTGATCTATGCCTCAGGGCTGGTTTAGGCTTCAGCAACAAGTTCATGAACTGAGTCTTGGAAATGATTTGGAGTAACACATATCTAATGATAGCCTGCACATTTCATAGCAAATAGCTTCAGGCAAAATGTGTTGATAGTCTTGCAAGAGTTCTGGCCTAATTGGGGTACTTGGTTTTTGTAATAATGCTGGTGAAGATAACAAATGCACTGAAAAGTGGAGGAATAAATGGGTCATGTATGTAATTCTATTGGGGAACTGGACATACTACTGGTACATGTACGAAAGTATCGGGAAACCTGTCTGAAACTTGGTAGTGGTCCTACTGTATTATAGATGAAAGATGAAAGTGTGGAGGCAGTTTTGCCTTTTGCCAGACTATGTAGATTTGCTAGAAATCGGAAATCAATGTAAATGTCCACAAACGCTAGAACGTAGGCTGTGTCACATACTCGTCTGTGACTGAGAGTGTCCAGTTTGCCTCCCGAAGGTGGAATATTGCAGAGATTTAAATCTCGGGCTGCACGGTCCGTACACAGGGATTCTTGAATAGTGTGGCACCCGATCAATTTATTGATAAATGATCAGGGTCGTGGCCATACGGTCGCTATATAAACTCGTGTACATTTACTGATCTGTTCTGTAAACAATACTGCAGCCACTTCGTGTAGGGACCAACTTCAATTGTAGAGAAACGGGTTGCCAATATCTGGTCTAGTTAATCTCCAGATGGCAGTAATTGTTCGTGCAGCGTTAATCTGTGGGACTACTATGCCTACCACAGCACGTAAAGTGGTTCTGGTAATCAGAGGAGTCCATCCCCCTTACGCCTATGAAGCATTCCCCCTCTTATCATCAGATTCCCCCCCACGACGACGACCATAGACTTTCGACAAAAGAGAAAATCTTTGCCAAAATTTGAGGCACAATTTTACTGTTGAATTCTTTAACTTTTAGTTCAATAATCAACATTATGCATTATGATATATGAAGGCTTGTAGCCTACACAGATGGAGGCATGCAACCAGAGCGGCCAGACAGTACTATTATGAGTACTAAATCACGATAGGTGATTCTTTAGAGCAGCAAGTGCGTGGCCAAGCGATCAACAATTTCTTTCTATTTTAGTGATAGCGTCTCGTTCATAGGCTAATACTGTCAGAGGTGCAAACCAGTCCTCAACCGTGGTTGCCTTTCGTTGATTTTTCACCATGCAGATGTAACTCATTACTTGATCAGCTGAGCAACTGGTCACCGCAAGGGAGACCAGGATTTTGTAAAGCGGTGAGCGTGGAATAGCCTTAAAGTTGCTGTAATTATATCACACGTCAGCTAGGCGCGTAACTAGCATTTTCTACTAGCATTAGGGGCCTACGCAACTGCGTAAAGATTTTAACAGCTCTCAAAAAATACAAAACCGTTAGATTACATATTGACGATCTAGATTGCTATTATTCGTTGAATTTCTATTTGCAAACTTTGTTATTGTGAGGTCAGCAAAACATTTTCCTTCGCGTAGGCTAATGTCATCTGGTCCACGCAATGTCCATTACAGATTCTGAAGTCCGTTGATTCACAATGAGCTGATCCACCTGTGTGGCAAAGAAGTTCGAGACAGTATGGAATGTCGTGCGGCCAAGTTCTACACTTTATTTATAAGTGTGAGCGCAGATATCAGTGGCACAGCACAGATATCGGTCTACATACAATATGCTGATGTGGGGTGGGGGTGGGGGCAACCCCGGTTCTCAGCATGCGGTAGAAGAACAATTTATACCTTTCATCCCAACGCTGGCTAAACTACTGCGACTCGTCCTTTTCTGAGGCCGGTCTCAAAAAGAGCGAATGGAGGGAAGGGAAAAAGAGAGCGAGTGGAAGGAAGGGAGGAAGAGAACGAATAGAGGGAAGAGAGAAAGGGACCAAATGGAGGCAAGGAAGAGAGCGAATGGAGGGTAAGAGGAAGATATCGATAGGGAGGAAGAGCGAAATGGAGGGTACGCAGGGAGAGAGCGAAAGGGAGGAAGGGAGAGAAATAGAGGAAAGGAAGGAAGAGAGCGAAATGGAGGGTAGGGAAGGAAGAAAGCGAAATGGAGGAAAGAGAGGAAGAGAGCGAAATAGAGGTAGGGAGGAAGAGGGAGAAATGGAGGAAAGGAAGGCAGAGAGAGCGAAATGGAGGGTAGGGAGGAAGAGAGCGAAATGGAGGAAAGGGAGGAAGAGAGAGAAATGGAGGAAAGAGAGGAAGAGAGCGAAATGGATGAAGAGAGCGAAAAGGAGGAAGAGAGCGAAATGGAGGGTAGGGAGGAAGAGAGCGAAATGGAGGAAAGGGAGGAAGAGGGCGAAAGGAGGAAGAGGACAAAAAATTAAGGGAGGAAAGAGAAAGAAAGGAGGAAAGGGAGGAAGAGAGCAGAAATGGAGAAAGGGAGGAAGAGGACGAAATGGAGGAAAGAGAGCGAAAGGGAGGAAGAGAGCGAAATGGAGGAAAGGGAGGAAGAGTGCGAAATAGAGGGTAGGAGGAAGAGAGCGAATGGAAGGAAAGGGAGGAAGAGAGCGAAATGGAGGGTAGGGTGGAAGAGAGCGAAATGGAGGGGTAGGGAGGAAGAGAGCGAAATGGAGGGTAGGGAGGAAGAGAGAAATGGAAAGGGAGGAAGAGAGCGAAATGGAGGAAAGGAGAGAAGAGAGCGAAATGGAGGTAGGGTGGAAGAGAGCGAATGGAGAAATAGAGGAAGAGAGCGAAATGGAGGAAAGGAGGAAGAGCGAAATGGAGGGTAGGGAGGAAGAGAGAGCGAAATGGAGGGTAGGGAGGAAGAGAGCGAAATGGAGGGTAGGGAGGAAGAGAGCGAAATGAAGGAAAGGGAGGGAAGAGAGCGAAAGGGAGGAAGAGAGCGAAATGGAGGAAAGGGAGGAAGAGAGCGAAATGGAGGAAAGGAAGGAAGAGAGCGAAATGGAGGGTAGGGAGGAAGAGAGCGAAATGGAGGGTAGGGAGGAAGAGAGCGAAATGGAGGAAAGGGAGGAAGAGAGCGAAATGGAGGAAAGGGAGGAAGAGAGCAAAATGGAGGAAAGGGAGGAAGAGAGCGAAATGGAGGGTAGGGAGGAAGAGAGCGAAATGGAGGGTAGGGAGGAAGAGAGCGAAATGGAGGGTAGGGAGGAAGAGAGAAATGGAAAGGGGAGGAAGAGAGCGAAATGGAGGAAAGGGAGGAAGAGAGCGAAATGGAGGGTAGGGTGGAAGAGAGCGAAATAGAGGAAGAGAGCGAAATGGAGGAAAGGGAGGAAGAGAGCGAAATGGAGGAAAGGGAGGAAGAGAGCGAAATGGAGGGTAGGAGGAAGAGAGCGAAATGGAGGGTAGGGAGGAAGAGAGCGAAATGGAGGAAAGGGAGGAAGAGAGCGAAATGGAGGAAAGGGAGGAAGAGAGCGAAATGGAGGGTAGGAGGAAGAGAGCGAAATGGAGGAAAGGGAGGAAGAGAACGAAATGGAGGGTAGGGAGGAAGAGAGCGAAATGGAGGGTAGGGAGGAAGAGAGCGAAATGAAGGAAAGGGAGGAAGAGAGCGAAATGGAGGAAAGGGAGGAAGAGAGCAAAATGGAGGAAAGGGAGGAAGAGAGCATGAGAAATGGAGGAACGGGAGGAAGAGAGCAGAAATGGAGGAAAGGGAGGAAGAGAGCGAAATGGAGGGTAGGGAGGAAGAGAGCGAAATGGAGGGTAGGGAGGAAGAGAGCGAAATGGAGGGTAGGGAGGAAGAGAGCGAAATGGAGGAAAGGGAGGAAGAGAGCGAAATGGAGGAAAGGGAGGAAGAGAGCGAAATGGAGGAAAGGGAGGAAGAGAGAGAGAGAGAGTCAATCGATATGAAGTCATTATAGGCCTAATGGAAATATCTTGTCTCGGATTTGGCTCTATTTTTTGCTATTTTATTGTTTGTCAAAAGCCTATCGCCATTTATCTGCATTGGATCATCATCGTCACCACCATCATCATCATCATCATCGTCGTCATCCGTTTCTGACGTCAGCCATTTGGCGGCGATGGGTACGAATAAATGGTCTCAATTGTACTTGGGCATTGTTTCCCTTAGTGTCAGTCAATGTGATGTTAAGTCCTCATTTAGGTTGTTTATCCAGCGTTGTCTGGTTAATTCTGCCTCTGTGGCTTTTTCCTTTGAATCTGCATGACATTGTAGTGCTGCAGTGCATTGCGTAGTATTCGGTCAACTGACATTCTCTGTAGGCCCTACATGTCCAAACTATCGGAGTCTTCGTTGAACGACTTTGTCTAGCAGAGTTTTTTCGATCCCTAAATGCTGTCTAATGCCACCGTTTCTTATTTCTGCAGTCTTGAAAGTCCTGCAATCTTTTTTCCGCAGTAAACTAATTTCTGCTGTAATAATTTCGCGTTGTCCAACATTCCGACCTGTAGACTATAAGAAAATCGGTTGTATCTTCGTCTCCTATATTTTTGTCTGGTTTTTCACTTGGTAAAATAGTAGTAGGCCTACAGGGGTGTTCAGGCACGAATGAGGGAGTTTTTCCCTCGCAAAAGGAAAAAACACTGCAACACGACAACAGTGTAAACTATATAATTGTTGTAATATAATTGCTGCAAAAGTCATAGTCTCAGTCTAGCAATAATTATGTGACACGTGCAAAATACCAGTAGTTCGCAATAGGCCTATGTGCGCAACAGCCAGCAAAGTTCTCAGATTCATTAGATCATCCCCAAATCATTTGTAAGTATATAGACCTATTGCAGACAGCGACACAGCACTGTCGCTAGCAAAAGTGAGAAAGAAGTCCAAGAATTTGTTACAGTTAATCTGTTAGTTTTAATTTTATTATAACGGTAACAGTCTGACGGTGCATAGAAAACTGACAACTACATGTAGCCTTAGGCCTATAGTTTGTACAAATTAAAAATTTATTATGCTTTAGTTTATTGCAGATCTTTGTCGAGTCTGTCTGTTTAAATGTTTAATATATATACGTTGGTTGCTGGGACTTCGCAGGTGAGTCATTTTTAAAAACCAAAATTATAATATTATTATTTAGTTATGGAATTATATAGTTTGCCAAAGAACTGATGTAAAATGCTATTACCTTTAACCAAAAAGATGGTCTCCAAAATGCACCATTACAGATTCAAAAATAAAAAAGTTCCTTGCAGCCCCAGACACCTCACCTCCCCTCAGAGGTATTGGAAATTGCTTAATTTTTGTGAAGACCTGGTTACGTCACTGTCACACGTAATGGCTTAACACACCGTAACTGATTTCAATCCAATGTCAGTTGTATCTGTTGCTCGTCATCATCGTCACTGCCTATGCCTGCATCATAGGTGAATCAATTCCAGTTTTCCATCTTCTGGAATGAGTCGTTAAGATGCACAATGTCTTGTAGGGCGCAATAAATTATGCGTGTCGAAACTTCTCGAGCTTTCGGTTTGCACTACCTGTGGGTCTATGTCGTAGAAGTTACACAGTTTAGCTATAGGCCCTACTGCCTGTCGGTACGTGATTCACGAGCTGTTATCAACTTCCTTGGCGTAAAATGATCCATTTCTTCAAAATACCTAGCATGTCATCACTCATCATGGAGACGGTCCTGTATTTGACAAGCAACTGTATCCAGTGTTGTATAGTAAACACCAATAAGATGGTGTTTACTATAATACTACTGAATACTGAGTGCAACATTTACTGTCCTTTTCTCAGTTTTCTCGTCATGTTGCCTGAGTGGTCGTCTTGCTCTATGAACCGGAAAGTTTGCATCAACATCGTTATGCTTCTGTAACTGGAGACTGCCCTGAACGTTCATTTTCTCTGATCAGTTTCAGAATCTGACTGCACTGATGTAGGGCGCAATAAATTATGCTGAGTAACTATCATGTCAGCAGAGGTTAATTGCAATATTCTTGAAATTGGACCAGTATAATTCTGAAACATTTTGCTGTGATATATGCAAGCACACAATCGCCTTGAAGTCGCTCGAGTATATAAAATTATTAAATTGGAGACTAATCATGAGCTCGGTCCGAGAACAGCACAATGATTTTATTACTTTCAAAACAAAGAAAAGCTTATTTTCAAATAAAAAACACATCGATTAATTTCTTAAAATGGAAAAAAACTGAGCAGACGTTTTATGTAAAAAAATTCTTTTTCCCCTCTGAAAAGGCTATGAAGATTTCTGCTTCATTCATGGAATGGACGCCTCTGGATTTGCCCACTAAAGAGTGCGCACTCTGTGTCTGTAGATTTCAATCAATCAATCGTTTATTTGTAGCCAAACAACAATAAACAATAATATTACAAATCAGATTGCACTTTTAAGTATGGATTGTTGAATGCCACAAGGGAAGGCCCTGAAGGGATCAAAGATCCCGCTAAGTAGGGACACCTCTATACAATTTCAACATATTATGTGGCGACCGAAAGATGCTTTACATAAATTATAAATTTAAATAAAACAAGAGATTTGAGTGCCGTAATTAGTAGGCAATCGATGACTCGAAGTAAGGATTCAGAAGCACTTGCCCGTTTTGAATAGGCGCCACGCCATTTAAGGTCCCCGTGCATGGACCGAGATTTTTAGATCTCCGAAATAAACCACCTTCTGGAAGCGAACCGCGATCCGCATGCTCTCTTGCACTGTGGAGCATGAGACGCAGTCTACGTTCTTACCGATGTACAGAGCAAACTGGACTTTGTTAAGTTGATTTTATTACATTCTAAAAGGAAAGCCCCTCTGACGGTCTGACCGCCGGGGTACCTTGTGCCGCCGTGGGCCCATGTGCATTGCACAACCTGAACAAACTATTGCTACGCCACTGGCTAATGAACTTAGTTACTCACAAAGTGTCGTTAAACTGAAACTACTATTACTGCAAACAGGTCCCACATGGTCTAGTGGTTAGGATTCCAGCCTTTCACGTTGGCGGCACGGGTTCGATTCCCGGTGGGGGAAGACAAGCCTTTTTGAAGACGCGAAGAACACGAAACTAAAGGTTTCGCATCCTTTGTCTCTCCTTCCGATCAGCAACTCCAATGTAGGCTTTATGTCTATATTTAATCGGTATAGGAATAGTTTGTCAATTTGCCTGTTTTAGAATTAGAATCGCACTTTTTTGTGTTTTAGCCTGAAATTAAGCGTCGATAATAAAAACGTTTAAGTTTAAAGTCAAAATTGACACAGGACCCTAAGCAGGATTGACCCAACAACCTTTGTTGGCCTTTGGGAACTTGATTTGATACAGCACCGGTATATAAGGTAGTCACGCTGACGTAGCTTTTGCTTGGCTCTTTAAGTAATTTCTTAGATTATAGCATTAGGCTTGTATACTTACAGAGAATGAAAAATGTGTCTACGACAATTGATTCACTCGTTTTGTCAATGTCGAATATAGTTGTTTCCTCTGATTGATCTGTCCTGACCTAACGTTACCTAACATAATTATGAACTTTAACCTTACCTTACCTTAATTTCTTTAATGCTACAGATCGCTATACGGATCGCCTAGCTTATGACTAACTCTTCATAACTTCCTCTGCATTGTTGCCTATACTGTATACCTTTCCTTCGCCTACCTCACGTTACCTTATAATCTTACCTTACTTTCATTAGCATACTCTACGCTTTGTTACCTTACCTACATTATAGTACATTACCTTGCATAGCATTACCTTACCTAATTTACCTTAATTACCTTACATTACATAACATTACCTTTGCCTTATAACTCTACCTTTGTCCAGAATTTCAAGTCTTACGCTTCTTCATGAAGTCTGTCAAGTCTATAGCGAGTGCTTCAAGTTCGTTGGAACTCATATGACAGTCGTACATTTAGGGAGTTTCGTTTAACTGCTTCCTGATTTGACGATAGACATGCGATCAGGTAATTACGTTCTAACAGTAGACCTTTAAACGTTATTTCGTGTTACTGATAGGCGAACAAACATCAACCATAAGTTATAGGACTATACCGCTACAGACTAGGCCTACTTCTAAGCGTATTTATTTGCCTATAGGCCTACGCAGTAGCCATTAAGCTAATGTCATAGGCGTAGACTCTGCCGGGGCAGCCGGGGCACGTGCCCCCCCAATAATTGAGATGGTGGGGCATTGCCCCACCAATAAATCCAGAGGAGATTTTCTTAAAATATTAAAAACTTCGTCATAAACAGAGACAAAGAACTTAAATACTATCAGAAATTCCATAATGAAAACCAAGATTTATTTATATCTTCAATGTTTTCAAGTCTTCAAAACTTCAATATAAAACAAATTTACATGTAAGTAAAAAGCAACCATTTCAGACTGAAACTGTTCTCGTTCTCGTCTCTACGCTGGATAACATCTTCTCGTCTATTGACAATGGAAATTCCTGCCTCTCATTATGCCTTGACCTCTGTGCAGCCTTCGACACCATAAACCACGAGCTACTCCTTTCAAGACTCACCAAAAGGTTCTGTGTCCCCTGGGACTGCCTTAAACTGGTTAGCTTCTTACGTAGATGACCGTATCAGCAGGTGGGCATCGGAACCGCTCGATCTTAGCCCACTGTTTACATTGCTGGAATGCCACAGGGGTCTGTCCTCGGCTAATCACTTTGGAGTCCAATTACAACAGTACCCGGATGATACTCAGCTCCATCTTGCTCTGTCACACACCGATCAGCCTGGTAAACAGAAAAATTTGCATGGCTCTGTTTCAATGGTTTGACCATAAACCCAGACAAATCTGAGGCAATTCTGTTCGGTTCGCGCCAACGACTGCGTTCTCTTCGTAATTCAAATTCACTTCCTTCAAAAAGCGGCTCACAACTCACCATTTCCCCTTCGATTTCAAGCACTTGGATATTATAACTGCATCTTCTCCTAGCGGTTGACGATCAGCGTCGTAGATTCACATTTCAGTGTGACCTTGCGCACGTTACAAATTTAATAATAATAATAATAATAATAGACTAATAATAATAATAATAATAATAATAATAATAATAATAATAATAATAATAATAATAATAATAATAATAATAATAATAATAATATTTATTTATTTATTTATTTTCTACAATAAAAATAATACATTAATGTAACACCGGAAGCGCTCATGATGCGATCAGTTTTCGCGTTCTGATTGTCCGGACCCCATGCCCCACCAATATTTTGGACAAGTTTACGCCAGTGGCTAATGTTATCTTCTTGAAATATGTAAATGCCTGTAACTGGTAAACCATCACGAGGCCAATCTATGTAAATAGGCCTTGAGTACAATAATGACGATATTATTTAGCCTAATAGTTAGATATAGCCTGTGCTATGCATGCAATATACTACATATATTATGTAGGCCCCTATATAAAGGCCTACCTATAAATTATAGGCAGTGCAATTACTGGCTTAAAATATCCGAGACTTTCCCATAGAGATGCTTTAGGCCATGCAGAAACCCGCATGTGTATAGGAAACGGTTTCCGTTTGCCTGACCCTATATAAAGCAGCTGAGATGAAAGCAAATGTTAGTGATAAGTCGATTTAGTACGACAAGAATTAACATGCAGCGACAAATAGAACTTCTTCTAGTTCTAAATTTGCTCTGGTTAAACGGGTTAGCTCAAGGTATGCAGAGTTATAGCAACGGAACTAGCGTATACCTGAACATTGACATTAATAATAGGACAATACCAATAACAACATCAATAACAAACAACGCCAATAATAACAACAACACTGACGGCGTTATTAACGACAATAATAGCAATAAAATAGAATGGCAGAAGATATATAATAATAAAATAGAATACATTTTTAGAAAGAGATGAGTGAAACTCAGCAACGATGTAAAAAAATTAGGCCTTAAGTTATAGGGCCTACCGTACCTAAAAACCGATGTAGTTTCACAGAGCAAACTGGGTTCAGTGACCTTGTTTAAAAATTCATCCGGTTTGTGTAGATTTTAGTAGATTAGTCTATACCTTTCCAAACCTAACTTCCTTTACCGTACCTCATTTTACTTCACCTAACCTGATCATACCTAATCTTTTCTTACCTTGACCTAAATGCTGTTTTTGAAACCAGGGTTGGAGGCATATGTTGGTGATCGGGCTTTCCTTTCTTGTACCACATCGAACCGTAGAACCTCGTGGTATCGGACGACGAATTCTAGCACTTGGAACTGCCAACAGCGCCTCGTCCACAAAGATAACATCGTGTTGTGTGAGCAACTGTCGCGAGATTCTTTGGTTGAAGGTCCGTTCAGACATCGCCTCTCCCTTCTGTCGACCAACGGAGGAAGCCTGAAAACGTTGGTCATAGGGAACGTGGAAAAGTCAGACGCTGGAAAATACGCCTGCATCGATTCAGTTACCAGGACATTGATTTGTCAGTTGGATCTCTTCGTGTTAGGTTGGTTCCGTTGTCTTCAGAATTTCTTTGGTGTATACTGTTACAGTATAGGTCCCATTGCTCTATTTTATAATAATATTATAGCATTTCCTACTGTTTCCAAATTTAGGTTATGTAGTGCCAGTGCGGTGCAATAAAATTATATGCAAGTGTTGCATCATCATGTCATATCCTATCCTATCCTATCCAATTCTATCCTGTCCAATCCTATCCAATTCTATCCTATCCTATCCTATCCCATCCTATCCTATCCTATCCTATCCTATCCTATTCTATCCTATTCCTATCCTATCCTATCCTATCCTATCCTATCCTATCCTATCCTATCCCTATCCTATCCTATCCTATCCTATCCTATCCTATCCTATCCTGTCCTTTCCTATCCTATCCTATCCTATCCTATCCTATCCTATCCTATCCTGTCTTATCCTATCCTAGGTGTTTGTGTATATGCCTACTTATACATACATATCTATATACCTCCATCTGCATGTGTAGCCTATGTGTGTGTTTATGTATGAGTCATCTATTTACGCAACGTGTTAGACATTACTTACACACAGCAATTAGTTAGTTGCAACTGTTGGTTTTTCATGCTGGATTTGCAGTGGAAACTGAAACGTTCTACAGCTGAGTCGGACCAAATTAAAAGCCTCTCTAATTCTCCTCTTCCTCTTCTTCTCCGCGTTCTACTCATTCTCGTCATTCTCCTCGCTTCCGTTTCTTCCTCCATCTCCTCCTTTTCCTTTTCCTTTCTTCATTCTCCTCCTCTGCCTCCTCCGTTACTTCTCTCCTCCTCCTCCTTCTTCATCCTCCTCCGCCTCATTCTCATTCTCTTCTTCCTTCTCCTCCTCCTTCTCCTCCTCTTCTTTCTCTTCTTCATCCTCTTCCGCCTCATTCTCATTCTCTTCTTCCTTCTCCTCCTCCTTCTCCTCCTCTTCTCTCTTCTTCATCCTCTTCCGCCTCATTCTCATTCTCTTCTTCCTTCTCCTCCTTCTCCTACTCTTCCTTCTCTTCTTCATCCTCCGCCTCATTCTCATTCTCCTCCTCCTTCTTTTCCTCCTCCTCTTCATCCTCCTTCTCCTTATTCTCTTTCTGTTCTTCATCCTGTTCCTCTTCTTCTTGATCCTTCTGCTCCTCCTTCTCTTCCCCTCCTCCTCCTCTTACAACTCCTGCTCCAGTACATGACTACTATATTTATACTTAATTAAAGAAAAGGTCCCTGCTGCTTTCAATAGACGAAAATTACGCCTACGACATCGGACTCATTGCTTGCTTGTAACTCTGGCTGAAAAAGAAAGCACGACTGCCTATTTTTCTGCATTGCAAAATTTACGATTACCTCGACTGAAAGTGGTAGTCATGTGGCGTTCTTATTTGATTAGCTGACTACAGCGTGATTACCATATAAACACGATGCACTGATGTTATTCGTTGTTGACAGGTCATAGACACAATTTTAAAGGCACACGTACGTGTGTGTCCATATTAGAGTTGGATTACATTGCACTGGTCACGTAACTGACAACTACAAAATGCGCTATATCAATTACATTGAACTGAACTGAATCAAACTTTATTGATCATCAAACAGTTACTGGCAATGCACAATTAATTATGCCATTACATCCATAGGCGTAGCTACATGGAGGTAAGAGGAGGCAGTTGCCTCCTCTTGCTTTTTTTTATGTACTGGAACTTCGATTGACTAATGACCCCAATGACCAGGATTTTGCCAATGGTCTGTGAAGTTGCCTCCTCTTGAATTTATGTCTCGCTACGTCCCTGATTAGCCTACATCATATAATATCATTCATATTACATCTGAATATAAATCAAACTACATTAGAAGAGCAGTCCCTTAAGCTAGTCCTCCTGAGGCAGCCATGGGTATGAAGTGTTAGCAACATCATTTTCTTAGCCTCGGCATATCAGGGCCGGTGGCCAGTTCTCTCCCTCGCCATCTCATCTTCCCCCGACTGTTCCGTGCGGTCCGTAGGCTACTCTGGACTTTATCCAGTCTAAATGTTTGAACCTCGACTCAGTAGGCTTTAGTAACCCTACAATTGCTTACATTACATTACATTGCAACAATGTAGCCTACGTTTGTATTTGGACTATTTCACAGCGCATTTAAGAGACTATCTATTTCCCAACGTTTTATTAGCAGGACTGTCTAAAAGCTCTAGACATGTGCAATTGTGCATCTGTGTTCATTCTGTATGTGTTACAGAGAAATCGCCGGCGTCCACTGTCTCTGCTGTGATGTGTCTCTTCACTACGACTACTTCCCGACAGTTATTGGCTTCATCAACTGTCGGACAAGGTACATTTGGATCTATAGACCTCATTTCTGCACTTCTTGGCTCTGTACAGTAGCCTACACTGGATAACAGACACTGTCATTGTAACTTACTGAGCGAAAATAATATGCATGGAGCATGAAACAACTTTTGTATACTGTCAAACAGCTCATTGTAAACTTTAGCTCATGTTATCTCTGGCAGCAGTGAGAAACATAGTGTAGGGCCCATACATGTGCTCCTACACGCGTGCATAGCGCCCTGTAAGTAGTTACCTTGAAGAGCGCTATATAATTTTTTATTAATGAATCAATTAATAATATGCATGTATGCATGTGTGCGTATGTATACGTGTATGGACATATACATAATTATCAGCGCCACTAATATATTGAGGCCTACGTTTACGATGTTTTCAGAGTTCCTGAGTGAGAACTGGATTAGCATGGCTTTGTCATCCAGCGTTGCTTTGCTTCTGGTCATTGTTCTGCTGTTGACTTTCTACATTGTCCATCTCAGACGACAACTAAGTAAGTTCTCTCAGATCAATTGGCTCACATGCAGGATACATTGCTTAATTTACAATTTGTGTATTTAATTGTTGTTTTATTAGGTCTTCACTCAGTGGTTTATTTGTCAGAGTGGTTTGGGGTTGAAGCTCCTACATGTAGCTCTTGTTCTAAATTCTCAGCTAATTAGCTGAAAAGATGATGGGGTCAGGAAACTGAAATATCACACGAGTCGTCACTTGTTTCGTGTGCAACATATTAACATTAGGCCTATCAGTATTTGACCAACGTTGTGTACTTTGGTAATCTGTAGAATTAGCCTTCCCTTCCTGGCAGTTCCTGCATGCCCACATTGAACCCATAAATAGGACGCATATTCTTATATGAGACCTGTAGTGTATAGAGCCCATGTAGGTCCCATCTATGGATCTGTTATCTAGACGACAGCTTGTTATACAGTAAGTTCAATTAGTTCATGTCATGTTCATCGAGTCCGTAGCCGACCCGGCATATGGGCTTTATACAGGTCTCACATGGGGGATATATAGGTCCCATTAGCCTATAAGGGGTCAATGTGGGTATGCTGGAAGGGCATGTGGGCATGCTTCAGTCTCATCACTTTCCACCAGGACACCTGATTGCCTTTTCTTTGATCAAATCCAAAACTAGCTGTTCGTGATGAACGAGCTTTCTCGGTTTCTGAAGTACGTAGATTTCGGAAAACTCTCTCTCCTTGTATAATTCTGTCCGTCTGCTCAGTGACTTATATCATTTCGTTCTCAACTTAAGACTTAGGCCTACCTTTCTCAAATTGCTTATCCACCATAAGCTGCCTCTTAAGTTTGACGCAACAGGCTTGACTGTGAAGATATTGACCGCTGAACATAGGCTTAGCTACATTGAGGCACGAGGAAGCAGTTGCCTTCTCTTGCTTTTATATAGGCCTACTGGAACTTCTATTGACCAATGACTCCATTGACCAGGATTTTGCCAATGGTCTGTGAAGTTGCCTCCTATTGAATTAAGTCTCGCTACTTGCCTGCCGCTGAACGTCACTTTCAGAAGTTAAACTCTTTCCGACATATTAGGGGTCGTCCATTAAATGTCAACAAATTTTAGGCCTTTTTGACCTGCCCCTTGTCAACAACTGTCAAACAATGACGGACCCCCAAAAATTATGTCAACAATCCCAGAACCCCCCCCGATGACCTTTTTTTAGACAATTTTTCCTGATGACCTTCTTTTTTTAGACCATTTACCAGGATTTTTCCAATGGAATTTGTTGACGTCAACTTGGGCCTCCTCTTGACGTAAGTCTCGCTACTTGCCTGCCGCTGAACGTCACTTTCAGAAGTTAAACTATTTCCGGCATATTACCAGGGATCAATTGGGACCGATTATTTTTTGGCAGGAACATTTCGTTACATTATTTTCATCCAGTATTTAGCAATAGATTAACATGGCGCCAGAAGTTGGTTCCTTTTTGTTAAGGACGAATCATTGCATATTACAGAGCTTCGACCGGTGACTGCAGACGGAATCATCGGCAGTTTGGAAGACTCCTCTCTCTTGGGACAGACAACTATAGTTCATTCGATGACCGAGGGACCAACGGTCGTCACTTTGTCCCAAACAGCTTCAGATCTTCCAGATATCATTTCGACCGAATCGTCGTCTTACACATCCTACGCCTACCCTCTGATGTCGGACGCCCTCGTCATCCCTGGCAGGTCCCGAACCACCACCAGGATCAACCGTCTAGATTCCACCAATTCGTCAGTGGTTTCACAAAACGATGCGAACAATCAACGTGAAGTTTCTAATCGGCGTCACAGAACTGATCAGGGTCCGATGCCATACTATGGCAATGTCAATCCGACACCGCTACGTCCAGATGCCTACCTTGTTTCGACCGATTTGTCCCACGAATCCTTCGAACACCCTGCAGCGTCGAACGCCATCGCCAACCCTGGTAGGTCTGGATCAAGCGCCTCGGTCCACCATTTGACTTCTAAGCCTACCACATCCAGCAGTTCATCAGTGGTGCCACATAGCGATGCGAACAGTCAACGCCAAGGTTCTGATAAGCGTCACCGTATTGAAGGTCCGAGGTCGTATATCAACGTCAGTAATCAAGCAACAGTAGGTCTACCTCGAGGCGCCAAACCCGTCAGACCAGAGTTAGCGCGTCAAACGAGTGGTCCGAGATGGTCCAACAGGCATCCGCATCAACACGAACCGCGACGTGGTAGAACTCCTTCCTCGATCAACAGGGATAGTGGGGATGATGCCTCGGTTCCATTGCGGGCACACGAAGATACGTGCGATTACATCAACGTACGATGCTCCGCCGAGTATTTGCATCAACACAGTTGGAGTTCAACCCTCACCCCTCGTAATTCCCAGTCTCCGCTGCATGAAGCACATTCAGAAGACCCAGAAACGGCGCTGTACGCAAATACAAGTGACCTTAGACTGGCACCACAACGCTGTCGAAATCAGCGCTCGTGAATAAGCTGGTGCCCTGCGCTTGGCTTTCGAGTGGAGCTTTAGAAGTCTGAAGTTTACGATGACGATTACGAACCTAAAAGATAGAACTGTGATTGGTTGTCACCTTTGAACGTCGATGAGGTCACTCGGTCGAGCTGGTCCGATCAGAGGAAAGTTACATGGCATTGTACGATCCCTTCAGTCAAAGCTACTGCAACAGTTTTGTTATAGGACCTAACTATTATTAGTGTTAGGCTAACAGTTTAGGAGGAATTAATATTTTACCAGAGGTAGCCTACATATAATTCCTCGATTTGCTCCAGAAGGGTCATAGGCCTATATAGTCTGGTCTACTACCGTACCATAATTATTTATTATTGAGCCATTTTTATTATTTGTATGAGTATGCCATTATTATTACAGCTAGGGTAGGCCACTATTCCTTTTAATTTGTCTATTATAATTTTTGTTATTATTATTTTCATCGTCACCATCATAATCAGAGGCTTGGATTTATAGTTTAACACGTGTGAAATGTTCCCGAATTTCTATATAGGCCTAGTGACCGCATGAAGCTTATAGTTTAATAAGCAATGATAACAGGCTATCCCTATACTGTTCCCTTATTATAGGCTTGGAGGCTGGAGCAGTGCTGCAGTGGTATTACTTACAAGCAATCTACACTAACCCAGTTAACTAAAAAAAACATGGTTCGAGAGTGCGTTCGGATCGCCTCCCGACGGTGGCTTAATTATGTGACTTACCGGTATGTCAGAGATTTAGGCAAAATCTCGGGCTAGCTACTGTACACGGGGACCTTGAATGGCATGGTTCAAATCTAAACGTAGTGAAGGGTCGAACTCGATCAATTCATTGAAAAATGAGAAGGTTTTAGGCCATACGGTCGCTATATAAAAAGGAGTACATTTATTAATTTTCTACCTTTCTACTCCTTATTTTACCATAGCATAATCGTCGTGAGCTCGCTCGCGTGTTTTTACAGTAGGACATTGTAGAAATGCAGGCGTTATAATAGGTCTACTAGGCTATGCAAATATTATAAGCTTAATTTAAGATAAACCTACACGTATTTACTGTTGTCCACGTTCAGAAACTGCACGAACTGTATTATAGATTGGCCTATAAATTATCTTGCACATGTTTAATGAATGAGGAACAATTAATAGACCTTAATTGTATGCTTTCACAATTGCTAGCAAACGCATCTGTGGGCATTGTATTATTCAGTCTACAGTAATTAATTATTATTTCAAAGATATCGTGTTCATGAACAATGTATAAGACTATAATAAATGTATGTATATATATCAAGCAGTCTGTATGATTATCTGTTTTTTGTCGTGACCTTATAACAGAAATTAGCAGGTCTATTAAATACATAGTCTATACTATAGACTCTATAGTATAGACTCTATACATGTATATGCATAGGCCTATAAGTATATGTATTATATATATATACATAAATAATATATCATACATATTCCGGTAGGCTAATACTTTCAATATACCCATTAATAGGCCTACGTACCCTTCACACAACTTCTATACATCTGTAGCCTCTACTGATGAATAATCTAATCCAAACAGCGAACTTCTATAGCACCTAATGCTCAAGGTAGGCCTATAATCATTGCAATGGTCGCTATTGAGCAAAATCGGCGATCATGCCAAATTCCGGTCGTAAGCCAAGAAATTGAAAACCAAAGTGAAAGCATGCAACACCATCACAATTTGACTCTATTTTCCTTATGTCACTAAAACTATCGAAATTATATCAAGTCCTTCATGCACGTGCATTGCCATTACCTCGAATTTGAACCAAGCTATAGTTTATGTGCGTACTTGATTTGCTAGATAAAAGCCGGCGAAAAACAATGCTTTCGTATCATGTTGAAAACTGTGGCTGTAGATGTAACTGGAGTTTATTTTAGCTAGGCCTACGTGTGCTTCACAAATGCAACCCTACTTAACGCCGTTAGATAATGCAATGCTTCAAAGAGTCTAATTTATTTATTTATTATAATTTATTTTTTTGTTTCTGTTCTGCGCTGCTCTACAGGTAGAGTAAACTGTTATATTGTCATTAACCTTCATTGTGGCCCCCTGCCCCCCCTTTTTACAATTTAATTAAATTTTACCAAATATTAAATTTTAATTAAACCCATACAAATCAGTAAATATTAGTAAAATAATAATTTTTTTTTTTAATAAGTTAAAAAATTTTAATAATTTTAAAATATTTATTATTTCCTCCCATAAAATAATAAATTAGGGTTAAAAACCGGACCCCATAAAATGCGGATCAGCCCGCGTTTAAAAATTTCCGGCCTGCCCATATAAAGAGCAGTGGCAAATGTTATGAAATATTTAAGCGAATTAACATCACGACAAATAGAATTCTTTATTTCTAAATTTTTGGTTAAAGGGTTAGCCGGTATGCAGATTATACAAAATAGCTATATAACTTACTTTAATAATAGGACAATACCAATAACAACATCAATAACAAACAACGCCAATAATAACAACAACACTGACGGCGTTATTAACGACAATAATAGCAATAAAATAAAATGGAGAAGAATTAAAAAAAATAGAATACATTTTTGAAAGGTGAGTGAAATAGCAACGATGTAAAAAAATTGGCCTTAATTATGGGGCCTACCTACCTAAAAACCGATTTTTTACAACAAACTGGGTTATACCTTGAAAAATTTATGGGGAGTTTTTAAAATTTATTAATTTAAAAAACTTTTTAGATTTTTTTATTTCACCAACCCTGAATACCTAATTTTTCTTACCTTACCTAAAGTGTTTTTAAACCAGGGTTAGGCTTGTTTATCGGGTTTTTTTTGTAAATCAACCTAAACCTCTTTCCCTTTACCTTGGAACTGCCAACAGCGCCTCGTCCACAAAGATAACATCGTGTTGTGTGAGCAACTGTCGCGAGATTCTTTGGTTGAAGGTCCGTTCAGACATCGCCTCTCCCTTCTGTCGACCAACGGAGGAAGCCTGAAAACGTTGGTCATAGGGAACGTGGAAAAGTCAGACGCTGGAAAATACGCCTGCATCGATTCAGTTACCAGGACATTGATTTGTCAGTTGGATCTCTTCGTGTTAGGTTGGTTCCGTTGTCTTCAGAATTTCTTTGGTGTATACTGTTACAGTATAGGTCCCATTGCTCTATTTTATAATAATATTATAGCATTTCCTACTGTTTCCAAATTTAGGTTATGTAGTGCCAGTGCGGTGCAATAAAATTATATGCAAGTGTTGCATCATCATGTCATATCCTACCCACCCTATCCAAATCCTTCAATCCTATCAATTCTATCCTACCCCATCCTTCCATCCACCCTATCCACCCTTCCCCATAAAACTATCCATTTATCCACCCTATCCTATCCCATCCACCCTATCCTATCCACCCCATCCACCCCATCCATCCTACCCCACCCTACCCCATCCTGTCCTTTCCTACCCTATCCCATCCTACCCTACCCCATCCTACCCCATCCTTTTTTTCCTATCCTAGGTTTTTTAATGCCTACTTATACATACATATTATATACCTCCATCTGCATTTTAGCCTATGTGTGTGTTTATGTATGAGTATCTATTTACGCAACGTGTTAGACATTACTTACACACAGCAATTAGTTAGTTGCAACTGTTGGTTTTTCATGCTGGATTTGCAGTGGAAACTGAAACGTTCTACAGCTGAGTCGGACCAAATTAAAAGCCTTCTAATTCCCCCCTTTCCCCCCTTTTTTCCCCCCCCTACTTTTCTTCTCCCCCCGTTTTTTTTTCCCCCCCCTTCCTTTCCTTTTTTTTTTCTTTTCCCTCCCCCCCTTCCCTTTTTTTCTCCCCCCTCCTTTCTCCCCCTCCCCTCATTTCCTTTTTTCTTCTTCCCCTTTTCCCCCCTTTCCCCCTTTTTCCCCCTTCCTCCCCTTTTTTCCCCCCTTTTCCTTTTTTTTCCCCTTCTCCCCCCTTTTTCTCTTCCTTTTTCTTCCCCTCTTCTCATTCTCTTTTTCCCCCCCTTTTTCCTTCCTCTCTTTCCCCTTCTTCTTTATCCTCCCCCTCTTCTCTTTCCTCCCCCTTCTTTTCCTCCCCCTCTTCTCCTCCCTCCTTTTCTCTTTCTTTTTTTTTTCCGTTCCTCTTCTTTTATCCCTTTTTTTTTCCCCCCCTCCTCCCTTTTTAATTCCCAGACATGACTATTTTTAACTTTTAAAAAAAGGCCCTGCTTTTCAAAAGCAAAATTACGCCTACGAATGGATCATTTTTGCTTTAATTGGTGAAAAAAAACCGATCCATTTTTCCATTTCAAAATTTAAATTCCTGTGAAAGGGGTTTATTGGGGGGCCATTTAAGCACTACGGTGTTCCATATAAAAGTGGATTTTTTCTTGGACGGTCATAACACAATTTTAAAGGCACATACTGGTTTTCCTATTTAATTATTACATTCACCCCGTAAATGCAATCAAAATTATTCAAATTTCATTAACTGAATGAACAAAATTGTCTCCTTACTGGAATCAAATTTAAAACCATTAACCAAAGGGTGCCCAAAGGGGCGGAAGGGGTTTCCTCCCCTTTTTTTTATGTCTGCTTCCCCTAAAACCCCTAAATTTTCAATTCTTGAACCCCTCTTGAAATTTATGTCTGCAGCCCTGTTTTAATTAAAATCATTTTTACTTTAAAAAAATCAAACCTGAAAACTTTCCCCCAACTATCCGGGGGGCTTTGGGGGAAGTTTAAAAATTTTTCTTATGGAATTTGGGGGGGTGGCCTTTTCCCCCCCCATTCCTCTTCCCCACTTTCCCTGTAGGCTACTTGGATTTTGCTAAATTTTAAACCCCATAAGGCTTTATCCCACTTTTAAATTTCAACTTTCAAAATTAGACTTTGATTTGGACTTTTCAACCCCATTTAAGAGAATCCCCAAAGTTTTTTGAGGCTTCTAAAACTCGACAGTAAATTTTCATCTGTGCATTTTTTTTGACAAGAAATCCCCTCCCCTTCTTGCTTGAGTGCCTTCACTGATACCCCCCCAGTTATTGGTTATAAATGGGAAATAATTTGGACATAACCCTTTTACTTCGGGTCTGTAATAGCCCCATGGATCGCACGTAGAACTTTTGAGGAAAAAAATTGCTCTAAAAAACTTTTGTATACTGTCAAACAGCTCATTGTAAACTTTAGCTCATGTTATCTCTGGCAGCAGTGAGAAACATAGTGTAGGGCCCATACATGTGCTCCTACACGCGTGCATAGCGCCCTGTAAGTAGTTACCTTGAAGAGCGCTATATAATTTTTTATTAATGAATCAATTAATAATATGCATGTATGCATGTGTGCGTATGTATACGTGTATGGACATATACATAATTATCAGCGCCACTAATATATTGAGGCCTACGTTTACGATGTTTTCAGAGTTCCTGAGTGAGAACTGGATTAGCATGGCTTTGTCATCCAGCGTTGCTTTGCTTCTGGTCATTGTTCTGCTGTTGACTTTCTACATTGTCCATCTCAGACGACAACTAAGTAAGTTCTCTCAGATCAATTGGCTAAATGCAGGATACATTGCTTAATTTACAATTTGTGTATTTAATTGTTGTTTTATTAGGTCTTCACTCAGTGGTTTATTTGTCAGAGTGGTTTGGGGTTGAAGCTCCTACATGTAGCTCTTGTTCTAAATTCTCAGCTAATTAGCTGAAAAGATGATGGGGTCAGGAAACTGAAATATCACACGAGTCGTCACTTGTTTCGTGTGCAACATATTAACATTAGGCCTATCAGTATTTGACCAACGTTGTGTACTTTGGTAATCTGTAGAATTAGCCTTCCCTTCCTGGCAGTTCCTGCATGCCCACATTGAACCCATAAATAGGACGCATATTCTTATATGAGACCTGTAGTGTATAGAGCCCATGTAGGTCCCATCTATGGATCTGTTATCTAGACGACAGCTTGTTATACAGTAAGTTCAATTAGTTCATGTCATGTTCATCGAGTCCGTAGCCGACCCGGCATATGGGCTTTATACAGGTCTCACATGGGGGATAAAAGGTCCCATTAGCCTATAAGGGGTCAATGTGGGTATGCTGGAAGGGCATGTGGGCATGCTTCAGTCTCATCACTTTCCACCAGGACACCTGATTGCCTTTTCTTTGATCAAATCCAAAACTACCCTGTTCGTGATGAACGAGCTTTCTCGGTTTTTTCTGGGCCCCAAACTTTTTGGGGGATTTTAAAAACTTCCTCCCTTTTTAAAAATTCCCAATTTAAAAAGGCGCTTAAGTTTTCCCCGCTCAATTTAAGACTTGGGGCCCAAAAACTTTTCTCTTGCTTTTTTTAACCAGGGTTCCCTTTAAAGTTTGACCAACCAAGGCTTAAATTGTTAAAAATTAACCCAGCCCCCCTAAGCCTTTGGGTTTTTTACATTTGGGGGGCCGAAAAGAAAAATTTTGGCCTTTTTTCCCCCTTTTAAAAGCCTACGGCCCCCCTTTATTGCCAATGCCCCCCCTTTGACCTTTTTTAAACCAATTTTCCTGTAAATTTTTTTTTAAAGTTTTTCCTATTTTTGGTATTTTTCCAAAAAAATTTTTCCAATTGGGCCCCCCCCTTAAATGTCAAAAATTTTCCAAACCCTCCCTTTTTTTCCCCAACAAATTGTCAAATAATTGGCCCCCCCTTAAAAATTTTTTAATTTTTTCCCAGAACCCCTCCCAAACCTTTTTTTAAGGACAATTTTTCCTTTTAAGATTTTTAGTCATTTACCATATTTTTAAAATTTATTCCTAAAAGAAATTTGTTGACGTCAGACTTAGCTGTCCTCATTTTCTTGTATGGATATAATGACCAATGGAACTGATTATTTTTGCAGTGAACATTTCTGTTAAGCATTATTTTCTAATTCCAGAGATGAAGATGAATTATTTGTCCCAAACAGCCAACCACATCCACGCCTACCTCTGATGTCGTTTCAATCGGCGTCACAGAACTGATCAGGGTCCGATGCCATACTATGGCAATGTCAATCCGACACCGCTACGTCCAGATGCCTACCTTGTTTCGACCGATTTGTCCCACGAATCCTTCGAACACCCTGCAGCGTCGAACGCCATCGCCAACCCTGGTAGGTCTGGATCAAGCGCCTCGGTCCACCATTTGACTTCTAAGCCTACCACATCCAGCAGTTCATCAGTGGTGCCACATAGCGATGCGAACAGTCAACGCCAAGGTTCTGATAAGCGTCACCGTATTGAAGGTCCGAGGTCGTATATCAACGTCAGTAATCAAGCAACAGTAGGTCTACCTCGAGGCGCCAAACCCGTCAGACCAGAGTTAGCGCGTCAAACGAGTGGTCCGAGATGGTCCAACAGGCATCCGCATCAACACGAACCGCGACGTGGTAGAACTCCTTCCTCGATCAACAGGGATAGTGGGGATGATGCCTCGGTTCCATTGCGGGCACACGAAGATACGTGCGATTACATCAACGTACGATGCTCCGCCGAGTATTTGCATCAACACAGTTGGAGTTCAACCCTCACCCCTCGTAATTCCCAGTCTCCGCTGCATGAAGCACATTCAGAAGACCCAGAAACGGCGCTGTACGCAAATACAAGTGACCTTAGACTGGCACCACAACGCTGTCGAAATCAGCGCTCGTGAATAAGCTGGTGCCCTGCGCTTGGCTTTCGAGTGGAGCTTTAGAAGTCTGAAGTTTACGATGACGATTACGAACCTAAAAGATAGAACTGTGATTGGTTGTCACCTTTGAACGTCGATGAGGTCACTCGGTCGAGCTGGTCCGATCAGAGGAAAGTTACATGGCATTGTACGATCCCTTCAGTCAAAGCTACTGCAACAGTTTTGTTATAGGACCTAACTATTATTAGTGTTAGGCTAACAGTTTAGGAGGAATTAATATTTTACCAGAGGTAGCCTACATATAATTCCTCGATTTGCTCCAGAAGGGTCATAGGCCTATATAGTCTGGTCTACTACCGTACCATAATTATTTATTATTGAGCCATTTTTATTATTTGTATGAGTATGCCATTATTATTACAGCTAGGGTAGGCCACTATTCCTTTTAATTTGTCTATTATAATTTTTGTTATTATTATTTTCATCGTCACCATCATAATCAGAGGCTTGGATTTATAGTTTAACACGTGTGAAATGTTCCCGAATTTCTATATAGGCCTAGTGACCGCATGAAGCTTATAGTTTAATAAGCAATGATAACAGGCTATCCCTATACTGTTCCCTTATTATAGGCTTGGAGGCTGGAGCAGTGCTGCAGTGGTATTACTTACAAGCAATCTACACTAACCCAGTTAACTAAAAAAAACATGGTTCGAGAGTGCGTTCGGATCGCCTCCCGACGGTGGCTTAATTATGTGACTTACCGGTATGTCAGAGATTTAGGCAAAATCTCGGGCTAGCTACTGTACACGGGGACCTTGAATGGCATGGTTCAAATCTAAACGTAGTGAAGGGTCGAACTCGATCAATTCATTGAAAAATGAGAAGGTTTTAGGCCATACGGTCGCTATATAAAAAGGAGTACATTTATTAATTTTCTACCTTTCTACTCCTTATTTTACCATAGCATAATCGTCGTGAGCTCGCTCGCGTGTTTTTACAGTAGGACATTGTAGAAATGCAGGCGTTATAATAGGTCTACTAGGCTATGCAAATATTATAAGCTTAATTTAAGATAAACCTACACGTATTTACTGTTGTCCACGTTCAGAAACTGCACGAACTGTATTATAGATTGGCCTATAAATTATCTTGCACATGTTTAATGAATGAGGAACAATTAATAGACCTTAATTGTATGCTTTCACAATTGCTAGCAAACGCATCTGTGGGCATTGTATTATTCAGTCTACAGTAATTAATTATTATTTCAAAGATATCGTGTTCATGAACAATGTATAAGACTATAATAAATGTATGTATATATATATATCAAGCAGTCTGTATGATTATCTGTTTTTTGTCGTGACCTTATAACAGAAATTAGCAGGTCTATTAAATACATAGTCTATACTATAGACTCTATAGTATAGACTCTATACATGTATATGCATAGGCCTATAAGTATATGTATTATATATATATACATAAATAATATATCATACATATTCCGGTAGGCTAATACTTTCAATATACCCATTAATAGGCCTACGTACCCTTCACACAACTTCTATACATCTGTAGCCTCTACTGATGAATAATCTAATCCAAACAGCGAACTTCTATAGCACCTAATGCTCAAGGTAGGCCTATAATCATTGCAATGGTCAGGCTCAGCAAAATCGGCGATCATGCCAAATTCAAAGTAAGTCAAGTTGAAAACCAAAGTGAAAGCATGCAACACCATCACAATTTGACTCTATTTTCCTTATGTCACTAAAACTATCGAAATTATATCAAGTCCTTCATGCACGTGCATTGCCATTACCTCGAATTTGAACCAAGCTATAGTTTATGTGCGTACTTGATTTGCTAGATAAAAGCCGGCGAAAAACAATGCTTTCGTATCATGTTGAAAACTGTGGCTGTAGATGTAACTGGAGTTTATTTTAGCTAGGCCTACGTGTGCTTCACAAATGCAACCCTACTTAACGCCGTTAGATAATGCAATGCTTCAAAGAGTCTAATTTATTTATTTATTATAATTTATTTTTTTGTTTCTGTTCTGCGCTGCTCTACAGGTAGAGTAAACTGTTATATTGTCATTAACCTTACAATTTCATAGAACTTAAGCTTATATTACAATAATTCGTGCTGGCACCATGTTAACTTGTATCCGGAAAATGTGGGTCCCTATTCTAGTGGGATCTTTCCCTTTTGGGGCTCCCCTTGCTACATGTGTGTTTGTTTAGTTTATAATTTTCTGGTACTTTTATAAAGGTTGCAATAAACGGATTGATTGACTGATTGATTGAAAATACCTTGGCCTGAGCAAAAGAGCCAATCACTGAAACTCAAAACTATGTATTTTCTAGAACATCGATCACCAATCCTAGAATCATTGCATTGGCTGCCTCTGTGAGTTAGGCCTACTTAGAGGGTGCTATACAAGTGCTCTGATACATATATACATACAATACATAGGCCTACATTGAAAAGTGAATAACTGAAAACAGATTTTAGTCGTAGGCTATACAAGACGACTCTACATGACAATCAATCTTACTGTCTTTTCTTTGCCGACTCAAAAACCCTATCTCTCTGCTAGATACCATGTGCATGCCTTGACCTCGTGTCCTCAGCTTCCGTTTTCTGCACAGATAGCCTAGCAGCTAACGTTTCACCTCGTGAATAAGGTGAGGCCCTGTGCTTAGCTTTCATAACTGGTGCTTTAGAAATTGAGAGTTAAATTCTATCAGTAGTATTGATCAACTAGAATGGCTTTGCTCTGAAGTTCAATGGTGTGTGTGTGTGTGTGTGTGTGTGAAGCTGTGTGTGTGTGTGTGTGTGTGTGTGTGTGTGTGTGTGAGAGAGAGAGAGAGAGAGAGTGTGTGTGTGAGAGAGTGAGAGAGAGAGAGAGAGAGAGAGAGAGTAGAGAGAGAGAGAGAGAGAGAGAGAGAGAGAGAGAGCGTAAAAGAGAGAGAGAGAAGCCAGCCGCCTGCACTGCTGTCCATGCACTATTCGGTTAATTGTTTTCATTAAAAGCTTTTTAAATTTATCAAGGTATTTAGAAACACGTCAAGTTTTGAAGAAAAGTTTAAAATGAAAAATTGCGTCGAGGGACAGTGACGAGTGGAACCCTTCGGGATTCGAACCCGCGACTGATCGTCGACACAGGCTTCGTGCAGCCGATTTGCTTTCTTACAAACTCGGCCACAGTCCTCAGCCGTATATTACTCTTTAAAATCCGTATTTATTCAACAGAAGCTGATGAAGGCTTTGTCATCGTGACGGCATAATGTGACCCTGGCAACCGGTAGGCGGGGCTATGCAAATCACATGTTTACGCGATTCAAAGCAGAAGTTCTATCGTATAATATATTTCCAAATTATTGAATTTTATTTGTTGTTAAGTTTGTATTTGTATGATATGTTTATTTATACATTTAACACTGGAGCTTCAATGCTTCATGTAGCCTATGCACCTAAACTACGGGATTAGGCCTACCGCCTATGCCATGACTAGAGAGAAAACTTTAAACAAAATTAATATATTGTCGGGAAACCAGGGGTCGTCTCTCTTAGTTCGTCTTCTTTGCTGAGTGGTTCAAGGCTCTACCAGGATGCCGAAACCCCAGGCCTCAACAAAGGTTGTCCGGTCCGACTCTCGTGGTCTATCGAGAGGTTTGAATGATCAACAGCGACACCCTCACACACGTAGAACACCTCTTTAATAGTTCTTCTCATCGACGATTGACAGAATCACATCAACAGGCAACTTGACATCGAGAGAACTGCTCAGCTGCTTCCCCGTCGTGTCATCGAGCAAGCCCTCTAGCGACAGTGTCTCGGATGGCTGGTCCGTAGATCGACGGCAGTTCCTCTTCAGACTCCACCAAGACTGCGAGGCCGATGCAAAGCTCGAGGCCGAATCTTCAGGCGGTCTTCTCCAGACTGACTTCCCATGGCCAACCTCTGCCTTATATACCTATCAGAGGTGCAGAAAACCCTGGTGCCCCAACACCTTTTCCATGGGGTGCAACTAGAAATGGCACCGGTGCAATATCTCAAAAGGGCACCGGAGCAACCTTACCAGCCGGTGCTACCTACTCACCACAGGGGATATCTTAAATCGGCACCGGTGCAGTGTGCAGCTCTCTCGGTGTCAATACAGGCAATATATCAAGGCAAATCAACAGGTGTCGGTCTAAAACTGCACCAACACAATTATCACAGAGGCTGATAGTTACACAATACTTCGGCGCCCCATAGAGTGTCAAGTCAATTATGAATTTCGCTACAATATCCCGTCACATCGAACTGCAAGACACGTAGGCCTACGTGCATGATTAATTTTTACCATATTTTTTATTAATATTATTAGTTTGGTGTAAGCTTAGGTTCCAGGACTACAAAACATAACAGAATGTGATGTACAATACAATACAATACAATTAGACATTTATAGCGCGCTTTAACAAGACAAGTCTTGCTCGAAAGCGCGTTTGCGCTGTGTTCTTAGTCATAGTGTAATGAGAATAGATGAGTTTTTAGTTTTGATTTAAATTGCGTAACAGATGAACATTGACGGATTGTAGCTGGGAGACTGTTCCATTCTCTGGGTCCAGAGACAGCAAAAGCACGATCTCCAAACTTCCTCTTGGTGCGAAGAACGGTAAAGTCTCCTCGTGTGGCCGATCTGAGTCCTCTAGGATTTGAAGCAGAGCATGGCACGACCATGGATTTCATATATGAGGGTGAGGTTCCAGAATGGATATGGTACATGAGGAGGGAGATTTTGAAAGCGATACGGGCGCGAATGGGAAGCCAGTGTAGTTGTTGAAGAGATTGTGTGATGTGGTCTCTGGGACCAAGGTCTTTTATTAGGCGAGCTGCGGCGTGCAGAACAGATGTTAGAGGTTGTAGCGTTGATGTGGGAAGACCAGATAGAACGGAATTGCAGTAGTCGATGCGAGAGATGACAAGGGCTTGAGTAAGAATACGGAGGCAGGTTTCATCCAGGCAGCGTTTCACTTGTCTAATTCGGCGAAGGTGGAAATAGCAGGCTCTGGCAATGGAGGAAATATGTTGAGTCATATTTAGATTGCAGTCTAGCAATACTCCAAGGTCGCGAACCACTTCTGAAGGTGGAATCGAACAGCTTAAGTCAATGTTAAGTATTTTCAGTGATTTATCATCATCCAGATTGTTCCGACGGTCGAACCAAATGAGTTCTGTTTTAGTAGTATTTACTTTCAAACGCATGGAAGCACACCAGGATTGAATATCACGGGTGCATGCTGCGATTTTGGTTTTGATGTTTCTTCCATAGAGCTTTACGTAGAGTTGGGTGTCGTCGGCATATAGATGGATCATAAGACCATGTTGCGAGGCAATGTTGACAATATTGGAGGTGTATAGAATGAAGAGAAGTGGACCTAGGATGGATCCTTGGGGTACACCGAAGAGGACCTTGAAAGTTTTATGTACTTATTTATACTGATAATATTGTGGCGTAATGTAATGTGTACCTACCTTTACTAAAATTCTGGAATGGTGAATAATTTATATAGGATTATGAGAATCGCCATATTTAACAGCACGTAAGCCTACGTTAGATCAACGCACCATAAGCAAAATATCTAAAGTTTTATAAACAGCCCTATATTAACTGCAATTTTTTAATGTTACACAGCCAGTATGAGAACTGTAGAAAAGACTGGGGTTGAGACATTGATCCACATGGAGTTCGGGTGTGCAATGAAGACTTAACAATGGGGTACTAAAACTCATCTGTTCTCATTACACTATGACTAAGAACACAGCGCAACGCGCTCTCGTGAAAGACTTGTATTGTTAAAGCGCGTTAAAATGTCTAATCGTATTGTATTGTATTAAGAAAGACTCATTTTGCAAAGCTTAGTTTACTTTTCATCATTTTCATTAATTATTTTGCACATTTCTGTTGACTGGTCAAAATACTTTGTAGCTGCTGACATAAATCCCGAGGACAATATTTGGCTGTGGTTCTTAATTGTTTCTATGTAATCAAATAAATCCAAAGAATGTAACTTCTCTTGCAACACTATGTTAATATCATGCTATTTAAGTACAAAAAACAATCAAAATTAAGCCAAACAACATAAGAATTAATTATCAACCAAAGCTCAAATCTAAACCCATCTAATCCTATAACTTCAGAGACCTCAACCAAAACCCATTGTCAGCACACAGTAGCAAAAGCAGCAAACAGCATCATATTGGGAAAAGACATTTGATTTTAAAGACATCAGATTTTAAATATTGATTAACAAAGGTATCTTGCATTTATTTATGAAACGAAGTATAGATGTTGCCAATGGTGCAAGCACCGAAAACAATATGAAAAACAGTTAGCGAGTTTCTCCTGTAACGACATTCGACCTTTTTATTACTTCAGAACAAAGAACTTCTGTTCATTAACAGTTTACCGTAAATAATCAACACACTGATTTTCTTGTGCGTTAAACTTAAAACTATTTCTATTCATTGATGACTCACTCATTCACCCAATCGATCCATGCAAGCATGAACATTTATGCCATACTAGTTCAGACAGAATATTTTCTGTCGACTGCAGGTTCAAATAATCCACACATGAATTTTTTCCTTCAGCATGGATATTTTTTGTTCTTAAACTCAAAACCAATTATTATTTTTTTGTTGACGACTCATTCAGCCAATCCACCCACGCCATCAGTTTATCAGCTATTCTTCACTTTCAATGCAGCAGGAAGGCGCCACATTTCGGTGATTCAGTCTTCTCCTCACTCACATGAACATGTCGTCATAGCCAGGACGTGGCAGGTGATCGGGGTCAGGTCTAAAGCAAAAAAACATCACTTCGTTACAAAATATGACAGGAATATTTCTTCACGCACCCACCTGTTATTTTCATTCCAAAATTTCGAGTGATCCTATTACAGCACTATAAATATCTTGAACAACTGAAACTCCCTCTTCTATTGAACTGTCAGCACTAGGAATGCAAACCTGGGTTTACAGGTACCTGGGCGTTCTGAGACCTGAAAACCCAAATTTACCCACGCTTGGAAACCCAGGTTTGAGGGGTTTGAAAATTATAAAGTTTCTGCTGTTCAGATAGATTCAGGTCATAGATATCAACACAAGTCCAACAGAATGTATTGCACACTTGACACAAAATGTACAACTGCACATTGTTTATAGACCGCCATAGAAGTAACAATAACGATAGTGCTGCGCTAAGAGACGATTAATACTTATACTCCAAACCTGGATACCTAGGTACCTGGCTTTGGACTGCCACCAAACCTATAAACCCAGGTTTAAAAAATCCTGTGGGTTTGCACTCCCTACATAGCACGTATGCTGACAATTGAGCAAGCTAGACGGAGGTCGTTACCTATGATGCTATGCAGTGTTGGTAATAGAATAAAACAGTTGCTTTTACCCTGATCTTTGGTTTCGGAAGTCCGGACGCATGCCTCCAGATGGATCAGGAGCTGGCGGACCAAATGGATCGAACCGGGCACCTGGAGGAACAGCTCCCCTACACAAAAGTAACACAGGTCTTACAAATGCAATTTAACCGATCAGACATACATTTTGTCCAAATATGTCAGTGATCATACATGTCAATATTAATGCAGTATCATTATGATACTTATTTATTTTATTAATTATCTTCACATTGTAATTATAATTATTCATTATGTGTATTAACCTCACAAGATTATTATAATTATTCATTTCATACATTATGATCACACCATAAATTAATTATCTATTTGTTTACATAAGTGGTCAGAACATTTTTTTTAGGAAATATCAAACAATCAATAAATATTCTATTGACCTAATATCAGACACCGCAAACAACGAAACTAGTTGTGCACAACACAATATTTAAATTTCTTCCCACCACATTGAAACACTGTCAACAATTCTGACCACACTTGAGAAAAGCATCACAAAGTCTGAAAACTATTGAAAATTGGTTAAACAGTGCATTGGATTTGGTGTTGATGAACACTGAATGTATTTTTATCACAATATAGTAAGAAGAAAAGCATTCTTTGAGGCAGCCACAAGGCTGAAGTGAAGCGACTCCAGTTTTCTTAGCCTCGGCATATGAGCGCAGGTCGCTGTTTCATCTATCCACTGACAGTCTGTGGTCAGTGTACTCACTATAGCTTAGCTTGCCAGGGGCACATGTGGAGCAGAAATCTCAACAGAAATTTCTGCCCAGGCAGGGATTTGAACCCCACACTCTCAGTTGACAGTCCAGCATGCTAACCACTGTAGTGTTGCGCATCACATCTTCCAGCAAAAGGTTGTGAAAAATCACTTAGATGTTTCCAGTAATTATTATTAACATTCAACATTAGTCACATAACCTGAATTTATCAAGAAATCTTTCAAATGAAATCTTCAAAACTTATGCACAGAACATTTGGGACCCATTTTATGCCTAATGGCCTTCTGAGTTGATTTCTCACATATTGAGCCTCCTAACTTCATCAGGATTTTCTTGGACATGGTGAGATTTTCTGCATGTAGCTCTCACACTTTACATCAGCTTTAACATACAATATGAATTTTTGGGTTTTCGTGGTTCAGCCGTAATGCACTTCACGAATTCAGAGGCACTTGTGTGAAGTTGTGTCTTTGCATTTGATATGCAGGGAGAACCTGGGAGATGGTTGAATGGTAACAAGCCGGCACGAAGATCAGAAGGACGAGGGATCGATACCTACTAGCCCAATAAGGTTGACTCAGCCTTCCACTCACTAGGGGCGACTGTAAAATGAGCAGTAGGACAGACGGGTGGCGGATGCCTTGCAGGATACCATACAGTTACATTTGACTCCTGTAAAACTTGTTATGATCTTCTGTTACTATTATATTTTGTAATCTTAATGCATACTTGTCAGTTTGAATTAATAAACGAATATTATTATTATTGCCATCTGACTGTCTACCTGTCTGGTGTTTGCATCTTGACCAGGAGCTGAACCTGATCTTGCCAGCCAACCGATTTGTTTTGACTAAGCGCCTGTGAAAAAACTAATTCCCAATGCTTAGCATTCTGTGGGCACTAAAGAAACCTTGAGATTGTAATTTGCACAGTGGTGCATTTGTGCGTAAACTTCATGTACCTTGGGAGTATGTTTGGTCCACCAGGTCCACGACCAGCTCCACCATACGACGGAAAGCCAGTCCTCATTGGATCAAAGATCATGCCAGATCCCATTCCGCCAGCCAGAGGATCAAGGTCGCTACGGCCAATCGACCACGGATTAGTCGGTTGTTCCCTGCAAGTAATTACAGACCTACATACATATGAGAAAAGCATCACAATGTCGGAGAACCACTGAAAGTTGGTTAACAATTTAACGAGATGCTGCATTGGTTTCCCAGTCACTTTTAGTACAAGCTCATCGTTAAAGTGATAAACAGTATCAGATTTGGCTGGCAGTGTTCATGAAGACTGCCAGCCAAATCTGATGTACTGTTGGTAACATAAATGACAGTGAGTACATATGAGTAATTTGATTGTTCCTTGTAGGGTTCAATCATCCAATCAGTATCAGTCAAATTGAGCCTCTGTAGCTATGGGTCTCCCTTTCCCTTTGGTCCCTTGGCAATCAGACCACATATTTCCTTTTTGGACAAGCCTTTGATTACAGCAAATGCAGTGATTGTAAATATGATGGTACCCTGTGCCTAGCTATCAAATAGCATTTCAGAAATTTCAGATTACAAACAGTAAGTCAAAATGTTTTAAAACTGTCAACTAGGAAAATGAAATAAATAATTTCATGATATATGATAGATAAATAAACCCTTTAACCACTTTTTGGCTTGGTAAACCAAAGAGCTAGCATTTCTTTTTGGATCTTTCAAAGAATCAAAACGAAAATTTAACTTCCAAGTCCTCATGTTCTCTTTGCAGCAACAGTTACCCTATTTTAACTGCTGGCACATGTAAATGCTTACACAGGCACAAAGAAACAATACTTTTCAAATATCAAATGTACACAAATGCACCTTTTGAGATGAAGGAAAGAATTTCTCTGATTGCTAGCTAAGCTACGAGAAGACACTCATGAGACGTCATCACAAATAATCCAATATTTTTTACTTAATAGTATTTGTCTCATCAATCAATACAGCAATATTTATTGTTAATATTATGCTTTCAAGTGTACAAATCAATGGTGCTGAGCAATTGTGAGTGAAGGATTTACTCGTGGTCTTTACACAGTAACCGTCTCGGAGGAAGCTCAAACTCGTACTCTACGCGTTACAAGACAACTAGACAAGTGTTCTGAATATTCAGCTCCAAGTCCCACATCGGAAAATTTACTAGAATAACACTTCAACGTACCCTTGAACTTGGAACAGAGTAATCAACATTACTAACCATTCAGGTCTGGCGTAAGGAACTCTGCAAGGATCCGGCTGGTGTCTGTCTGGAGATCTGACCTTCTCATGAGGCACAGCCTTTGGCTTCTCTTCAAACAGACCCAGTAATTCTCCAGTAAGTCTCTTGCTAAACGAGTCCAAACTCTGCTTATGGAAAGCTCTACAGAAGAAGACCACTCTCCTAACCCCTTGCAGGTGAAAAATTATGACATTCACACATGCCACAGATGAAAATTGCAACAGCAGAGATGAGCTTAGTAAAACAGTTTGAAGTTATGGAATCACCTTTCACTCTATGTACCACGTAAGTCAGTTCACCGTTTATTAAGGTGCTAAGATTCTACAATTTTCCCAGTGGTTATTTATACATGTGAAATAGTTGCGAAGACATTAGCCCTGAAAGATGTGCGATCTTTTCATTTTACAATCACAGTTTATAACCGCAATGGCAAACAAAAACAAAATTTGGCAAATCATTCATTTTGAATCAGATGAACAGCTAATGTAAATGGTTAACATGTTTACACTTTAACTCTGACTTCAGTGGTTGATGGAGATATAACATATCAATCCCCAAGGGGTGAAATGGATTATAATCCAGAGAAATATCTGACTAGTGATTACACTCAAAAATCAGCACCTAAACAGTTAATCTAACCCTGCGAACCAGCCATAGGTATGAATGGGTATTTAGCCTCAGCAAATACGAGTGGGCAACCAGTCCTCTCCCTTGTTGCGTGATCTTCCTAACAACACTGTACAATCATGTTCACTTTATTGCCACATACACAAGAACGCACAAAAGGAGCAGAAATCTAGAAGTATCTTCTTAATCTTACCAAGGAAGGATTTGAACCCCCAACCTCTGGGTTAAAGGCACTGCATGCTAACTACTACACTATGAAATCACAGAGAAAAGTGCAAGCAAAGTAAAGCATTTAATTCAAAAGCTGATGCTAGACGTGTCGCTATGAAGAAGTCAAACTGAAATTCAGACATACCCATCATATGATGAGAGGTTGTTTGTCACGTAGTCCGAGGGATTCACTTCAGTGCTAGATACTTTCGAATCTTTAATTCTCTTTTGAAAAACAAAGTCATCACAAGATATTAAAATTGAAAACACGAAGTCTTATCTAGTGCTTTAACATCAACAAACCTATGAGAAGAAAGCTAGTAATTGTCCACAGCAGTAACCAGATACTAAGTGATTTAAACTTGTATGGTTGCATAAATGAACAGCACTCCTGGAGAACATTTTAATGTGCTACTCATTTGTTGCTGGGCTGCACGAATCATGAGGTTGAACTGCATGAGTCAAATTGTTGGATTCATTCATTCATTCCGTGGATTGCACGAGTCATATTGCTGAACTGCACAAGTCATGTTGCTGGGTAGCATGAGCTATGCTGTTGGATAGCAAGAGTCATGTTGTTGGACTGTATGACTTATGTTATTGGATAGCATGAGTTATGTTGAATATTGTATCTAGAGCAAAAATCATGTTGCTGGATACCACAAATCATGTTGCTGGACAGTATGAGTTGTTTTTGGAATGCATGAGTCATGTTTGAGCTTTACCTGAAAGATCCTTCAACACTTGTACAACAATTCTGAAAGTCTCCATAAGACAAGTAAAAATCTATAACCTTTAGCTTCATCCAACAGACGTAAAAAGGTGCAACTTGAGGTATGGACAATAAAAGTTAAGCTTGTCCACAATAAGCAATTTATAAAACAGAACATTTGCACACAGTGGTCACAGTAGGCATAAGGACGTCAACAGTACTACATTATCACATTATTAACAATTACTACAGCGACAAATCAGACCCGGGGTCTGAGACCCCACACACTTCACAGATTCTGTGTCCATTATTCTCTTCATTCCTTCCGGTCACCTGAATGTGGGATATGTTTGTTCTCAGGACTGGACTTTCATCGCACAGCATAGGGCCTACCCTGAGGTGGGGTGTGGTTCATTTGGAATGTCTTCCACCTACTAATTGATCTACGGTGGCTCTAAGTGGTAGGAATGGTGCAACTTGTTGTTCAGAGCTCTCATGCAGTGGAAGCCCCAGTCATTTGCACCGTACAAGGTGTTATATAACTTGACAAATACAATACCATCAATACAATACAATTTATTACTATGCTGATTGCTGAATCAAAATATCAAGACAAAATGGAGGGCTTTCTTTTAATCACCGAAATGGGAACAAATACTAACAAGAGGAATGCTAAACCTATCCTTAACATATGTGACCCAAGGGATCAAAATGAGTTGCATGTCAGAAATGTTAGAATATTAGTATTTTACATATTCTTAAAGACCGCATTTTGTGCTTTAAAATGACACCAAAAGTTTGGTTCTACCTTACTTTTTGACAAAGTTACGAATGATTACGTGTGTTTTTTAAAATTTATTTTAATATATAATCACAAAAAATAAAAGTATTCTCTGTACAAAATCCTGAAAATACACATTAAAACAATGAATTTAATCAAATGTGAGATATCAGAAATGTAAATTTTTTTACCCATTTTCGTTAAAATCTGAAAATAAGAAAAAGTGACTTCTGAACATAATATTTTATTGCTTTCCTAGCAATATAAATTGCCGACATCCGACTCATTTTGATTCCCTGGGTCACATCTGGCATATGGTGAATTCAACATATAACCAAGAATACCAGAAAATGGCTCCCACTAACCATGAAATGAAGAAGCAGTGTGGAATCGAAATTAACTATTTTAAGTAGGTAATTATCTCCAGTTGTTTGACGCTGGTAGATCAGTGAGTAGATATCGTCTGCAGACCATCCTGGTGGCAACATATCTGATTGCCTGATGTTATCCTTTGGAATCTATAAACAACAAGTCATAAAGACATCCCTGAAAGAAGCTCCAGTTTCATAAATTACAAGCACTCATAGACATCTTGTCTACGAGTGCTTCTTGAAAGGTGTCACAGATATAAATAAAGAAATAAGAACCCAGAAACTTGATAGAGACTCATTTCAGTTTGTATGTTCTCACCACAGTATACAGCCTCAGCAGTTGAGCTTTGTGATTCAAACAACTGACACTTTAACGACGAGCTACATTGGTTATAACATTGGAGTCATGTTAGGCCCATAACCGCACAATCCCTCCATCACCATGGCATGAAGTGGAAACTTTCATTGGATGACCTAGCGTGGCCCTGATGTATATCGATGTATACTGCCTATTCACATGTTTATTTTTTATTATATTCATTCGGGTAGGACCTAGAAAATCAATTTCGGGGATCCGGCCGAAATTCATTTGGGGGATTCGGGTTTCGGGCCGCACCCTCGATCCTCTGGGCCTGTAAATGAGTAACGACGCGATCTTGGAACGGTTCAGAAAGTCGTCCCTGATGCTGGATTGCTGGCGTAGTGCTTGCGCTTCAGTCAAGAGTTCCGTCAACACCATTCCTGTGTAATAAATATTGCTGCTGCAAATAAATTTCCGTTACAATATTATTGATGAATTTGCGTCGGCTGAGACTACCTCTTCTCCTTTGCCGATGCATTTGAATCCCTTGGTGATTAGCCAACTGTGCACGAAGCACACAACGGCATCTTGTTTCTTCTTGATGTGGCTTAGTTCGTAGTTATATAATATTTCAAGAGACATTTTATTTTAATTCTTTTCATACGTTTACAAATTCTGCTGATGTCAAAACCAACTTCTTCGCAACGACATAGAAAGCATTCAAGCATAGATTGGCAATAATAAGGTTCCGAACTTCGCCCATTTCCGGTTTCATTTCAGTAAAAATAATATTATTGTTATTATAATTATTATTATTCAATAGGAATAATAATAATAATAAGACTCTTTACTGCTGTCCTGGTTAATGGGGGTCATGTACTGCATGACCTGCTCCCGCCGATCAAAGCCACCTTCTTTGCTTCTTAAATTTGTTTGTTTTTGTTTGAATGTATTAATCTTGCCATGTACAGTGCTGTGCGTTTGCTAGTGCTTCTCAATAAAGAATATACTTACTTGCTTGCTTACTTACAACCTCCGCCCACGCGCCCATAACCGCTCAATCCCTACGGCAGATGGCTTGATCAGAGAAAATTTCATCATTAGAATGATTTAACATCTTGAGACTACACTACGCGCTCTCGTGCAAGACTTGTCTTGTTAAAGCACGTTACAAATGTCTAATTGTATTGTATTGTATATATGGGGTCTTGGATAATAATGTGTAATTTTAGAATTATTTGACTGTCTTGATCTTCTTAAGTATTGATGTATATTTATTACCATGTTTGTACACCAAAATGCGGATAGCAATTGGTCAATTAAAGAATATTCTTATCTTAAGTCCGTCTCTTTTTGGGCACCTCGAACTGAACTAGTCACTCTGCCAGCATTTTTCGTGGGTATTAGATGGGATCCTTGAGAGAGCTATAGAACAAGGGTCCTGTGTGCTCCATGTGGGCATGACAGGGCAAAAGGTGGAGGTAGTGAGGTCATTGAATAATTAATTATATGGTCACTGATAGGTGAACGAAGCAGCATAGTAGTTTGAAAATGGTAAGACACTTTACCACTTCAACCGCCATTAATCGATTCCAATGGTACATTAATTTTTGTCGCTCCCTGGGTACCAGTATTTGTTGCTTTTTGTGGTTTTGTTATGATCTTGGGTTCTTCATGTTACTTACTACCACCCGAGCAACACCAGGACTAACAATGTACATGTAAATGTTTGCAATTAACTTTCTCAACTTCAGTTTGTCATGTTCTAGAACTGCTGCAATACATCATCCATTCTGTTTCAATCATACTTTCTGTATTTACCTTTAGTATTAGTATTCTAGTGGTTAGCATGTGGTCAGTTGAGAGGTCGGGGGCTCAAATCCCAACAGGGCAGAAAACGGTTGTCCAAAATGTATTGTCCACTCGCACCCCTCAGCGAACTCGTTTATAAAAAGAACACTGTTTGTGGGAAGATGGTTAAGGCATCTGGCATCTGACCTCATATGCCAAGGCTAAGAAAATGTAGCTAACAACTCAAGCGCATGGCTGCCAATCGATGTTAACCCAAGTTCTGCTGATCTCTTCTTCTATAAACAACCAGTTTAAGGAGAGCAGAAATACCAATAGTTTACACATTTGTTTAAGGCTGCATCTTGATAATTTAAACGTTTCTTTAATTAACATCAATCACACGCCCTCTCGAAACAACAACTAATGTCTTCCTGACATCGAAACTCATCAACAGAACCTGGCCATAAACCCCTCTCTGTGATTCTAATAAACAGCAGTTAAAACACTGGGCATGTTTAGGAATGTGGAGCGCATGAAACCGATTTTAAGGAAACCATTCAATAAGAAATCAAGGCAAATGAGCAAACCATAAGACTGCTTTATTCCAGAATCAACACCCACAGTTACAGCATCAATCCGTAAACATTTAGTTAGTTCTATCAAGTCTGTATACAGTGAAACCCAAACAGTAAAATCAAATAAGTACAGCTTAACTACAGTAAACTATACTTCATATATAATCATCCATAGTTGAACAGAAAAAAAACAATAAACACAAACATTGGAGCATATTTTTTACATTATAGTCCATCACCTGAAAATATTTACAAACTGCATCAACACCTTACAGCCATGGTAAAATTTGCATGGCTAGGCAAGTTAAAATTAAACACTCCGCACTTAGCTCTCAATAACCTTTTATCACGAAATACAAAGGCTGAAAACTGTGAAATTTAAATTCAGAATCTTCCAAAATTATACTTTACTACACTTTTGCAAATTTAATGTGTGAAAACATTCATACAACTCAATTGCTCGAATGAATGCAGGAAAACTCAAGCCTAAAATAGCCCTATGGATAGACATAAGAAATTGCTTTATCATTATACTGTCATTCCATTTTAATAAAGACAGGAGAGGTTAGATTAACCTTAGTTTTTTGCTTAAAACATTTTTACTACTGGTAATGAGATGCAAAGTACTCTAACTGTTATGCTAATTTTATTCTGTATTTTCCCATACCTGCCTACTTTTGTTTTTTTGTTTTGAAAGTTTTTATTCTGACCTTTCTACAAGTTACTATTACATAAACACACCTATGCAGGACCTCTACATCAATGAATTCTCATAAAAAGAATAACCAACTGGGAAAAAATTGTCAGCTCAAGGGTATTAAACAATCATATCGTTTTTTAGAAACTGTTTTCATACAATCATCTTAACAATACAAAATATTTTTGTACTTTACTGTCCTCAGTGCAATCATCAACGTTTAAAACGCTTTACATTCAAGCATTAAACATGGCGATTAACAAACGTTCGTTAGTGTAGTGATCGTCATATGCAAGATAACCATGTCAAATGTCACGCAACGGATCTCTTGGCCGTTTAATCGTCGGGCTCCACATCATCGTCATCTTCCATCTCTTCATCATCCTCTGGTGAATATTCTGGGCTGGTTGGGGTGTATTTTGGAGTTGTTGGAGAGTAAGTTGGACTGGTTGGGGTGTATTTGGGGCTGGTTGGTGAATATGTTGGACTGGTTGGTGTGTACTTCGGGCTTGTTGGCGAATATGTTGGGCTAGTTGGCGAGTACTTGGGTGAACTTGGACTGTAGTCAGGGGAGCTTGGGGTGTAGCGAGGAGAGGTTGGGGAGTATTCAGGCGACTGGGGGCTGACAGTTGGATATGCTGGAGAACTAGGAGAGTACTTGGGTGAACTTGGTGAATAAGTTGGGCTGGTAGGAGAGTACTTGGGTGAACTAGGAGTGTACTGTGGAGAAGATGGGGAGTATCCAGGGGAGCTTGGTGAATATCCAGGAGATGTGGGGGAATACTGTGGAGAGGATGGTGAATATCTGGGAGAGCTTGGAGAATATGACGGACTGGCTGGGGAGTAGGATGGACTGGTTGGGCTGTATTTCGGGCTGCTCGGCGAGTAGGATGGGCTGTGAGGTGAATATTTTGGAGAGCTTGGGCTGTAGGAAGGACTGGTTGGGCTGTATGAAGGTGATGATGGGCTGTAATTGGGAGAGCTTGGTGAATAGCTTGGGCTGGTGGGTGAATAGCTTGGGCTGGTTGGCGAATAGCTTGGACTCGTTGGTGAGTAGCTTGGGCTTGTTGGTGAATAACTTGGACTGGTTGGCGAGTAGCTTGGACTGGTTGGCGAGTAGCTTGGACTAGTCGGAGAATAGCTTGGGCTAGTTGGAGAGTAGCTTGGACTTGTCGGTGAATAGCTTGGGCTTGTTGGTGAATAGCTTGGGCTGGTAGGAGAGTATGAGGGTGATGTTGGAGAATACGAAGGGCTGGTGGGGCTGTATGATGGAGAGGTTGGGCTGTATGAAGGGCTGGTTGGAGAATATGAAGGTGAAGTTGGACTGTAGCTGGGGCTAGTTGGACTGTAGGAGGGTGAAGTTGGACTGTAAGATGGAGAAGTTGGTGAGTAAGAGGGCGAACTGGGGCTGTATGACGGGCTGGTTGGTGAATACCCTGGACTACCTGGTGAATAGCCAGGACTGTGAGGTGAATATCCAGGGCTCGTTGGGGTCATTGATGGTGACGTAGGCATGTATGCAGGTGATGCTGGGCTGTAACTTGGTGACATTCCATTTCCTGGGCTTGGTATGTAAGGGCTAGCTGCAGGTGAGCCAGGAGACATAGCCCCCTGAGGAGACCAAGCTGGGCTGTACCCAGGGCTAAATCCAGAGTCCATTGGCGAGAATCCAGCAGCACCTGGCGTCATTCCACCAGCCATCGCAGGTGACCATGAAGCATAGGATGGAGTGGCGCTTGGACCCCACGGTGTCATCTGCGGTGAACCCATACTGCTGCCTGGGCTGGCACCACCAGCTCCTCCAAACACACCAAGACCTACAAAAGAAAACACACAAAGTATCAATAATCGCATCTATCTAATCCCAACAGCAAACCTCTATAGGAAATCATATACAAAGACAGACGACCAGTAAAACAGATACAGCTGTGTAATGAACATAATTTTAGAAGTCATTCCATTTATCTCGATATTTCTAATCACTTCTTCACCCATTATCACGAGGTGGATGCCGCACTCTTAAAACCTCACACTCAACATCACCATAACTCAAACATAATGTATGAGTAAAGAGCTTTTACAGATGAAGCTCCATCCAGTCATATCTTAACAACATAGCAGCAGATATAAAAACGGAGAAGGATGCATTATCACAAATCTACTGGCTAGTAAAGAATTGGAAGCATGATACAAGAACGTTCTTAGTTGAATTTCAAGCTTGAAAATTTTCAATATGGAAATTAAGCTGCCTGTAACAACAACAGGCACTGTATAATATGATATAAAGACTGACTGTAGATCAACTGATAAAAAGGCAGTTAATCATACTTCCTCACAAAATTACAAAAATCAATACAATAACTGATAAATGCAACACACCTGTTCCCATCATCGCTCCGAAAGTCTGTGGTATTTCCATTCCATATTTGCATTTCTCAGCGTCCAGAAGAAGATCAAAGCAACCAGTTCCAATGCGAGCCAACTGACCCAACATGATTGCCTCAGAAACACCCTTCATTGGATCAAACTCAGCATGCACTGCAGCCTCCACCAAAATATCAACCTAACGACAAACAACAGCAATGGCTAAAAACAGTGCTTCCCAACGTTTCTTTGGCTTCAGAACCATTTTGATCTGAACCTAAATAAAACATTCTCGTATATATGCTGCATGTGCGAAGCAGACCAATATAGGTTTAACTAATAACACACTTAAGAATAACTGAATATACACAAGCATATTTAAAAATATGGTTCACATGAAAAGTAGTTTAAACTTTAAACCGAGTCCCTTGCAATGCATTGAGGTCTATCCAATTTCCTCACAGAACCCTTGTCTTCCCTTCGCGTAACCCTACGGTTCCACGGTACACACTTCGGGAAATGCTGGCTTAGAATACAGTCATATAGGCTAGTTTCTCATAGGTTCTCAACGTGCACTATATAAATGTTCACATACATATGACACTTGCACATTTAAAAACATGAAGTGAAAGCACTGCATCTAAACAAACGAGATCATCGTCAGCCGCTGTTATTAAAGACACATGGCATGGCAAGCACCTCTTTTGCAACATGTTGGTCTAATGCAACTGCAGAAAAGCAAGTTACTTTTACATCACCACTAGATACAATTCTTTCCAATATCCTTGTTCAAACACAACCAGTCATCTACAGCACAGATCTTAAAAGTTTTGGTCTGGAGAAGGGACAGCAGTATAAATTTAGCTTGAATTTGGAAGTTCACTGTGGTCAAACAAGGGATACAACAACTTTTATAATTCACTAAAAAACTTGGTCTCAATGCTAAAAGCCAACCTTAGAATGATAAAAGGTAATATAATTACATTATAGCACAGGGATGGGCAGTAACCGAAATTAAGTAATTTGTAATTCAATTTCACGTCCCAAAGTAATGTGCAATTCAATTACATGTTCCCGAGTAATGTGCCCATCCCTGGATAGGGAATTACCGTTTCTTCGAAGGAACAGCGTGCCAAGACACCCGTTTCCTGTCGGTTGATTCCGTGACGAGTGATGGCCATCAAGTGACCTTTGGAGGTCATGACGTCACAAAGAAGAGCCAGATGGCGATAGTTGACATATGAGCCATCAAATGAAATGACGTTGTTCATTTCTCTCTCTATTGCTTTGCGCACAGCTTCAATGCCAAGACACTGATAAACCAACCAACCAAAACCTGTCATGTATCCGAGTTAAAACAGTACAAATACTTTACTGGCATAAATAGCAATATTCCATTATCTTCATTACCTCTGATTAGTTCTCTCGACAAGGAGCTATATATAGACACATGCACTTACAAATGACCACATTGGCCAACACCTACACAATGTAAACAATCTAATTCGCCAATTGTCATTTATATGTGAAAAAGTCATTTAAATGTAAAAAAATAACTCGGTGCTATTTCCACTCGAAATGGGTAGTGCAATATTACTACAGATTTACTACTATGTTAAATATATACATAATTATATAGAGTGGCTTACTTCGAAAACTTCTACGATGTCGTTGGTAACAGTTCGCACCGGGTCGACTCCCTTTTCAGAAAGAACACGCCGAAGTGCTGTACCGTCTGTCTCGAGAATCCACTCACGGACAGCGCGGAACTCACCCTCTGGGGTGATCTCAATTCGCTTTTTGTCATCTGTGTTTGGCTCAACCATGTACACCTTCAATCACAATATCACATGAAATAAAAACATTCATTTGCAACACACTAATACAATAAACTGAAAAGCTGTTTCTCTCCCAAATTAACGCTAATGTAATTCTGTATTTATTAAGTAGCACTACCTAATGACAAAACAGCAAGATGGTCTGACCAACTCCACATGAAAGACTTACTGAAGGTCCCTATGTAGTAAAAGGTCCGGACTCCGGAGGTCAAATTTGCACACTCTGAATTACAAGGCAGTGCTCAAACTAATTAGCTCCCATGTAACACCAAGTATCAACTTATAATCATTAATGTAAGGTGCTTTAACGCCAAATACATAAGAAAGTCATGCAAACATTGCTTGTGATCTAACATCAAATATAACACATTTGGGTTGAGCTTCAACAGAAACTGATATATGAAGGACATACCTTGGAAATGGCTGGAATACCCTGGAGAGTCATGTCTGTCAACATGTTTGACTCGATGCATCTGAGAAAGACGTCATCTTCCATCTTGTCCACCTGCTCCTCTTGTTCCTATAAGACAAAACATCTCATTCAGTCATCAGGCACCAAATTCATGTCTTTTTAACACATTTAATTTCTTATAAACTGCAGATATCAATGCAAACGAAACATTGCAATCCAAGTAACTTGTGCATGGTTCTTACATCAGTGCCTAAAATACTCGGAAAGAGCAACTGCACACTGTCAAACTGTAAGTAAAAGTTTAAGGTATTCGAATGAAATCGTGTGTAGATGAACTGAGCTAATCTCTCAAAAATTCATATGACACATTCCAAACAAGTCAACAGCACAGCAAATCAAAGCATGAGATATAGAGTGCTTGATACAACTGAACAGCATATCTACGTTCGACCGAACAAGTGCATTCGAGAATATAAAATGTCCAAGTCATTAACACGTGCGCATACACATATACTCAGGTTCAAAGCTAGAAAATTAACTTCTGATTTGCCTAAGGCTTCCTCAAAAACGAATCTGAACGTGAGTGTGTCAAATTTTCTTAGTGACAAAACTGATAGATACTTTACGAAATGGCTAACCTCTCCAACTTTGCTATCGCTGTTGTTCATGATTCGAATGCGAAGCACCAACTTCTGAGAGTTGTCATCATTGAAAATACAATTAAGATCATCACCAAAGCCTAGAAACCAAAATATCCATATTACTCAGCAGTACTTTCTTTATCAGAGTCTTACTGCACCATAGACCATCACATGGCAACAGGTGAGTAAGAAGCACGAAATTACAACAGAGCTCAGTAATAAGATGTACATGTCCGAAAGGAACAGTCACATATGTTCAGTGTTTGTAATCAGCTTTCCAAACGCCATCAACTGATAACATTGCATAAAAAAATGCTGCTGCTGCAGTTATATTTTATAAGAACACAAAACCACTTCAGTGCCTTACAAAACCTTTAAAGACAACTGCACAAAATGCAGGGTCTACATGAGAAAAGTCAGTACATACAAAGCATGTCCCATAAAAGTAAAATACATAATGTTTATTCTGTATTTACTTTACTTTTAAATTACCAAGAGCAGACCAGATACGAATTCAGTTTTAATGCAAATCTTTCTTGAACAAATGCACTGCAACAAAAATGGATAAACACCAACAATCAGGTCCGAAAACAATTGATTTCCGTTCAGCAGTCAACAGAGTCAATCTGTAGAACACAAAACCCACCTGAAGTGATCTTTTCCGAGATCTGTTCCATAGACAGCTTTTTGTCAACCATACGTTTATGGTCGAGTTCGATGCGCAGCAGCCAGGGCGATATGCGATTGACGTCAAAGTCAGGCATCTCATAGTAGATGCTCACCCATTCCTGGTCTTCAGCAATCACTGTATTCAATGGATCAGGATCATAGTAGATGGCAGTGTTTGCCGTCACCTTACGAAGGGTTGTGTGTTCCAACTGGCAAAGGATATCCTGCCACGAACAATCATCATAAAATGTTTCCCCAAGGTATCGATATAAAGCAAATGAAAAGCTCAAAAATAATGTTAGCGGAAACTCATTCTTCTACTGAACGCACGGTGACCAGCTTTTGCCAGAATCGACTAGGGTTAGATATAACTGAACAGGACATTTCCACTGCCTTCAGGATCCCACGTGGTCGTAAGGACAAAAACCGGCCTATCGCCATCCGATTCACCTCACGTCGAGCTCGAGATGCTGTCTATCGTGCACGGAAGGGGCTACGAAGTGAACTTCAGCCTCCTGGTGATGCAGTCTATATCAATGAGCACCTGACGAGGGCAAATGCGGAAATTTTTGCCCATGCCAGAAAACCTCTTAAAGACAAGCACATTACCCGAACATAGACAGGTGGATAGGTGTTCATTAGGCGTTCAGACTCCGAAACTGAAAGGCCGCCGCAGATTCTCTCAATGAAAGATTTCTGAGGAGGCTCGGGGAGAGTGCACTCTCCATCTTTCGTGACCATTGACACTTCCTACAGCAAATGCAGAACCTTAACCTATGCCAGAAAACTTCTTAAAGACAAGCACATTGCTAGAAACTGAACGATGGATGGTTTGCTATTCATTAGGGCGTTCGGACTTTGTAACTGAAAACCCTTCTGTTGATTCTTCCTACAGAAATTTTGCCTATGCCAGTGAACTTCCTAAAGTTAAGCACATTTCCAGTAAACAGACAATGGGTGGAATGGTGCTTATTAGGCATTCAGACTCTGAAACTGCATTGGTTTCGGATTCTGCAACTGTTAACCCACAATGGTTTCGGATTCTGTAACTGTTAACCCACAATGGTTTCGGATTCTGTAACTGTTAACCCGCAATGGTTTTTCTCGCTGAGCAACCTCTGATGAACCTCATGGAGTTTGCCCTCTTCATCCATCCTGATGTTTCCAGTTGTCAGACTCTGGTACTGTTTATTTTTTCCAATGTTGCTAATTGCCTTGGTTTATGTATCACTTTAATTTACTGTCATCTGGATCACAACAGCCGCAATGGTTGTACCGCTTATGTCCTATTACTCATATCTGCTCTATCACATCTATGATGACACTATTAGTTTTTCGTACTGGATCCATTCACGCCCTGGGCATTAGCGGAACCCCAGCCCTACATTCACGCCCGTCACGTTATTGGCTAAAGCCTGTCACGTGAACTTGTTGTCTTCCCTTGGAATTTCGAAATGGCGGACATCTTGAGGGTCGGTTAGGATTGCAGGGTCGTTTAGGGTCAAATTAGGCGTCGTGAGGGTCGGTTAGGGTTAGGTTAGGCGTCGTGAGGGTCGGTTAGGGTCGTCATTATAAAACACGGTGAACAACGTTCCACCGCAATCGGGAATTTTTGTCGGTCGGTTCGTTTCACGTACACAGAATCATGTGACATGCATTGACTAATTGCGAAGCGGGCGTGATTCTAGTCCCAGGTATAGGCTCACGTCGGGCGTGACTGTATCCACGACCTTAGTTTTTTGTTACTAGTGCTGGTTGCAATACACTAGCACAGACTTATTATTTGGCGTATGTGACCCGTAGTGCCTCGACTCTTGATGTTACTGATTGTGGTGTTGAATGCTGCGCACATTTAATTGACCACATTGCTAATGGTGGCTCATATGTTGAGGTAACTGTTGGACTGTGACACATTACGCCGCAGTATTACACGGTGGGATGACCAAAGATGTGGAGTGTTTTGTGTGAAGGTGTGTGTATTTAGATCTGAATGTGTGTTTAAATGTGCACATGCATGGAGCAGCTTTAGTTTCTTTAATCACAAATGTTTCAATATGTTGTTTGAGTTTCATATCACCATGACTGTTATTATATGGTGTTTAATTTTGTTATTTGAGTTTCATATCACCATGATTGCTACTAATGAGGCTGAAATCCAGGCCAACATAGCTAGTTTGAAAAATACCAAAGCCACTGGTTCACTCGATTTCCCAGTTGATATTATAAAACGCATTGCCAAGTATGTATCACTACTGCTGACCCACTTGGTCAATCAATCTTTCTTAACAGGCATTGTTCCCCTTAATATGAAAACTGCCATTATCTCCCCTATATTTAAAACTGGAGACTGTCTTGACATAAAGAACTATCGTCCCATTTCCAAATTAACCTGCTTTTCTAAGCACAAGCGAATATATGATCTTCTTTCAGTTAACCAAATTTTATATGAAAAACAATTTGGATTCAGAAAGAACCACTCTACCAACTGCTGTCTATTATTGTTGAACTATGAATACTGGTACTAACTGTACGGCTGCCTTAGCCTGTTAACTTAATACATTTTGTTGTTGTATTTCTGTGACTGGTAACTAGTGTTGTTTTCGTTAACGAAAAACGAAAACCTTCGTTAACGAAAACAAAAGGTTTTAGTTAACTAAAACTAAAACGAAAACTAGAGGAATAACGATAACGAAATAAAAACTAAAACTAAACCAGTCGAAAATTAATAATAACGAAAACACTTAACGAAAACCACAACGAAAACACATAACGAAAACCTAGCGTCTTAGGATATTCAAAGTTTTTGGATATACGCGTTTTATAATCAGCACTTCGTTCGGTAATCTTCCGATCTTTAGAATTTTATAAAATGTCCGAACTGAATTTAGGTGGTAGACCTAAAATTAGTGGAGTATGTGACTATTTTAAGTATCGATTTGAAACAGAGTGTATCGATTGAATCCTTTTGGTGCAAAAGCTATATGCGGGAAAAATATTGCCAGATTCGGTGAAATAACTAAAACTAATAATAACTAAAACCCCTAGCATGTAAAACTAATAATAACTAAAACTAAAACTTGGCAAAATAACTAAAACTAATAATAACTAAAACCCCTAGCATGTAAAACTAATAATAACTAAAACTAAAACTCAAGGCAATTTAACTAAAACAACACTACCGGTAACCAATGGGGAAGACTAGATAAGCTGTCCCAGCTTCATCTCCCCATGCATCATTTGCAATTTGACTCGCATACTCACATTCTTTTGGCTTACATACTGTTAATCTATAACATGCTGTTAGTTCATTTAGTTTTTTTTAATGTGATTGCTGTTTATGTATTGTAATTTTGAATGCAAAATGGTTCAATAAACTCAACTCAACTCAAATATGTGCATATTAACAAACACTATGTTAAATCAATAACCAAGAGAAATCGAAAGGTTAACCACATATTTCCTAAGTACTAGGAACACAGAATCCTGCTTCCAAGGAGCCTCAACAGCAGTAGTATCGATAAAAAAATCTATATCAACTAATGAAGAAAAACTCAACCGTAAATGGAAATGTACCTTAGCCTTTTCAGCATCATGTGCTGCTCCTCCTGTCAAGAAGACAGTGAGTGAGGGAGTTCTTGGTTTCTTTGAGACGTTGATAATCTCCTTCAAACGAGGCACACCAAGGGTTACGTTTTTGGCAGACACACCAGCGTAGTGGAATGTATTCAGGGTCATCTGAGTGGCCGGTTCTCCAAGGGACTGAGCGGCCAAAGCACCGACCATCTCACCCGGTTGAACCTAAACACATTATAACAACATAATACATTATTAAAGCCATCTATCACTGTTGTTTCAAAGGGTCTAAACCAGAGGTGGGCAAACTACGGCCCGCGGGCCAGATCCGGCCCGCCAACGCTTTTTATCCGGCCCGCCAACACATTTTATCTGGTCCAAACAATTCTTCAGAAAAGTAAAAAGTCATAAAATTCAGATCGCAAGAAGAATTCCTCATGCTGCTTTCTTATTTTCTATTCCGGTTTGTATTATTCGCATCCACTTACATCTGTCAACAAACATTTTCAACTATGAAGGTAAACAAATCCAAGTAAAGATCTCAGTTAGCTGATCAAAATTTGAACTCGATACGAATGTGGACTTAATTTGTGTCTCGAAGCCATTATTACCGGCTTCGCCAGCTCCGAGTGGTTTCTCGCTCTTTTCATGATGCCCTATAGTGGCTCTTGTGCATGGTTTCGTTACTAGTCGAATTGACAACTGTTGATCGACTCTCTGTGGCTTCACCTTGGAGTTCTGGGCGATTAGATCGGGTTCTGCGCTCGGCTGCTTGGCTCATTGTGCGAATTCCCAAATTTTGTCTTTGCCAATATATGCGCGATGTTTTGCACTGGCTGCCTGTGGCCCAACGGATCTCATACCGGATTGCTGCTTTGGTTTCACGCTGCATTCTTGGCTGTGCTCCATCTGACCTCCAGGGGTGATCTCTGCCGCCCAGTGTCCGACGTTGTAGCGCGTCGGGCGCTTCACTCCACGTCGAGGAGGCAACTACTTGTTCCACGGGCTCGCTTGGCTGCTAGGCAGCTCCTAGCTTTCTCGGTTGCAGGCCCCTTCGTCTGGAATGACGTACCATCGGAGCTGCGTTTGCTACCTCTGACCAATCTACCTGGGTTTAATTAATCAATTAGGCTTAAGTCTTTTTTTCATTAGCCGTGGCTATAGGCTAGGAATGCCCTGAGTAGGTTTGTTGAAGGTGAGCTATATAAGTGCCCAGAATTAATTAATGCAACCAGCGCAATAACTCGATCTGGATTAAGGGAAAATTGTTATGCATGTTCACAGTTGCATATAATCTCACAAGGTACAGCCAAAGTATAATTAATTTTAATTCAGTAATGTTTTTCATTTTAATTGTTATTAAAAGTTTGAAATTTGTTATATGGCCTTCCGAATTTTTTTGGCGTTTAATGTGGCCCAATGTGCCAAAAGTTTGCCCACCTCTGGTCTAAACCCATCCAGACTTGTGAGACGCTCTTAAACTGATTTTATCAGATGCATACCTCACAATCAACTGCCTGTTCAACAGTTACTGTGGTAAGCAGACTTACAGCAGCTGAACTCAACTTGGTTCTATGTATCAAAGCATTTATACAGCACCTTTCAACCACCGCTTAAAACAGTTTATAAACACTGTTCAAACAGTTATGTAATTGAACTCAATAGGTGCAACTTCAGTTCACCTGTCTTTAGATATGCACAATTTATTTTCTTAGGTTTAAAAACAACATGCTCAAAATGACGCCTCAATTATTTATATGACTCGATGGGACATACCTGTGCTTGTATGAATCTTGATTCAATTTCTCCCAGAATCCACTCAAACGCTTCTGATGATAGATGGAATTCCTCAATCGCTCTCTTTGCACAAAGCGTTGATCGAACCAAGATGTTCATGAGCAGAGTAGCATTGACGTTAGCTGCACGGCTCAAGCGATCTTCCCCCTTTACAATCATAAACTTTTTGCTCAACTCTTTTACACCTAAAAGCAGAAAAAGCTCAGTGCTGTACAACAGTTTGTAACATAACACAGCAGAACACTGATTAGGAAAATTCACAAACAAAATCATCATCCTGAAAGCCTAAATCTGTCAAAACTTTGATGATACCCAGCAGAGTCATCAAGCATCAACTACCCGCCATTATTCTAGCCTTCTATTGCACCCTTTACTCCAAAAATACACCAGTTCATCCACAAACAGCAATCATTCAAGTCAGTCTTAACAAACTTCTGGCCGACTTCTATGGGAAAATCGATCATGGCCTGAATACTAACTAAATACTTGTATACCACTACTGTAATAATGCCTAACAAACCAACTGAATGTCATCAGTTTTTGGCTTGTCAAAATCTTGCTACATGACCAACTGTTAGGAGCGAACATGAGTTTGCGCACAAACCCTCAATGACTTTGAGTGGGTGGAGATCGGTTTGTTTGCGTGTGTTTATACGGAAAATCTTCTGTGCATTCCAGATCAGACGCTGAAGATTGCAAGGCAGCACAACCTGCAAAAAAACAGTCAGACAAAATCAGTCTCCAATCACATAGACCACATAAACTTAAGCAAACATTAATGCAGAAACATAAAACTAAACCGCACATCACAATAAATTATATTAAAAAATGGAACAAATGTATACAGAAAATGAGCAAGAAAAGAATGCCATGACAATACCGATAAATTGAGGACAAAACCAAACTCTGATTAAACATGCATATTACAGCATAATGTGAAGCTTATCTTACAAGAATCTGCTCTCCATTGGCTACCATCTCACCCGCTCCAGTCTCGGTTCTTTCCTTTTCCTATCCAGCTGCTAAGAATTTACCTCATTCTCATATTACTCATATGGTGGTGCCGCTATCACATGTACCCAGTTCCAAAAGTAGAAAATGGACTGTGTGCATGACTATGCCTTTTCTTGCATAGATTTCCTAAAGCCTCGTGAAAGAAATGTTACCTTGTTGTCACCAGATGGAAAAATCTGTCGCAAAGCAAGACGATCCTCCTGCAGTTGTTCCCACTCTCTTTCCAATTCTGACATAACAGTTGCATCGCCAATGACGTCCTTAACGATCTCTTCACTCAGGAATTTCTTCAGTTTCCTATAACATTTCAGAATGAATTAAAATCAAACAACAATCTCACGAGAACAAAGAGAACATGAGGCTAAAATCAGTTGAGTTATGACAAACGTTCAGAATTGTATTTACATAACAAAGCATAGATTAAACAAAGTAATCCAGCTCTTGGCAAACTTTGTCAAGTATTAAAATAGGCCAGCAACAATGGATCTTTTTAACTTGTAACAACTCAAAGCATTCTCCTTGAAAATGTGCTACATAAATGTCTTTCCATTACATTACTTGATATAGAAAACCTCAAGGTCCATCATAACAAGAGTCAACAACTCACAAATTTGATTCACCACTAACAGACCTCTATATGCCTTACCTGTATTCATATAGAGCCATTATTAGACTATCGGAATAATGTTATCACCTTTCATTTGAAGCATCAAACTTGAACATGGCCTCGAACGCCTTGTTGGATGGTTTAAGTGACGGCATCTGTTGGAACTCTACCCACTCTCCAGCCAGACCGTCCTCTCCGTAACGCAACTGGATCAGCTGCTCTACCTGATTCCGGACTGTTCCATCGTACTTGACCATGACACTCTCCATAGCTTTGATCAGACGACGCTGGATATAACCTAAAGGCCAAAGTATGACAAAAATACAGATCATCAGCCTTTAAGAAGCAGACAGAGTATGTTTTTAGCCTACATACGAGACAGTAATGTATGCGACCAAATACAATGGTAACTGCATAGATGACTGCTTGTCTTGTATGCATGAACATCATACAAATGCACTTATATGTGCATGTATCTAGACACTTCATGTAGTACCTTTAAACTTCACAAAAAACACTCTCACTGTAGTCATGAAAGTACAGGCTAAAGCTCCTTATAGCGGCATCTTGAGTCAATTCTTAACACAGGGTGTAACGTTATTGGTTGATTTCTTGTCATAATACATCCCAAGAGCACAGAGATATAATACAACAGTGCTGTCTTTCAGCAACACAGATACTAACATAAAGATAAGAAACCAAACAAGAGAAGGATCATAAACCTAGTGCTCCTGCAATGAGTAAGACACAATGGCAGAAGAGGCCCTTCTCAGAAAATATATCCACCTTCAATTATAAAAATGAACTCTGCATCGAAAGGGCCACACTTACCAGTTTCGGCTGTTTTGACGGCAGTATCGATAAGACCCTCACGACCTCCCATGGCATGGAAGTAGAATTCAATTGGAGTCAGACCAGCCAGGTACGAGTTCTCGACAAATCCTCTTGATTCAGGACCATAATCATCCTTGATGAAGTGCGGAAGAGTGCGATGACGAAAGCCAAATGGAATACGCTTTCCTTCTACGTTCTGCTGTCCTACGCAGGCAATGACCTAAAGGCAAACAATCAACAACATTCATAGGATAATCAACATGAAAATCTAACTGCATGCAAAAAAGTGCTTTGTTTCACAAGCAAACCTACTTGACAATTGTTTGTGCATGAACCTCACCCCTAGCAATTTTCTATTTATCAGAGCATTATTTGCTTAAGGAACGTTTCACGAGAACATCTGTAGAAACAATGTAACTGTGTAATCAACAGCATGTTATTTCTCAATTAAACCTACTTTACATTACCTTGGACCAGGAGCCAACCACTGGTGAGATGCTTAGTTATCACAACATTGCTTGCACAATGATGAACGAAAACAAATATAATTTCGGCTAACACAGACAGTGCCTCCTTAGTAGCTTCTCTTAACAAGCCACATTCTGATCACAACTAGTTACTACAGAAAGTCTGCACTTCTGAAAATGCAACAGTCACTCTAAAAATGTTCAGCTAACTTTCAACCTGACATTTAATTTCACATCATTCATTAGCATCTGGACTGTCTTCTTTAGACAGTCCAGATGTGGTGTTCAGTGGACACAGATGTAAAATGGTTCTCACCTGCGAGATGTTAATCTTGTTTCCTTTCGATCCAGCGACGACCATAGCCTTGAAGTTGTTGAATTCTGAGAGTGACTTCTGAGCCAAGCTACCTGTTTTGTCTCTGGCATCGTTGAGGATTCTGTTCACCTGATTCTCGAATGTCTGCCTCAGCGTGTTTCCTGGCGTTGGCTCCAGTTCGTCATTGTGCGCTTTCTCGATAACGTCAATGACATCCATCTACAGAAAGAAATTGTGCGTCAACCGTCAACACACATATCATCCAGCTCAAATGCTCTTGCTCGAAGTAACTTGCAACTTCAGAGACCCCTTTATGACTTCTAATCTTAACATCACAAAGCATTAGTCCAACATCACAGTGTATTTTCAGAGGTGTATGATGGTATAATTGCTACAGCAGACTTAATATTTAACTAATTAACACTTTAACGACGAGATTGTACTAAAAGTGAGTGGGAACCAATGCAGCTTCTCGTTAAAGGATTAAAAGGACAATAGAGGTACTTGAATACCAGTCCATCAACATGATCCTTGTGTTGATAAGGAATACAATAAAATCTATAGAATTCTGACTCAAAACAAACATTACTTACTTTGGCCTTTTTGATGGCATTCTGAATGTCTTCGTATGTCTGGGGATCGGCAATGGTGTCGCCAATACCGATGGTGTGACCCTCGATGAGCAGCCAGTTGTTGACAACTGTCTGGATGTTTCCGTAGAACTCTCCCGCCTGCTCAAAGCCCTGTTCCAGGTAGACGATATGTAGCAGGGAACCAGGACTAGCTCCCAGGGACTTCTTGCACAGAATGCCGCTGATCAGTTGTCCGTCTTCAACCAGCACCTGAAAACATCGCAGACTCAACATTATCAGCAAGTTGCTCTACTGTACTTTTTTAATGTGCACTATAACTTAGACTCACAATTTAAACAAGAGCAAACTCAATTACATCATCTTTTCCATCTGCAGCAAAATGGTCCTTACATTTCATTGACTTCATTAACCCTTTAACGACGAGCGTGTACTAAAATGTATGGGAAACCATAAGCGGCTCGTCGTTAAAGGATTAAAGTTCACTAGAGCCCATTAGATGTTGATAAGCTTTCTACTGGTATTACAGTATTCAGATCAAAAGGCCACCACTTAAAATATAAAACCAGGTTAATTCCAAGAGTAATTCCAAGACAACCCGATAAGTAGTCTGATAAAGACTTGTTAACGTATAACCAATACTGGACTTCAAATCAGTGTTATTTTAGTTCAGAAAATCATTTTTATTCTAGTTTTTATTTAGTTCGGTATCAATCATTTCAGTTTAGTTCTAGTTTTAGTTTTACTTCTGATAATCATTTTAGTTTTAGTTTAGTTATTATTCATCAAATCTTTTTCGTTCTCGTTTTAGTTCGTTCACGAAATTAACACTGCTGGCCTTCAGCATCGTTGGACAGCAAGTGTGGTGAACAAGAGGCAGCTAGAAGGGAGGGGGTTAATTAAAGAGGAACTGAGCCATAAAATGAGTTGAAGTCAGAAGAGCACCCCAGTGGGGCCTGCCAATGGGTGTTGGGAGATATATCTCCAACGGCTGCCAGGATATGAGAAGGGGAAGTTTACACACGCTTTGAATATAAACTGGGGTTTGTTGATTTCCGATAATATAACGGCCTGCAATAAAGTTCTCAGCGACTACTTCTGGGTCTCAGATATCAGTCGGCCAGAGTGAGGGTTTGATCTCCAATTCCCAGTGGGAGGTTTAGACGCCACTGCCGGGACTGTCCTCATCCCCCCACTGGCTTTGTTATGGAATAGAGGCAAGTGGGGTAGGGTGACAGTAATTTCTACATGCGCGCCGTTAAACAGCGTCGCTGCCGAAATTTCTACAACAATGGATTCTTGTATTTTCTATAGTTTTAGTTCAAGATTTTAATATCGTTTTCGTTTTTATCTCGTTCCACGTCCATTCTTTTTCGTTTTTATTTAGTTTCAGTTCACAATTTCTTTCTAGTCTCTCGTTTTCATGAACGATTGTCTAATCTTTTTCGTTCTCGTTTTCGTTCACGAAATTAACACTGCTTCAAATACAACAACCCCATTTCGAACAGCCTAGTTTGTGCTCAGCAGTAGGAATTGACAGAAGTCTGTGTATCATCACCACAGTGGCACTTTACAGGTTTACACTTTTGTTTGGTTGACACTTTTCCCACTGACCTTGGTATCTCCAGGAGAGATCCACTTGTACGGACCCTTGTCTTCGTCATCGGGATGGGTGCTGTGTGTGCGAATGCAGTTGACACGACCAGGTATGATCAGGGAAAAGATCTGCTTCCCAGTCCACAAAGGCTTTGGTCGAAGAATAGCAGGTTGTGGCAAACGGCCGTCCCAGGTTGGCAAGTACATGAGAATAGTCATCACTTGTTCCTATCATCAGACACAGCACACAAAATCTAAACTCTACAATATGTCTTAGTAACAGAAGTGATATGCTCACCAATCACACAAAAACAATCATCACTGGTTACACTACTCATTTGACAAGCACAAGATAACTAAACGCAGTGCACAGTTTTTACTAGTCTACAACCAATATTACATAGATGCGACTTGAAAGTCAATGTAGAAATATAATGAGATCCAGTAAATGGACAACCTTTCTGTACAGGTTACACAGACTCAAAAAGAATCAATTTCACAAAATGCACAAAGAACAGAGTTGTAGAGCAAGTGAATTAAGAGTCTGCCAAAGAACAAAACAAATTCCAAACAATAAATATGACTGCTTAAAGAATTAGCACAACACTACAGTACAAATGAGTAGTTGCAAATTTAGTTTTCTTTGATGCTCACCATAAAAGACACAGACACCATACCATCATTACTTCAGAATCTCACCTTCTCAAGAAAGACATCGCGTTTTGTCATTTTGTTGACAGCAGTCAGCGTGTCCTGCACAATACCCATGACGGGACGATTGGCCTGGGGCGTGATGATCATACGGGGTACAGACGCCAACTGACTGATCTCGGCACGGGTTTCCAGTGACTGAGCCAGATGCAGGTTCATTTCATCTCCATCAAAATCAGCATTGTATGGAGTTGTCACACTGAACAGTCATCATATGTTTCACTGTTACTAGGCAGTGACACATATTTGTACCTATTCTTGCATTTAGAGGACAATACCAAGTTACTGCATCACTCAGTGACACAAAATAACTGTATATTCTTATTCAGTTCCCTTCTCCAAAAAGCGAAAAGTTCAGGATGGTTTGATGCTGGGAGCACTGACTGAAGTTGAATTGAATAGTAGCACCCAATACATGACTTTACATTACATACTGCATCACTCAATCTGAAACAGGAAAGACACGTTAGGAATAGCAAAACCAAGTCTACAAAGTAAGTTTTCATAACCCTAGCAAGACATCAACTTGTTGTCCTCCAGCTGGATGTCAAACCTATAAACTCTATATTACTTAAAGAAATTCACGAGTTTTTCTACCAAGAGAAGTAGTGCCTCCCAAAAACATCACTTTAAAGAACAGATTCAACAACACTTGCTTCATAGAAATTTCAGTTCTAGCTGTAAAGCTTTACGAGCTAATTAACGGCAATTACCTGAGGTTCATCCTGAATGTAGACCAGGGCAAGATCTTAACTTTGTGACACATCATAGACATTTTGTGTAGGGTCGGCTGTCGATTGAAGACAATATAATCATTGTCCTGCATATGTCGCTCCACCTTAAAAAGAAAACAACATAGCATAAGAATCTGCCAAACATACTATTATTATTATTATAATTATTAGTGTTATGAAAATTTGTGCTATGTACAATTGTACATCTTCACTTGACAGTCACATAGAGTCATGTAGAGTCACAGATCTGTCCACTGGTTATAATCTACCACCTCTAGACTCGTCCCAACTGATGTCAAAGCCCGCATCTCTTAAATAAATATTTAGAAGTAAAGGGAGCACATTATTGTTATTAAAACTTTGGCAGAAAGATGGCAGTGGGAATCTGAGACAGCTGAACACGAGACAGTTTCAAAAAACAACAAACATTCCATCCTTTAGTCTGGCAGCAAAAGTTGTAACTACAAATGAGAGAGAATTGTGTCTAGAACTATATAATTATATAACAAAGTTAATTCATATCAAGTTACAGCCATGAATTACATGCATATCAACAAAATGAATTAAGCACTTAATCTGTCATATTTCCATGTTCAAAACCAGAAAACCTCTGTTCCAAACCACCATTTCATAACCTCCTAGCAGTACTTTCACATTAAAACAAAAGGTACTTAATGGCAATGAAAGTATACCTTGTATCCTATCTGGAGATGGAGATCGCTGGCTTTGGGATGAAATCGCAGATCAATTCTCTGCCCATTGTCTCGAATGATATACCGAGCACCAGGATACTGATTGGCGCCTCTCTGAACCAACTCAGACAGTCTAAAGCAGACAGTAAGACATTTCATTCTCCATAAAACACAATGTATGTGCATACGTATGTCTCTAGACATTTATGTGGTACATTCACGAACTTCTCAAAGGTTCCATGTGCGGCACTCTAACGGATCTTACTATATTTGTAAAATTTAACCATGAAAAACAATAACATTACATACATCTAGTCTGTTTTGTGGGAAACCTTTGAGCTTTCCAGAAAACAGTGTCAATTTAAAATTAGTTCTTATTTACTAGGATACTTGTGAATAGCAATGGTCACAATAGATTTTTTTAAATTCAGATAATAAAATAAACCAGAGAAAACCCAAATAAAGTAGACTTGGCAGTTTACATAACAAAGTTAATTCTCTAAGTAACCACTTGCAGTATCGAGCAATAGTCAAAGAAACCATCAGATCAGCAGCCAACATACCTGTCGATGTTGAAAGGTGTTACAATTTCTGGAAACGTCAGATTCTGAGCAATTGTTCTTGGCACGCCGACCTGGTCGATACGGAGGTTGGGATCTGGCGTGATAACTGTACGTCCTGAGAAGTCGACTCGCTTCCCCATCAGGTTACCTCTGATTCGACCTTCCTTGCCCTTCAGACGCTGTTTAATTGACTTTAGAGGACGGCCGGATTTCTGGGTTGCCTGGAAAAACAAACAGGAAGTTTAATTTGCTGCCTAGAAGCTTTTGAAGAATCCCTCAGGACTAAATTTTTGAATAAGTAATTTTTGCACTCCAAGAACTCATTAAACATGCTTCGGAAGAAGACAAATTCTGATACTAAATAATTCGAAAATAAACACATGAAACAAGACCGTGCTAAAAGGCCATTCTTGTAATGGCATCCAATGACATCATTTTAATGAGTTTCTTGTGTATTAATAATGAGTGCTAGTTTTGCATGCCCCACAGACTGCATAAGGCTATGCAGTAGACTAAGAAACATGTGAACTAGAACAATCAAAAAGGAATTGGAATCACATGGTTGTAGACTGCATACAGCATGAATTATGACAGAGGCCAAGAAAACAACAAGCCATGTCATACTGCTACACTCACTTAGCACCAGAGGGACAGAGTAAATATAAACTGTACGTAAACCAAAATAAATAACTGACCAGAACATATCAGATAAACCTAAAGCTCAAACAAACAAACCTGTATTTGTCAATATATACAAGGAAATGTATAAATTTAACACATAAAGTTGTCACAATAGTTACAGAAACCTACAGCTAATTACTAAGCAATTACTGCTAAATCAAACATACTTTTGGCAAGCCGGGCAATTCATTGTCGACTAATGTGGCAACATGGAACTGTAGCATTTTTGTATCTTCAGCAATGATGTGAGCAGCTGCTCCATTCTGCTCGTTACGACGCAGCTGATTGTTCACTTTGATTATGTCAGCCAGTTTGTGTGTGAGATCATCCTACAATGCAACATCACACTGGAATTTACTTAACGTAAAAATAGCAGGCCAATCAGTAATGAAAAAAACCATAAATGAAACTTCACTTCAACCTTTAAGATGCCAAATACAGCATTTGGTAAAATAAAACAATTAGAACCTAACACTGTTTTCAGCTTTGTTGAACATATTTGGGTTTTTTACTCTCCAAGACTTCTAATCTTTATAGTTTAAGCATGCTAGCATAGTAACTGTAATGTGCACTTGCCTCCGCTTCAAGCAAGTTAATAAAATAAAGTATACGAGCTTAAAAATAGCAACAGATGAATTCTCGATCAGACATGTCTAACAACCTTAGACAGAAGAATAGTACTTTAAAGCAAAGTCTAGTCACAGAATTAAAGACCCACTTGATTCCTTGCTGACCCAAACATGACGACTGCGGGTCTGACGGCAAGAGGTGGAACAGGAAGAACCGTAGAGATCATCCAATCTGGTCGTCCCCATTTCGGGTCCATTCCCATGATCAGGCACGTCTCATCAGGGATGTTCTTAAAGATCTCAAGGACACGTTCGGCCGTGAGGGAGATCTTCTTCTCCTGAGAATCCTCGTTTATGTCTTTCCACTCGGCTGTCAGCTCCAGTCCGATACGTCGGATCTTTGGCTGGTAACGGCCACAGCCTCCATACTCCTGTGTGGGTAAAACAGCCAATACGTAAATCACAACAAGATATAACTACTGCTGGATACAGATCAAGAATTAGACTTTAGCTGTTTTTTACAATACTAAAGTAATTTAATGTGTTTCCAGTATAACTTTTAAACTTGTAGCTTACAGTTTTGTTTTCAGCTGCAAATAGCCTCTCATGAATATAACCTGAACTTCATGATGGTGTTAAATTCCTCTGACATCACTAATGCTATCTTTCAGCACACAATTCCATTCTGCTAATAGCTTGGAAAACTCAGAAGATGGAAACTTTCAATTTGTAAGGACTGTGCTTTCATTAACTTCATCACTTAGATGCTATATAATAATGAAACTTTATTACAACAGGGAATGTTCCACAAAATGAAGAAAATAAAATTTATAATCAGAGAAAATTGTTCAAGTAAAGGAATAGATCAGCCGAATTATGAAGGCAAGTCATAATCTGGTAACAGATGTAATAAGTTACCTTCTTCGTCTCCTGGCCTCCGACATTTTCATCATTCTTCTCCATTTCTGCTCCACCATCACAAACTCTTTTCGTCTTGCACAGGTCATAGATGTGAGCCTGTCGTTTTCGCAGCTGGCCCTTCGTCTTGTTCACGATATCATTCACTTTTTCAGATGACTAAATCAAGAACCATTCATATGCTTATTTAATGATAGCATCAATCAATAATATACATCAATTAATGATACTCAGAGGTCAACTAGTTCACCTGACCACATAATTAAAACTGGTTTAATTGCACCTACTCTGAAAGACTGCAGTACGCTCTGTATCATTACAATGAAGTGAATGAACAACTGGTTTTCGAATCCTGAAATATGAGCGCTTTTGAGTTCCTACAAATTTATGTGCTCTATAAAAGCCTAGATACACAAATGAAAATAAACACACTTGTAGAAGCTTTACTGAATCAAAAAACAAACTATCAAAGTCCAGTAGCAAGAATAATCTGTACACTAGGTACAAATAAACTGAAACCAGAGCCTAAAATGACCAGAAATAGCGAACTCACCGAATCGATAAGTAACTTTGAACAGAAGAAGCAGACACATCGAAGATTTTTGATGATCTTTGTCATAAACGGAACCTGAAAGACTGGCTTTGCCAGCTCAATGTGACCAAAGTGACCAGGGCACTCTGCCATGCCACCTGTGCATGTGAGGCACTTGGTGCTACGATCTACGACACCCTGGCGAGGGTCCATCAGACCACCGATCTTAGGATTTCCACCCTCAGTTGCCTCTGGATACCTAATTCCACCTTCAGTCACGGACATACGTCGCTGAAATCAATCCAACACGAGTAAATTTATTACAGTAAACAATCAAACTCTAATTCAGTCAAATTACACGAAAATGAGTCAAGAACATTCATAAGACAAGCTGTAAATCAACTACTTGGGTCAGGGGCTGGGCAAGGTCCTTGCCTTTGGAAGTCTTCCTGCGAACATCTGCACTATTCCTTTGAATTCGGCGCAAGTAACATTCTGGTCATTTGTTAATACGCATCTGCTAACATCTATTATTATACAACCAATTACACAGCGCTTTTGAGAGGTTCTTATAAAAGTGCTCTATAAAAGTCCAAATATACATAAATACAATTTCAAGCAGTCTTAATAATTTATTTAACCAAAAACTGCAAAACAATGTAAATAAGAGAGTCAGACAAGAAATCATCCTCAAAATCTGGGTCAGCAAACCTGCTTACAAGTTACAGGGCCATATGATCACCCAAAATTTTGAAAGTACTGCACAGTGAAAAATCGTTTATCATTTTAGCATCCACATGAATTATGAGATTCACCTCTATAATTTTAGTGCTCTTTTCCATTGCCTTGACAGCCGTTACACGCGCAGTAAGTTTATTTTAAAGTTTTAAATGTCCAAACAAGCATCAAAACAGTCTTAAATAACCATTAAATGCTAAATAAGACAACTTGAAGAAATATACGCTTATATAGTAATAACCATTGTGTAAATACTGGATTTTAATGCTATTAATAACCATTGTGTAAATACTGGATTTTAATGCTATTACAATTCAGTCTCACACACATAACAGAACTTCCAGTTGAAGTTGCTGGAGTGCAATAATTTTAATGGTGATTTCTCTTCTCAGACTGATGTAATCTGGGGTGTCAAATTACTGATTATCGATAAAACTTGGGATGGTAAAACGATAAATGAATGAACTTGTTTTATCCACGATTAAAGGCAGAACTAAAAACTGAGGAGTAAGCATAATTCATAACCACTTTAGTTTTAGATTTTTGTTTAAAACCCAGTGAACGGGTTCATAAATATTACGCAACCTATACTATTTAGCCATCATGCCGTTCAAACGATTAAATTTAAGGGGTTTGTGGTCTGGTTTTATTCGATTGACAGCAGTTTCCGCCATTTTGACAAAGGGTATGGTGTGCAACGTTAAACGGCATAATTTTATAAACTTATTTCTTCTAAAGCGCTGCGACGACCGATCGATCGACCAATCTGAAAACCATACCAGACTCCTCACAACTTACAATTTCATCAGCACTTAGGATGCCAAACTGCATCCGTTTGACTTCCCGTACGGGAGCCGAAGACTCGCTTTCGGCCATTTTTGCTAATGTGACCAACTTCTTCGTTGGACTGAACACAGCCCGTCAACGGCGCTTATATACATTTCAGAGTATTGCGGGGTTCACACAACCTTCCGCAAGGACCGTTGCACAACTGCCAAAGATTACAAATCTTAACGTTCAAGTCGTTTTTAGAAAGTTAATGGAAGTAATCCTTGGGAAGTAAGTAAAGTAACCGCAAGTTCTACAGTGGGTAAAATTAATGGGCATGCAAAGCTGCAGTGTCAAAAAAGATTCATTCTGTTCTATATCAAATAAACTCACCATTTGTATCTTCCTTATGGCATAACTGTAAAGCATAAACGAAAATTATTTACAAACCCGATAAAATGTAAAAGTGCACGTTTTACCAAAGATGTTAGAGCCGTAGGCCTACGGCTCTAACATCTTTGGTTTTACTATTGAGTAAGTAAGTAAGTAAGTAAGTAAGTATATTCTTTATTAAACCGGCTGTAGAAGAGCCGCACTCAGTGGCGGATCCAAGGGGGCGACGGGGGCGATCGCCCCCCCAATTGTCCATAAAAAGTAAAAATATCGAGCCGACGCTGTTATCCGACCACAACAACTATCTAAAGACTACTGTAATTCCAACACTGACACTCACACTGACACTCACGACCATAAAAACTGACCCTAACCGACCCTCACCGGCCTCATTCGGGCACGCATCCATAATCCGTCCTACCCAACTTAAGCGGCAAGTCTCCGCCTATGCACGAAATTGCAGACTTCTTTGACTTTGGGTCCATACTCCATAGTCGTCTAAATCATAGAAGCCTTTGAGCAAATGCTCCATCGAACTATAGGCTATGGCCTAGCCGCCTATGGTTGGTTGAGAAATTTTAAGTGTTAATTGCTAAAGTTATTGTGGGATCGAATTATTATTACCATATTATTTTCACATTTCTATGCATGACTTAAGTACATGGTATGCATATTAACGAGAAGAAAAATTTGTTAGGGGACCTAAATCAAGTGTCCAAAACAGGCTCCAATTGGCAGTAAATACTCTACAAAGCGTTGTCGAAAGTGTCAGGGCCCAAAGACTTCGGGGGACAGATGCCCCTGAATTTGTATAGCAATTTACTGGATGTCAGCTCAAATCGAGAACTTCTGCATGTAAAGCTTGTTGCAGAATTGCAGTTATGGAGGGTAAAGTGGTTGCGTTTTGCCACTGATGTCAGCTGCTTCCCTCAAACAGTGTGTGATGCTCTTGTTGCATGTGAAAAGATAAGGTGATATATCCCACAATTCACAGCTTGCTTTCCATTTTGCTAACACTTCCTGTGAGCGTTGCCACTGCAGAACGAAGTTTTTCCACGTTAAGGAGATTGAAAAACTGGCTCCGGTCACGAATGTGCGAAGATAGACTAACTGGTTTAGCTTTGATGACAATTCATCGAGAAATTGTTATGGATATTGACAATATCATTGATCGGTATGCGCGAAGCAGAAAGCGTTTAATGGAATTTGTTGTCTAAATTACTGTTCAACAGTAGCTTATATGAGAATTGTACGTTGTTTTGATATTCAAAGGGTAGTTCAGTACTTCAGTTTGGTCTGAAACTAATGATTTGTTATTTTGACCAGTGCAGTATAAGTGTGTTGATGGACTAATTGTCAGACATATTGATTAAAGGTTTTTTATGTGAAATAATGTGGCTTGTTTTCAATGCACGTAATTTACTTTTGAACCGTATTATGTTCAATTTTTCATACATTTATATGATTGAATAATCCCCGAAATATATTGCCAAAAACAGGCCTCCTTTGATCTCAAATGCTGCAAAATGCGTTTGCGTCTGGGGCTCCGCCCCAGACCCCGCTGGGGGAGCTTACGACGCTCCCCCAAACCCCTAATCGTAAGGGGCTTCGCGCCTTCGGCGCGAGCAACTCTCCACTCAAGGCGAATTCGCCCCCCCCAAAATAATAGCCTAGATCCGCCACTGGCCGCACTCCGGTGTTAAAACATCATAGGACAAACGAAAATCAATGGGAGGGTTGGCTAGTTGATTTCCTTCCTTACTTATGTAAAACATGCCCCGGGTTGTTTAGAACAGATGTGAAAAGACCAGCTGTAAACATCTCGGGGCATGTTTTACGACCGTTTTATGACATCGACAATGCCAATTTCAGTGAATAGGCTATATTGAGTGAGTTCCTTGATCAATACCGCTGCCCGTTTTGAATGGGTGCCAATGAAGCCTAAGGTTCCGTGCACGGACCGAGAAGTTTAATTGCATTCGTTAAACTACATTATGTAGCCTAGTTTACACGGCATAGTCAGAGCTTCTCATTTGAAAATAGAAGGCGATTTGAAAATCGATCTGGGTTGGGTAGGCGATCGGTGCGCGATCGACCTCGAGAGCTTTTTGTGTACAGCGTATTTTGTGTATCGTATTCGTATGGCCCCAGTAGTTATTATAGGCTATAGCCTAGTATGGTCTTTATCATTTGCAAACCACAATGGGACAACAGTTATGCAATGATAATTGTAAAACATCGAAGTAATAATATTAATAATAATAGTAATGCGTAAAAAAGTTAAATGCAGGTGGAAGATAATTAATAATTGTAAAGCATCCTGCTGATAAATCCCTTCCTAGTAAGGGGGTCAGATTGCGGAATGGTACGATTGTGTGAACGAGGTCTTAGGGAGTATCCGGTTTCGCGGATAGGAGGGAGTAATCCGTGGAGGACATGTCCAGGATCCGACAAAACCGCGGAGAAGAGAGCTGCGTCTGCTTTGGCACACAGCTCTTCAATTGTAGGGGTACTAGTAGGTAGATATCCCTGGTGTATAAGTTTATCGATCAGTGCAGTCATGCGATCTCGCTCCCCCACAGTAGTAAATCCCCACCAAGAAGGGGAGGAGTACAGAAGTTGAGCAAGTGTGGTAGAGCGCACAACGTCGTGAAGGCGGTTACCAGTGAGACCGTGGGCCACAAGAACTCTCAGAGCAAAAAAGGATTGCTTAACTTTAATGCAAATTTTATTGATATGTGAGGAGAAGCCAATTCGTTCTGAAAGGGTTACTCCCAAAATCTTAATTTTCATTTACCCGTTCAATAGTACTAATCTAGTAGGCCTACCTCAGTTCAGTTCCGTGATTATTAGGCCTACTATTGATAGTATTCAGTGCTTTTTTCAGCCGGAACGGTCCGGAACGGCGTTCCGGCACCTTTTTTCAGCCATTAAAAATAATTTAGTAAATTAAATTTTTAATAAAAAATTATTTAAAATTTACTTAGATACTTTAACTTTATTGCAGTGCTTTCACTGTTTATTGATATCGATTTATATGAAATTGAAATATTAGCATGAAATATTCCCCTACAATTGTTCTGAATTTTTTGGTTCCGGAACCTTTTCTTTTAGAAATAAAGCACTGATAGTATTATATTAATTAGTTTTCATATAGCGCGCCTTAAAGGTGATCGACTGATCAGAAGCGCTCCTATTCACTAGGCGGAGCGCAACAGGGAGCTCATTTCTAGGGCCAGCAATCGAAAACAAGCGCCGTTGCTAAACTGTAGCCTACATAAATTCTATATAAATTCTATGATTGATTGATTGATTGATACATTTTTATATTCCACTTCGGCATAGTCTCCGCCATTGTTGCTTTCAATAATTTCCGAAATCAGTGACGTTACGAAGTTACAAAATAATGACGTTACGCGGGAGGTGTCCACCGTGTTATTTATATGACCAATCATATTGCACGAAATTGGAGCGATCACTCAGCAGTCATTAGGGCCTAGGTCACCAAACGCTCGTTCCGAACGCATTTACCGCTGCCGCTAGTAAGTAAAAATTAAAGTAATGTAAACTAGGTAAATAAAATAATGGTTCCAGTTTCCTCTTGGAGGCTCGATTTGCGCGATCGATTTACCGATCCACCAGACCTTCGCTAGGCGATCGACCAAGGAGATCGATCGATCGATCGCCTCAAATGAGAAGCCCTGGGCATAGTAGCTGACTTGTATAAGCGCGCGGCTAAAATATGTTACGTGGCGAGTATCGTGTTCTCGAGCTTTCAGACTTTACTGAATGTAAACCTTGAGCAACTCCTTCACGGCAGTTCACGCACAGTTGCTCAATCAGCACCATCGAACTTTGGAAAGAGGACAATAATATAATCGTTACATTGAATGAGGGTGGAGGCTCACAGTGGGAGAAATCCTGAGATTAAGGGCCAATGGCTCGGTTAGAGGCAATGTTGAGTTTCTGTTAAATAGGCCTAATCGTATAAAGTGGCCTATCGAGCTGGAACCTGCTCATAATAATTATTATCAGTTGTCCTCCAATATGCGGCTCGACGTGTGCGCATGCACAGTGGGTCAGGTCACTTAACCCTAGGGCTACCAAGCTTTTTTTGTAACACGGACTACCAAAGGGGGGGTGGTTACCACCCCCCCTGGATTTCGTGTTTGGTTTTACATATCATAACTTGTAATATAGCATTGGATTCAGCATTCATTTCTGCACAGAATGGTGTATTTAGTTGTACATTATGTGAATGCACCTCGAAATTACATCACTTTTAACAATTGGACCCATTAATTAGCAATATTGTATATTATTGCGTACATTTTGTACTTTTTGGATAAACAAATATAAGATTATGTGTGTTTTGAAACTAATCTATGTATAAAAGATACACAAAATCATCCCTACACATGTTTATATAGTAGCCTATAAATGTACATCCATACATATATATCCATACATATATATCGGTTTACGTTATAACGCTGTATTCAGCCATTTTCACACAGATTACGCGTATTATTATTTATTTTGATCACTTCCGGTATTCAAAAGACAAAGATGTAGGTATGCAAATGAAGCCCTTCATTCCCTCTAAAGAATGGTGTCTTTGTTTCTCTTCCAGGAAGACAAATGAATACGCTACAGACAAAAAACTAAGGGGGAGTCCTTCCATTCAGCCATTTTTCACGCATGTTACGCGTATTATAATTTATTTTGAGCACTTCCGGTTGTCTCAGGTCAACTCAGTGACCATAGAAATGTAGCCCCACATTCCCTCTATAGAATGGTATAATTTGTGTCTCTTAATATTAAATGACGGATAAGATATAGTCGAAAATCTAGGGGTGGTGGTATCCACCCCTCTGGTACCTCGGGTATATTGGGTATAACTTTTGAACGGTGTGAGATATCATCTCACATTTTACCTCAAAACGTGTGCAAATGAACCCCCTACAGCTACCTAAAAGGTCAAATTTTTATTCCATACGGAAAAAGTTTGAGATGAAAAAAACCTGGGGGGGGTGGCAACCACCCTCCCCCCCTTGGTAGCCCGAGGGTTAATTGTGCTAAGGGTCAATATTACCAAAATTGTAAACACGCAACACGTTCTCTGGCCAAAATATTCGCCTCTGCCTGTAATTACCAAAGTGGCACTTTAGGGGCCAGCTTCGCTTAGTGAACGCGGATGTCTGAATAGGGAACTTGTATTTTGTGTACGTGTTCCCTTGTATGTACTAGTACATACTAGTTTACCTTGTTCAGTTTGTCGTCCTGACTTAGTGATACGTAGGCCTATGCTTACGCGTAATCTAGAAAATCAAATCAGTTGTGCAAATGTAACTTTTCGGGATATCTTCGGAACATGCTGTTCAGGAGAATGACGGACTTAGTACATACTATAGTTTTCGGGATTTCGAACGTTGGTAGACAACTTTTTTCGGGAATTCTTTTCATTTTGCGTGTTATCACTTTCAGAGAACTGGGTTTCGGCTAGACACCAGACACACCCAGTTTCATGTGTACATAAATGCAATAATAAAAGTGAAAAAAGGTAGGAAAGATTGAGGAATTTTAACTAAAGAAAACAGCTGGGTTGTTAACTTGTTGCACATAAAAAGTCAACCAATCTGATCTCATTGGAATGTCCCTTGCTTTTGTAGCACTAAGTGACGAGCGGTCAAGTGCCAGTGAACCAAATATCAGACTGGTAATTATGAACAGTCCATGAAATCAGGGTTCAAATCCAAGTCCTCAATATGCCATGTCCTGCATGTCAGTCCTGTCATCCTTGACAGGCATGTAGCGAGACTTAAATTCAAGAAGAGGCAACTTCACAGACCATTGGCAAAATCCTGGTCATTGGGTCATTAGTCAATCGAAGTTCCAGTATATAAAAAAGGCAAGAGGAGGCAACTGCCTCCCCGTGCCTCAATGTAGATACACCTATCATCCCATGATCCTTTAAACACTATGAAGTGTAAGTTGAACGTGAGCTCTACTACTACAATGTGTAATTTGCCACCATGTGACTTCTACCCAACTGGCTGATTCCTAATGTTTCTTGTGTACACCTCTGCATCAGCCACCAGGGTTTCAGTGCTAGCACGTTGTGTGAGATTGATAATTGATTGCCAAGACAGTACATTACTTGTAATGAAAGGTTGCTCAAATTGCTTCTGTTGTGTTTGCACTTCTTCCCGTGAACACCTTTGACGGATACTTTGATAACGGTGAATAATACACAATTATCTAGCCTAATCTGGTTTACCTTGTGTAGTTTCTCTGTATCCATAAATCTTTATCCATAAACCTTTATCTTTAATCCATAAATTCCTAAGTTTTCTTCGCTAAAATGCAACCAGTTCTAGGCAGGCTTAACCATCAAATATTTTATTTAAAAGTTACATTCAACTTTTACACAAATAAAGATTTAAATATACAGAATTAATGCATGTATGCAAAAATAAGCAAAAGGTTATATCCATTCAGTGCATAACATTAAAATAAACACTAGTTTATATCTGTACATATAACGTGAACTATAGAACCTGAACAATTAATAAATAACTCGACAAATAAATATCTTAGCCTGAGACATGAGTTTTTAAAGTAAGGAGTTGTCATCTAGAAAGAATCTACATGAGATCTTGCTGGCCACAGTCGTTAATTTTGTGCCCGAGGTCTTGTTACAGACATACGATGTTAGTAGTTGAGAGCACACAGCAGAGCAACGCCTCGTTTGATCCAGTGCTTCTGTGAATCTTTCGTTGGTATTTCAACTGCAAACACGAAGTTTGTTGAATGTCCAGTGGTTGACAGTGTTCCTATTGAATTAGAAACAATGTGTACAGATAACACATGGTGGATGACTGAATGAAAGCCTACCTTGCTATGCAGAGTTGTACTGAATCAAACACTTGTAGCAAGTTCGTATCAAAGCTCTAGACGTGTCATATAACCATCTTTTAGCGCTTCTGAACGGTTCACCCTACGAGAGGCGCTTTACAAATACTTAAATACGATACGATACTACGATACGATACGATCTTTTAGCATCTCTGTGAGGTTCTTAAAAGCTGCTGTTATTAATAAGGTCCAGGCCTAAGACTCGTCGCTTTTCACTTGTCTGAAGTCTTTCTAAGTATTTTGGAGGATGGATAAGTACCGTTTAAAGAGTTCCATAGTGCATTTGACAATGGGTGCTTGTAATTGTAATTTAAAACTTCTATCGTTCCAGGCATCAACTGAATGTGCACCAAAACCAGGCCGTAATCAGGTCAATATCCAGAAGATCAGTCCACTAGGACATAGAGGCAGCCTATGGTATGGGTATGTGTGCCCAAATGTGTTGATGAGATTTAGTGAATACCTGCACGTCTCAATGTCTTGTACACTGGACAGTCATAGATTCCGGTTGTTGGTGCCTTGCGATTTTCACTTGGAATCAGCCAGATACATGGCATATCTGTGTAGAGTTCCTTAGGACGTGACTCTGACAATAGGTGGGTGGCAGCATCCCAGCGAGCTCCCTCAAGAAACAGTCCACGTATGAAGCACCCGTCGTCAGGGCGCTTCTTTATCTGTGCCGCACTTTCTTTCATCACCTAATCAGTCAATCAGTATATCAAATCAATCAGTCAGTCCAATTAGCAAGTCAAGTTGATCAGTCACTACTCTGATGTTCAGTTGCTGCAGTTGATGCAATAAAGTTATTGATTGATTGATTGATTGATAAGAGATGCAATTGGAAAACAGTCAATTTATATAGATTGCCGACATGTACTATAAACATCCAAAGTATTCTTACATGAAAACTTGTATCTTTCTATGCCTAAAAGGTATGTCCATATTGTGCACTTGATAACTGCAGATCACACAGAGAACAACATTTCACTGTAAACTTGATTTACTCAAAAATGCTTTCCTAACTAACTTCCTAATCTTGTAGGAAAATATCTTCTTTACATTCTTTAAGTTCCAGTGATATTTAATATTATTTTAACTCTCTATGGTTGGGATACTGAGCTTACTTTAGCTTCAGTCTTAAGATAAATTTACATTAGGAAGATAGATGAGCAGATGCGGCCTTTACCTTAAAGTCGAATGTGATTGTGTCAATTGAAATGACTTTTTGACGAGCAAAGTTCTGCAAAGTACCCGTTAAGAAAGCTTGTGGAAAGAAGAATCCAGAAATCCAGAAAACCTGCACAGTCCAATATCAAAATTGGCACAATAAACATACATTTACTCATACCAGTCCAAACTTGTACCAGTACATCATAACAAAAGCAGTTTAAAACAACTTGCAACTCTTTTGTAGTTAAACCAATGAGATCTTTGTGACACTGTATAAATGTTCAGTTACAATTACCTACCTTAGGTCCTGCTCACCAAAAAGCAATGCTTGCAACCAGTGTTGTGCACGAGACCAAAATTCCAAGACCAAGACCGAGACCAAGACCGCGGGGTCCAAGACCAAGACCGAGACCAAGACCGCGTGGTTCAAGACCAAGACCGAGACGAAGACCGCGTGGTCCAAGACCAAGACCGCGTGGTCCAAGACCGAGACCGAGACCAAGACCGCATCATCCAGGACCAAGATCTAAGCCTCAAGACCATGAACACAATTCTCAGTTGTAGTGTTACATATTCCCATTATTCAGATCAGATGCTTATTATATTTATACTTATAGTTTTTGTCCCCAAGTCTTCGAGGTCTGTAGCTAAACACACTCTCAGTAGGTGCAGGTGTTGCGGAATAAAAAAAACTTTACCAGTAGAGAAACATTTCCCACCAAATAGCCTACCTGATCTGCATCGCTTGCCCAACTACTGATTTTGCCTTGAGAAACTGCATCAGTGTAAGCCTAACTAGTCACTAAAGCACCAGAAGTCAGGGTTAACTGTGCCTCAACGTTTTGTTGTCGCTTCTGATAAGAAGCGAACAACGAGGTCCTCTCTCGCTTTGTCCAATACAGGCGGATCGTCGCATGAATTCGAAGCTATCTCAGAAGTCCCTGAATAACCGAAAATATCGACAACATTTAACAAATAATCCACTCTAGTTCGCAACAAAGGCCATACCAAAGGCGCAAGACCAAGACCAAAGGCGAATGACCGAGACCAGACGCCAAGACCAAGACCACACCTTTAAGACCAAGACCGCACCTTTAAACCCCAAGACCGAGACCAAGACCGGCACATTCGAGACCGAGACCAAGATCAAGACCGCAGTTTTTCGGTCTCGAGACAGTCTCGAGACCAAGGCCGCGGTCTCGAGACCACGTCACTGCTTGCAACATCAGGTACCATCTGACTTGAGTTGAAAGTCAACTGCTTGCACTAAACTCAGTAGGCAATATATAACTTCACTTCATGAACTTGCTGTTCCACTACTGGTGCCAGTATGCTTGCTACAAGTATAGTTTGTGTAGGTATTGCACGTATATGAAATTGAAGTTGAAGCATCCAGCATCTGCTGAAATCTCAATGTTGACCATATTCAACAATATTTACTAGAAGTCTTGACCTAGAGAATTTAATAACAGCATTGTGATCTAGCCACTAGCAGTGATTTATAGATACAGTTACTGTTCACCATACTTACTGATGGGATTCCGTTATCAATCCAATCCTGTAAGAACTGTATCCTAGCAACCAGGTCAATGACCCATGAGGCCAGAGGCTTCAGAGAGGGATAAGCCTAACAGAAAATTCAATCCAAATGGACATAATCAGTAATGCTTCACTATTAATCATTTCAAATAGTTACAGTTTCTCTGGAACTTCAGCTATGCATTAGTTCAGGCAATTCACTGTCAACCAACCTTGTTTTGTGAATGGCAAATGATGTCTTCAGCTGATTAATTCCAACAATTGGAATACTAGGAAGATAACTTGGTTTAGTTTAAAAAGTAGACCTGTCCACTATAAAAATACTGAAAAGATGATGGCTTTCAAGTATTCGTATAGCATATCAATATAACCTATTGAAAGTTTATATCCCAGCCAGCATGTCAACATTAAGCCCAGACAGGACCAATATTGATATGCTATACGAAGTTGCTTACTTACTGGTACTTGATGTAAAAGTTATTTGCATAGCATACATGTGCCAAATAATTAAAAAGTAGTTTTATTTTCTCCTTTGTTGGGGCATATTGTGTGAACTTTATATCTTCCATACTCCCTCTTCACTCACCTGCTTTTACTGACCCTCTCCTCTCACCTACCCTTCACTCCCTGGCTTATGATCAATGGGTTGTTCAGGTAATTGGCAAAAATAGTGCGATATCAAGCCAAGACATGCCTAGCACCTAAACTGTTGCAGGCCTTGACCCTAACAGCCTCACAGAGGCCGCAATGTCTCAGTTCAATTAAATGGAACTGTTGTACCTTATCAGCCCACATATTAGGCACTTGGTTGATGTAGAGACTGTTGGCCATCAACTCCAACTGAAGCGACATGACAACGAGACCTTTCAGCGCCTTCAGCAGATCATACAGACTTCTGTGGATTACGGTCAGCAACCGGTTGTATCTGTTGTACATAACCCACAACAACAAATTTAAGTTCATTGCCAAATGTTCTGTTTATATTCATAATAGTATGTGCACATTTATATAGCACCTTTCAACACGTAGGGACCCTGGGCAAGTCCTTCACTCACAATTGCTCATGCGCTTCGGCGTAAAACTCCGATTCAGTGTCCGCGCTGTAGTCGGGAGCGCCTCTGAGTAGAAATCTTGAAGGGGTGCTATAACAAGTGCTCATACATACATAAAAATGGTTCCAAAAATGGATCCATGCCTCTGTTCAGAGAAGCACCCAATCGGACAACACAAGACACGTGATCGCTTTTCTGAAAACCTGCTTCTTTTTGAGGGCTTAGCACACTGGGAACGCCTCTGAACAGTTCACCCTATTAGAGGCGCTTTACAAATGCTGGAATACAATACAACACATGATCAAATACAATGGCTTTCAACCAATGGCAAAAATAAAGGCAAAGAAAAGACATGAAGCTGATGTTGCAGGTTGCATGGCAGTCTGTTCCAGAATCAGAAGTCAACCATGGCACAGCTATTTAATTAAACAATATTTAATTATCAAAGACGATGGGTGATGTCGGTGTAAACAGTAAGCAGATTCTAAACACCACCTTTGGGAACCAAGTCAAGTACCACATAACATCAAGGTTGTGTTAGGAGGGGGATATGGTAGCCAATCGGTTTAGAGCAGTCTCCATGTAATTCAAACAGTATAGGTTCAAGTCTCCCCTGAGACGGTTCTGTGTAGGGACCTTGTTGAGCAAGTCCCTCACTCACATTTGCTCAGTGCCATCAACTGATGCTTGGTTATTAGATAGTGGTGCTTAACAAATGTGTACCGGTAATAATAAGAAAAAGGTTGTTTTCAAAATCAATTTAATTTGGTTTAAATGGCTCAACCATGTTACATCAGAATTTGCATTAAAATGATATTATGTGCTGTGTTTTTCTAAATGGGCTGTTCTTAGTGACTCATTCTCAGTTCCCAGTGTATTCCAAATCAACTGATGCTTCTCAATGTCAGAAAAGAATCCAACAGACTGACTGCACAGCACCACATTATTGGGTAGGGGTGGTCAAGGACCGACCCCAACATCTTACTCAGTTACTTTCAGTTATTTAAATGAGGGGTAAAGACTAAAGAACTGGGGTTGAACCCTACAACAAAAAACACCTTCCTCAAACACAGGTTACTAGTGGTTACTGGTTGACATTGTAAATCACAGTGAATGTATGCCTGCATAAATGCAAGTATGCAATAAGCTACGTTATGAGGATATGTATACCGAGATAATGTAAAATATTTTCTTCCTCACCTGATGATTTCTTGAACAAGAACTGTGTTCATTGACTGTTCGTATTTAACAGGATATTTCTGGACAATCTGTTCAAAATCAAATGGCTTGGGGACCGCGGTCATAATTGAACGGCCAGTTTCTTCCATCACCTGAAAAATAAGTACAACTAAAGGTCAAATATTAACACAGAATTTAAATTATTTCTAACAGAAATGGAAAACTAAGAAAATGCCCTGTCTCTTATGAGTAATTACAATTACAATTCCATAAGTAACAAAACTGCCATACAGCAGAAATTAACAATGACAGGTTTACGAGCTTCAGAAAAAATTCATCGTGAAGCAAGTCTTTTTCGAGTATATATTTGGCATACACGGTACTTACACCAGCATAACCAGAAAAACCCTTCACTATGATGTAAGCTATCTACTAATAACTGATACAATCAGATGTATGTGTTTTGAATCGCACCTAATTGCACCATTCTAATAATCACGACCCTCAGAATAGTGTTATCAATGAATGAGCAGTTGCTATGGTAACCTCTTCGCGTGTCTTTCCTCCGCCAGAGCTGCTCTTGGGCTGCAGCAGCAGAAGCGCCTCTAGGCAGAGGTACGTCTCATTTTGGGCAAAGGTGATGTTGGCATTCTCGTGCAGACCAAAGATCTCAGGTGAGTCGTTCAAAGGCAGCGTTCTGATGTAAGCCAAGTAGCCCTATATATATCAACAAAACATTCGACAGGTCAGAATTGCAAATTGTAAACAATCTCTGACAGACATGTTCATAAGGCCACATCAGGCCCATAGCTATTCAAAGTGCCAATTAACAGGGCTAATGGAATGCAACTGGATACAACCTTACACAATACACATACATAGTGGACTCAAATTTGAAGTTGCCTTATGATACGGCGTGTAAATCAGATCGTGCAAAAGAGGGATACGATGTTGAAAAAGTCAATATTTAGCACTACACTGCAGTTCTTGTATGGCGTGTTAAGTTAATAGTTTTGAAGATGTAACACCACTGCACATTAAGCAGAATGGTCTGCAAACTGAGCATAAACAAGTCAACACTGTATTATCTGAAGGTTGCAGTATTGTCATTCTGCCAAAGTACCACGGAAAAGACTTCCCTGTGTGTCAACTTATAAAGGTTCCAAACAAAGTCACAAGGCAGGATCATGGTCAAGGGCATGCAATGTTCAGATTATGTTGCTTCATGAACTTCTTGGTCTTTCTTTACCTCTATTCCATAAGTGCTTGATCAACATTTTATTCTATCCTGATTTTCTGATATTAGATCGAGAGTGCCTGTGACGAGTTTCTTTTGAAGAGGTGCTATATCAGGGGTGTCAAACCTTTTTACTGTGGGCCAGTGGCAATATTTTCCAGCAAGTGGCGGGCCAGCATACCGAATAAGGTGCCTGTGTAAAATGGGGGTATGAGTCTGGGAGGAGCTTGGTAAGCCCATCTCCATAAAAAGTTTTGCAAACCAAATGGTGCATTTTTTAGCATAGGTATTAACAGTAAAATTAAGCTAATAAAATCTTATTTTGATCTTCATTATCAGTCACGGACATCACAGTAATCTTTAAATAACGCTTTGCGGGCCAGAAAAATAGCCTATCGTTGGCAGGCCAGAGATGGCCTGAGGCCGGCTCTTTGACATCCCTGTGCTATATAAATCTGTGATTAAATTACATTACAGATGTTGTCGTTTGGAAGCCAGTCAACCCGGATGATCTATAAAATTATAGAATTATAAAACAGAATGAAGTACTTGGAAGCCACACACCACAAATATTTCCCTTCATTTTGAACTTAAACTACGATCAGAATAATTGTTGCTTACATCTTGGTCATTTTCTGGATTGATTTGTTTGTACATTCCTGATGGTGAGTAAGTATGTCCGGTCTCAAGAGCTTCAAGACAGTAGAAATCGTTGAGAATGCTCATGAGACAACGTCGATCCCAGTCATCCGTCACTCGGCCACCGTAGTTGATATGACCCGCCGTATACAACAAAACCTACAAACAGAATACGATGCAAAACAATATTCTATTGACTTTAATAGTGCAAGCATCATAATAAACTGGGCATCAATTGAGTGCAGTTTCTGAGTGAAACTGCTCTCAAAAATCCTAATTTATAAGAAAGGTTGGCCAAATTCTCAGATATCAAAAGCTACAATGTACACATACAATATAGTTCAACACTGCTAATCAATAACATAGTTTGAGTCTTTGCAATATAAAACCAATAATATGACTCAAAATCAGCTCAGTGAAATTCACGTAAAGTATCCTGCTTCAATGCTAAATTGCTAATGAGCATGGAAAGTGTTAGTAGAGCTAGTCGCTATGACTTCTTTATGCATACCTTGAATGGAATGTCTTCGTACTCTATAAGGAACATTTTCAGTTGACTGACACAGATTCTAAGGTCTCCATCTGTATATTCATAGGGAATGTTAAATCCCAGTGGACCGAACTTACGTCGTTCAAGGCAGACGCCGTGAAAGAAACAGAGAGACTGGAGAAGATGACGGAAAACTGGAGTCTACAATTATCCACCAAAACAGCATTCCCAGTCATTTATAAGCCAGTTTCAGTAGTCTTCATAACCCAGTTTCTAAGTCTCGCTAAACATTCAGAGGGAGTTGCAGCTTCAAATTCAATGTACACGATATACACATTGTTAATTGGGCTAAATGGGGTTTCTCGATCGTAGGTCCTTCTCTGTGGAATAGCCCCCCTCTGACTTTCGTTCTTCGAGACCTGTCTGGATATTTTTATAAACTGCTAAAGACTTTCCTCTTTGACCAGGCCTCCATGGATCAGGATCGCCTCTGAGTAGTTATCTTGAAATGGTGCTATATAAATTTCATAGATAGATAGTTCTTATCATTTTTGGATCCATCTAGAAATACATTTTAGACTGGTGAACATTTAGCACCAACTTTTGCCCTGAATTTTCTGTGGCAAATTATCCAGCTCCAAACAGTCCGTGTGAGTAGTGTGTAGTCAGCTGGCTGAACATCAGAAATCAAATCATGAAAGTGATAGCAAAGATAGTATAAAAGCATTTACATTTGGTCAAAACACTTACCCTGATCATCATTAATCAAGTTTGCCACTGCATAGCAAAAGCTCCACAACTAAACTGAATGCATTGCTAGAAGGCAACCGTTTGGATGTCGAACAGATTCTCCTGCATACCTTTGCTTCACCACAAGATTTAAGAAAGTCATCGTTGAATCCTGCATACGATCGAAGGAGGTTTGCCTTGACACCTTTAGGTGGCTCCACTGTCATCTTTGATCCATTCTGAAGGATGGAGACAGGAAAAGTCGAAGAAGGCATACTTGTTAGCCACAATCGGAAGTCCTTGTGAACCTAGGAAATAAAGAAGTTTCAGAATAAGATGAACAAAACAAGGCTCAAAATGCCAGACATGTAAGAATGCACTTAACTCCTTCTTTAAGGCCTTTCAAATGATTTGTGCACAGGACTGTCAAACAAATTAAAACATTAATTTTTGTAATCACATAGCCAATCTATATAACAGTAATAGCCTGAGATGCCTGCATCCATGGTTCAGCTGTAATGTATGTCAATATCTACTGAATATTACGAGATCCACAAAGGCCGTTTATAAAAGGTAGGATGCTGGGTAAAGTTCTCAAAACTGGGATTTTTTTGTCAATTATTTTCAAAACCTGTAGCATATGGACAGGCTTTTCTTCTTCAGGTTCTTAGTCCTGAGGTAGGTTAAAACGTTCCATGATGCCACTCCTCTCGGCGCTAAGCTTCTTGCTTAAGCTTGCTGTATCCATTCATCATCATCCAGTCCAGCATCATCTGTCTGGGTCTTCCTCTTGTCCTCCCCCTCTATTCTACCCTCAGCGACGGTTCTGAAGAGTGAGACCCCTCTTAGGACATGACCAATCCACTTTCTCTGTCACTGTGTGTGGGGGGAAGGAAATAAGACAGTAGGCATCTCCAAAAGCCTCTGCTGTTCAACTGTCCACCACACCACATTCATGTGGTTCCCTTCTTTTTGAACAAAGTGTGTGGTGGACAACCGAGTCCTTGCCAGTATATGCGAGTGACCGGAGCGAAGATGTAGCACATCAATGCTATGAGATGGTGTCTCGCTAAATCACCGAGAGGAAGGCAACAGGAGATGACCGTTTAACAGATCCTGAGTATACGAAAAATGAGGTCACTAGGGAAACACGACAACAACTGTGACTGGTCTTGAACAGATAGAGTTACATTTGGCAGGGAGGGAACAAGGTCTCCTCAGTTGTAAACCAGCGAAAGTGCTTCATATAGTCAGTCAGTCAGTTATTATTGCATTATACGTTTGTATTTTTCTGTTGCTGGTGAATCAACAAACGGCTTCAACTGAAATCAATTCACACAGCAACAAATACACACCCTTTCAGGGTTGACCAATTCCAGCAGTCTCTCAAGGCTTGGCATCCAACTTGGAGCCAGATGGCAATTCTGGAAGAAGACCCACAAGCCCTTCTCAGTTGCCTCTCGAAGCATCAACTCTGCACGAGGACCCTACAAGCACAAGACACACAACTGGACACAGAACCAGCAACACAGTCAGAACGCACAAGATTCTTCTCCTTTCTCCATTTTTCCAGCAACTGACGACTAGCACTGGCAAAATGGAAGCAGATAAAGGACAAAGGTTGGAAACACATCTGGCGAGTTTTCCTAAAAACGCAAATGTTTTATGTGCTCTTACGATTATGATTAAACTAATCAGAGCGAACAACAGATAGCACTGGTATTACACTGTCGATCTGCTATATTTGAGAGAATTTAACATTGATTTTGGTTTTACCAGTTGTTTTACTGTTTTATCTAGAGATACCTATTGATGCCTTGCATTTAAACAAAGACCCAACTGATCCTGAAATACTCAGAGCAGAACAGATCAGAAAATCCAATAGGTTGTGAATCCAGTGAATTGTTTTAGTCACCAGAATCTGTTTGTTCTGTAAGAGGCACTACATAAGCACAAAACATAACTCAGTCCACAAACATCTTAGGGAAGTTTACAGTACTCCTAGACACGACCCTATTACTGACATGACCAGTGCTTATCTAAAACTTTTCTGTACCAACAGTGCATGTATGTTTTGTATGTATGTATGCATGTATGAATACAAGTACCTTAAAACAAAATAACCTGAATGTAAATCGACTTTTTCAGAAATAAACACTGCCTTTTCATGAAATTCCGCAATAGACGATTGGTTAGTAGCACGCTGGACTGTCAACTAGGAGGCCTGGGGTTCAAATCTCCACCAGAGCAGAATTTGTTTTCGAGATTTCTGCTCCACCTGCACCCTAGCCCACTCAGCTATAATGAGTACACTGACCATATACACTGTTTGTGGAAAGATCAAACGGCAAGGGAGAGTACTGGTCACATGCCCTCATATCCCGAGGCTAAGAGAACAAAGCTGATAACACTTCATACCCATAGCTCAGGTTAGCTTAAGGAACCGCTCTTTTTTTTCATACGATTTCATCCCATTCTGACCACTGAGCTTACCTGACCCTGACCGAGGGAAATGACCGACAGTTTCTTTGAGAACCTCGCTTCCTCAGCGAACTTGTAGAGGTCAGCAGCTGGGTCAGTGCCCTGTGACAGAATGAAGATCAGCGGCATCATCGGCGCCGACTCGAGAAACACGACATTCAGATCTGCCGTCTGCGGCTCGATGAACTTCTGTCCGATATGAGAGACGACAAAGTCCTGCATTGCGTTCGTCACTTTGTCCGGTCGAAGGGAGCGGATAATCAGCAGATGCTGAAATTCCGTCAGGTCATTCTGCCACTTCCCTGGAAGTTTATGCCTGAGACAAAAACAGTAACAACAAAACAAGAAGACTGTATTGTAAGATATATTGTAAGATTCTCATTTCCACACTGATAGCTCCTTCTTTAGCATAAAATGTCTGCTGTGGTCCGTTCATCATCATTGTTTAAATAGGTTGCCTAGTAGCCAACAACATGAGTTCCTTGACCTCTCTCTTCCTAATTTCCATAAGTGCTCAGAAACCATTCCGTTAGATACATGTCATTTACGAGTTATGTATACACACATACCGGTACCTACACTCTTAGTGCAGACAAATTTGTGAGAAACACTAGTCATGTCAGTAAGGGGTCTCGGGAGTACAATCTTGTGTTATCAGGACAAAGGCGCCTTAGAGGATTTCTCTTGTAGTGGCATTAAGCAAATTTGTTCTTGCAGTTAGTACACCTTATTATTATTATTATTATTACTACACCTTTCTATCTAAGGTGCAGATGTTTGCTAGCAGCCACGAGACAGTCATGCAAAGGCCAGAGTGCAACAAAACTCTATTAGGGTCAGATGTAGGAATGTGGGTCCCAAATGGTTATGTTGGCAGGGATATTGGGCCAGTGGACTAACCGGTGTGGTTCAGCACTGTCAAAGAGTGCCTTAAACTCAGCCAAGTGCTTGACGAAATCTCCTGACAGCGTTGAGTATGTTGGCAGATTGCCCAGTGATAGGACCTCCTGCCAGGATCTCTCCGACAACCAATCTGGAGCCGGATTCGGTAGATCCTGGGTCTTCTGTGTTCCACCAGCCAAGAGATGACGCCATTCTTCCTGACATTCAATTAAAATTGAACGATAAACTTTGTATGAATAAAAGTATCCTTCAACTCAAAGCATCATCAGAAATCACATACATTCCATCTAAATCTTTGGCTCAATCCCTGTAAATCCAAATCACTACCCCCCACTGGAAAAGTGACGTAACTGAATAATTTTCATAAATAAGGCTCATGGGATATAGAAAGCATTGCTGCTACCAACTGAAGAATGCAGTCACATTTTCCTGGCCACAGACATTATGTACAGTTTCGTTAAAGCATCAATGAATTAAAGTGAAATTGAAACACCATGCTCAATGATCATTCAGTGATCAATGATCATTCATGGGACATAGTACCTGATTGGTTAGAGCACTTGTCTTGTAATGCAGACAGTATGGATTCAAGCCTTCCCTGAGATGAGTACCTCACAGGGCCCTTGAGCTAATCCTTCACTTACAACTGCTCCACACCAAACACTGATGTTTGGTCACTAGACAGTAGAGATTAAAAAATTTTGTTTCTATTTTATTTTAAAGCAATCTCTTACTATTTTGTTTGTCACTGTGGTAGATGTATTGGGGCAACCTGCCAAATAAGATACATTGAAACAGAAAAACTTAAGCAGCTGTGATAATAACTCAGACATGCTTTACATGAATGATATCATTACACATTCTCATATCAATAAAGGTCATATCAAAAACTAGATAATGCACTGTGAAACGTACCATGTCGATGGAGCCCTCGTACTGCAGGCGTCTGATACAAAGTAGAAAAGCGAAGAGCAGTTTATGCTTTTCGAAAAGACTTCGACAGACATTGCAGTAGAGACTGTACATGAAATAGTCGTTGATGTTTCGACTTCGCTGGCCAATATCAACTGTAATATAAACAACGTAGCACAGTGCAAAACTATAGTAACAACACAACACCCAATGCACATGGTCATTTCAAAGTTAAACTATAGCGAAATATTGTAATCAATTGGAGAAGATAGGCAAAATTCAATGAGTCAGGAAGGCCAGAAGTCAAGCTATCGTGGGTCAGCAAGTTGAAACACACCAGCCTCACGTTCAGACCTGAATGATGTTAAAGAACTGACAGAATGCACAAAACCAGGCAGTGAATAGAGAAAAAATTTCAAAAACAAATTTCAATTTTAGGTTGAAACAGAGCAATCTCATATTCTTACCAATTCTTTGAGTAATAAATAACCTGAGTAGAATGAGGCATTAGCTTCTTAGCCATTCTTTACCTCTGTTTTGAAAGTGGCTACATTCTGTTTAATTGTAGTTTCATAATTACAAGTGTTCTATTACTATCATTCTTTTTCCGTATCAGTATCAAAGCAATGTTCCTCACAGACAAAACTTCTTCAGCTGTGAGAAAGAGTGTAAAACAATTAAGTGTGTCTTTCCTCTGATTTGGTGATTAATGCCACAAAACTTTGCCTGTATCTTTCGAATGATTTTAGCAAATAAAACCAGTTTGCTAACATTACCCACTGGGGGTAAAGGTCATCAACAAACTAGTCAGCCCAAAAGCATGTGCATTTTGTAATTTGTATTTTATTTAGGACTGTCTGGCCTTTGCATGACTGTGTGTTGGACCCTAGTGAACATTCATCCGAGTCTAAATTTCAGATTTACAGGTCATGTGTGTGTAATAATTAAGTGTCTTAAATGAATAAAAAGAGGAATAAATTTGTACTAGCATCATACCTGCGACCGTAGCCATTCTCATGCTGTTGATAAAGATGCCAAGGAACCATTCGAGTGAATACTGGTACATGGGGTCAATGTTCGACAGGTCAGCAACACAGAAGAAGAGGATCTGGGTACTAATAGCCACTGGGATGTACTGACTTCGAGTGGCATCAATGTCTCTCTCGGTTTGCTCAGCAACAGCCACTTTCATCTGCCACCACCAACACACACATATACATTCATTCAGTGCATTTATATAGCGCCTCTTCAAGATAACTACTCAGAGGTGGACACGCGTAATTCAAATAGCAATGGCACTGCCTTGCCAATTTAGTTAGTAGCAATATTTAAGCACACTAAACCTAAATTAAATAAATACAAGAACCAAAATATTGAATGAGAGTGTAAGACAGCAGATGGGAGAAGAAGAAGTCGAGAACACCATCCGAATGAGAAGACTGAAATGGATGAAACATATGGTATGTATGGACAGGGATAGAGCCAGCCATGTGATGATCTGGATCCATGAAGAGAAATGAAGAAGGGGGAGCCCAAGGAAGAATTAGCCAGAGACTGTCAGAGACAATTAGAGGTGCTTGGGGATGTTGTGGAACAAGGCCGGAAGACTGGCGATAGACAGAGACAAATCTCTCTCCATAGCCAGTCCTCCGGCTTTGCCTGCTGTGCAAACCTGCATGCGAAGGCTAAGTAAGGACTAAGTAAGGACTAAGGATAGGAAGGACTAAGACCAAAGAAGAAATTCAATTCGGTGACAGTACTGTACCTTGATCTCGTCTGATTTGACCTTGGAGGCCTCCAGGGTCTGAATGAAGTCAATGTCGTCGACTGGACTGCCCTGTGAACTGCTCAGCTTCATGAGGATCTTGTCTTCGATGGCGCCCAGCTCCTGCTTCATCTTGGCATTGCTAACAATCAGATGGTTCTTGGCATCTTCAAGGTCTGGCCTCTCCTTTGCCACAACCAGAGCCAGAAGCTGGTCTTCAATACCACTGCAACAACATATCTTCAGTTATCTAATGTTAAACATACTCAATAACCTAACTTACCCCAGTAAGCATATCTTCAGCTGCCTGATGCAACATACTCTTAATTATCTATCTTCAATCACCTAGGCAACATAATATTACCATAATCAGCTAACTAACATAACTTATCATGAGTTACCTATCTTCATCTACCTAATGATCTGGATATCTGGATTTCTTCTGGATCTCAAAATTATTCCCAGGAATTTGTGAAGTGTTAGTAATTTCATTTTCCTTAGTCTTGTCATCAGAGGGTGGGAGGCAAGTCCTTTCCCTTGCTGTCTGATCTTCCATCTTACAGCTTATGGTCAGTGCACTCATTTTATGGCTGAGTTCACAACAGGATGCAAGTGGCACACAAATTTAGAAATGTACTTTTGGTCTGGTAGGGATTTGAACCCCAACTTCTCGTTTGACAGCCCAGTATGCTAACCACTACACTATCAAATGCTCCAATAACATTGTGTTTACTGAAATTAAGACTGCACCTTGGAGATAGAGTGAAATTGACCAGGGTGACCTTGGTTGACGTCTCTGGAGTGTAGTGTGGATTTGGTAGTTTTGTCGTAATGTAGAATCTGAAGTCCTCGTGGTAGGTGACGAGAGTATCACCGAGTTTCAGAACAACAACACCCTGTTGTCTAAATGTCTACAAGCAATTCAAGGTGAAAATCAAACAGCTCTAATGATCAAACTCAAAAGCTAAACTACCTGGCTACTCAAGACCTATACACATAAAAAACATTTTCCAAACAAAGAGAAACTGAGGCACCCTTCAACCTCAGGGCGACAAAGGCAAGTATAAAATGACCCACATTGTCTTGCCCATTTAATGCCCAACCTTACTATACCTACCTTAATTCACATTCTCTCAATCCATCTCACTTAACTTACCTAACCAACCTCACCCTACACCATTTTACATTAACTCAACTTGCCCTACTTAACTTTAACCAACCATACCTTACCACACATAACCACCTCATACCCCACCTTACCCTAGATTACTTATCTACCTTTATTAGCCTCACATTACCACAACCAACCATTCCTTACCATACCCTACCCTACTTTTCCTTACCATAATATATATTTTATATCTAATTAATTAAAACATTAATACTTAACAGTATTTATAGACATCATTACTGCTATTTATATTACCTTATAATACATCAATATGTGTGGTGAGATTACAATTTGAAATTCAGAAAGCAAATATAATAATAAAATATATATTATATTTGCTTTCTGCATTTCAAAGCCAGACCTGTCTGAGTAGGACAGGCTCCAGTGCTGGATCAAGCTCCTCTCCAACATTTTCCAGCAGACACGGCTTTCCAAAACGGATCGAATTCTCGAGACTCCGAAGAAAATCCTTGTCAGACATCTTCACGACTTCCATGAATTTGTCCTTCTCCTACAATATGCAGAGTGAAGTAATCAACCATTTACACTGCGCAACATTAGCCAAGCTCCCTTAGAATGAATTATACATACATGTTGAGATGTTCACTGTACTGACTTGCCAACTCAATATCATTTAAATCACTTGCGACAATTCACTATCTGATTCTGGTATTTACTTACTCTGTATGAATATGTCTTGGATCCTAGCAATTAGCGAACATTCATTCATGTCGCAGATGTATGGACTTTGTAAGCTTGAAAAGCAGTTAATACAAAAACAAATAATGCACATTGCCTTAGTATGGCTCTAGAAGCTCTGGCACACAAGGCAAGATGCACACAAACACAAACTCTATCTGCCATTTGATAAGTTTCCATGGCTACTTTATTACATTACACAATTCATTCTTTGCTTCCATATTTCCCTTTCACAGAATACAAAGAAGGCAACAAAAATTAAGCCCATAAGTTCAAACAACCAATAAACAGCATTTACCAATATGCTCCCACAGTATGTATCATGTTTGCATTCATGTTTGTATGCATGTATGTATGTATAGATTATATGTATGTATTTATGCATTTTTTACGTATGTGTGTAAGTGCATGAATGTAAGTAAGCATGTAAGTAAGAATATTCTGGTATGTATGCATGTATGTATGTATCTATGTATGACTGTATGTGTATGTATGTATGTATACTATACATGCTGGATTGCCTGACAGGCCATCCAAATGCTGAGCAGAAGAGAATCAGTATGCCAGCATGGAAGTTTTTAACTTACGAGATTCTTGATCCATTTGTTGGCCTGGCCCTGTGGGTCGATGAAGAGGGGCCAGCGTCTGGCGTACTGGACTATGACTCCATTCTCTATGCTTAGGGTGTCTTTGGGCAGACCAGCAATCTGCCAGTCACGCACCCTGACTGGATCGCTCAGTGTATCTATGAGAAGACATTGTTCATTGTGTGGTATGGCATACTTCTTCAGACCCACGATCCATTCGTTAACCATGCGCGTTCGATACTGTCCCTGAAAGAAGAACCAGCTTAACACGTTGCTTTCTGATATGCTAAATGTTGGCTGGAAATGCTAAACACAGGGTAATGTAATGGTTCATTTATTGCACTCCTCACCAACGCTTCTCAGCATTATAGTTTAGTTGGGCTGGGAGGTATCTTGGAGGGGCACTGTATATGTCGGCAAAGGATGACCGCAGTTTTATCCCCAGAATCCTGTATCGACAATCAGTCAAATCTGGCCCACAATCTTTAAGCAAAAAATGATGCTTTAAAGACATTTTCAGTTCAGTTGTAGTCCCCTTTACTGTCCCTAGTTGCGGTGTGTCAACTGGTTTTCATATTAAACGAATATACAAGTATAATATAAAGTGCTCTGAATGAAAGAATGAATGAATTGAAAGAAGGTCCTGTTTATTACTTGTGCATAAAATGTTAATTATAAATTTTCAGTGCCCAGTTTAACTGAGTTTTATTGCAGAGGGAACAGGTTAAACCAACTGATCATCTCTTTACCGTGAATGACCCGAGGTAGGCAATGCATCCGGCTGATATGAGAACGTCACCAATGATGTTGCTCAGAACTTTTGTCAATCTCTCCACTGTCTCTGACCATCGTATCTTCTCATCACCCAGACCAGTGATCAGCTACGAACATGAAGTACAACAACATTTCTCCCAATAGACTGATGGTTAATACATTATTTATTTTCACAATTTGTTAACTCTAAAAACTACACTTTCCATAGGAAGACATTAGGCATATTTATTATTCATTATTATTATTATTATTATTTTTATTATTTTTTACAATTTAAAATTTTTTTTTAAAAAAATTTTTACTTAACCGAGGTAGTTCTATTCCCTCAGGCTATGAAAACTATGTCCGAAGACGTGGGGTATTATTATTATTACTATATAGCATTAAGCATTAATTTTTACTAATTAATTCAAACATTAATACTTAACAGGATTTATAAACATCATTATTGCTATTCTTTGAAGCTCTCAGTTTACAAAAGCAGGACATTTAATATCTTTTCTTATTTAGTTTGTCCTTAATTATTAATTCATTATTTTCATTAACATTATATTAAAAAACATTTCATGAAAGAAGTGCCTCTTAGTAATTTGCTCAGTAGAGGTGCAATATAAATTAAACAACACAAGAGAATAAAACTATTACTAGTTCTAATCCCCACTGGATTTAAGGCAGGTCTTGTAATCTTCTGGCCCCAGTTGAAGCAAAGAAGGAAATCGAAAATAACACAGAGTGTGTTGTTTTTGATTTTCCATCAGACATACAGATGGCACATATGGCATTGTATTGTGTTGCCAATTAACCATATAGCTTGACTGGCTCAGCCATTTCAGATGGCAAATTTTCTTAGAAATGACTATTAATTGAAGTCTTGTATTTTAGAGAACTGTGCTACCATGAAAACTGTGTTCCAAATAAGTTTAGATATTCCACCCGTGCTTCCAAATACACAAGACTATAGTTACTGAGCAATTACTTTACCTTATGTTGCACTACATTTCAACCTAGATTTCAGGCTCTTCCTGAGATGTGATGTTTGGGGAAATGTAAATGCAGTGCTATAATTTGACTCCAGAATTTTTAGTGCCACATAAAAGCTGCATCAGGTATATAACCTTTACACTAGTACCACATAATGGCAGAAACAGTAATGGCGATGTTAATGACATGGTCTAATTACCCGGTCAGCTCTTTTCAGCCTTGCTTCACATTCCTTCATGTTCTGCTCCAGTTCTTCCTTCTTCTTGACGCAATCCACATACTTGTTCTGCAGAGCGATCAATCCCATTTCCGTCACTTTCAGCTTGTGTTTTGCTTCTGCTAGCGTCCTCTGGGTCAGCTCGAGCTCTGCCTGGGCAATGCGCAGTGCCTCTCTCTTCGGTTCAACAGTCCTGTTGACAAAGTGGAACTTGTGCATGGCTCGCACCCAGAGACAGATTGATGTACAGGCTTTTGAGACCTATGAACAAACAGCTATGTAAGCACGGCAATGTAACAAGGCTTTCCAGAAGTTTAAAAATTTCTCAGCAGTGCTGAGCATATGGTTGCATGGTGAAAACAAGGTAAAATTAAGCGTCAACAGCAATGGGAACAGCTGAAGTAATGAGTGACAGCTGAGTGAACTTCAACATGTTACCGGGTAATACAAATTCTCTAAGAAAACAGACGACTTCAGATGTGTGCAATCAGAATTTCCAGCTAAACATAATGTAAAGTGCTAAACCATTCATTGTCATTTCAATCAATAATAAATCTCATAAGTATCTTAGGATTGAAACTGGGCTGAAATTCCTACATTAATAAAACCACTGGACAACCGTTCCCCATACATTAGGGCTACATGGACATGGTTCGCGAAACAGTACTTTCGAAAGACAATTCCAGAATAATATGAACTCTACATAAATAGATGAAAGGCTTCTACATTAACAATCAGATCCCATCACCGATGAGAACTAAAGTAATAGCTCAGTTGGAAATCATTACTCATCTTCAGAGTTTATAAAATGTGAACAACCTCTCAGACATGACGCAGTGCTCACAAATAAGCTATTATGCTGGTGTCCTGTGCTTAGAGCAGGGCTTTAGAAATATGGAGTTAACGACTATAAAATAAATAAAAAAAATACAAAACCAAAACTGACAATGCTATATTCATGTTGTAAGTGTTGCTCATCAGATAATTATGCCAAAAGGATGAGGGCTCTATTAAACACGGAAAAATTTATCAATTATTTTGTCCGACACCTAAAGCATACCCAGTACTTATTCACCTTTCACCTGTGGCCGCTCTACTCTATCGACGCAACTGACTCAGAGAAACTCTGAACATCCATGCCATCTTCAGCTGTCGACGGGAATCCGTTGGTTGGTTCCATGCATGTGCAATGGCCCGCCAGTAGTGACTCTTCTTCTAGCTGACTGTGCATTGCTTTGCTAACTGATGTAATATTTTCGTTCGTAATGACATAATCATAATAGGCTAGCACAGAGAGCACCTCTGAGTAGATATCTTGAAGAGGCACTATATAAATTCTCAGAATGAATGAATGAATGAACCAATAAGAAAACCTTTGCAATGGCAGCTGGCTGAAATGCTTCACTATCTATGTACGGCTGAATTCCCTTGATGACGCTGTCTGGAATATTCTCTTTGTCAAATGTGAACAGGCTTTCTAGAAACTTCGCTGGCTCAACGAGAAGTGACTTTCCTACTTCCCAGTAATCGTCCTTCTTTTCCGCTGTCTGAAACAAATGCTTCCTCATAAAAATCAACAGAAATCATCACTCCTTGATGCCAATAACTTCCAAACCATCAAAAATTACAAATAATTTCACTACAGTCAACGGTGGGCATATTTTTACCGCTGCATTGATTCACACGCAAAAGAATCTAATCTGAGTGATTCTGTTTATTGCCAGTAAACTGAAGAGTGATATCTAGAGCAATTTAGTAGTTTTCTTTCTTAGCAATCTTAAAACTGGTGGCCTTGTTCAAGTCTTACTACTATTAATAACTTATGTTATGCCGGTGTCTAATGCACAAGCCATCAACCGAAGGCACAACAAAATCCAAGCCATAACCAGGTCAATATCCAGAAGGTCACAACAAATCCAAGCCATAATCAGGTCAACATCCAGAAGGTCACAACAAATCCAAGCCATAATCAGGTCAACATCCAGAAGGTCACAACAAATCCAAGCCATAATCAGGTCAACATCCAGAAGGTCACAACAAATCCAAGCCATAATCAGGTCAACATCCAGAAGGTCACAACAAATCCAAGCCATAATCAGGTCAACATCCAGAAGGTCACAACAAATCCAAGCCATAATCAGGTCAACATCCAGAAGGTCAGCCATAATCAGGTCAACATCCAGAAGGTCACAACAAATCCAAGCCATCAGGATCCAGAAGGTACACATTTGAGCATCCAGAAGGTATCCAAATAATCAGGTCAACATCCAGAAGGTTATTTTCAGGTACAGCTATATAAATTATTTTATTAGGTACACATTTACATACATAGACACATTGAATGCAGCAATAACGTAATCAGTAGAGACGCATCTGATGACAGCTGCTACTGACCTTCTTTCCCTTGACATTTTTCATGATACAGACGGCATCAATGACCATCTTAACGCCATCTGGTGGTCTCTGCATTGACCTCACCTCCACAATATCATTTTTGTTCAGTGACTTGAGACTCAACAGTGCAGCATCCTTTTAACAAAACCAACCAATTATACACAACAGATTTAGTTAATCCGTTTTAGCCATCATGAATAGAGTGCAAATATTAACTTAAAAGAACTGCATTGGAGTATGAATAGAAATAAATTAACAAATCCAGAGGTTTACATAAGTTAATGGGTCAGATTAGCTACCTTAAGCACTTATAACGAAAAATCCTTGTATTTTTTACCTTTAGCAACAAGCTGGTAACTTGTACTTATTACCGATAACTTGAAAGTCGTTAACACCTTAACGATGAGATCATGAGAGTGCATTAGGAGTGCCTGGGAAACCAATGCAGCTCGTCGTTAAAGTGTTAAAGAACTCAATGTTCACGCCAGTCTAGACATTTAACACATCGTTTGTCCACACATGACTCAGTGTCTACAGACCAGTCTATGATTCCTCCACTGCTATCATACAGCTGATGGACATACTGTATGATGGTAGCAAAACCTTACTTATTCACCTAGTTTACAAGCTGCCTTTCCTTAACTCTATCGTTGAAAATGTAGTCGTTTTAGATCTAATGATGAAAATAACTTTCACTTGTGCATAGTTAGCTATATTTAGAGTTCTATAGATATATCAGCTAATAAAATATTTGTATATGCAGAAAAAGCTCCTTAGTGGGTCCCAGTGGCTGTATTTAGCAGCACTTGGTTTTACATTTAATTCTCTCAATGCAATTTCTATGGACTTTATATTTTATAATTCTGATATTAGTTTTTTTATATCTTTAATCAACTTTAAGGTATAACTACATAAGACAGTATAGAGTGAGTGATGTTTAAACATTGTTATGCATTTAAATTATTATTTAGTAATATTATATTGATGGAAAAATATCGGAAAATTTTCCGGAAAAAAACACTGGAAATTTTCGAAATTTTGAAAAATATGAAATTTTCCGGACAATTTTTCCGCCTCACAACACTACTGGGAAACAATGCAGCTCGTCGTTAAAGTGTTAAAGAACTCGATGTTTACGCCAGTCTAGACATTTAACACATCTTTTGTCCTCACATATAGCTGATATTGCATTGTAACAAAAGCTTATTATTAGGATGATTTATTCGTGATTATATACTACATAATGTACACCAAAGTGTGGTTAGCAATTGGCTTAATAAAGGATATACTTACTTACTTCACTTAGTTTACAAGCTGCCTATCCTTCACTCTATCATTGAAAATTTGAAAATGTAGTCGTTTTGGACCTAATGATGAAAATAACTTCCACTTGTGCATAGTTAGCTATATTTAGAGTTTTATAGATATATCAGCTAATAAAAATATTTCTACGTGCAGAAAAATCTCCTTAGTGGGTCCCAGTGGCTGTATTTAGCAGTGGTTTATTAGATTTAATTCTCTCAATGCAATTTCTATGGACTTTATATTTTATAAGTCTGATATTAAATTTTTTTTTATCTTTAATCAACTTTAAGGTGAACACATGAACAGATCAATGTTCTGATGGCAGAATACTGCTGAGAACAAAATGACATATGACATGTCCATATTTCTAATGCTTTAAGCAACACAATCACATGAACTAATACTGGTGAAGAGCTAAAGTAACCAGCTGCCAAAGAGTTAAAGTAACCAGCTGCCAAAGAGTTAAAGTAACCTGCTGCCAAAGAGTTAAAGTAACCTGCTGCTAAACAGTTAAAGTAACCTGCTGCCAAAGAGTTAAAGTAACCTGCTGCCAAAGAGTTAAAGTAACCTGCTGCCAAAGAGTTAAGATAACCTTGCGGACAACTTACAAGTGCAGGCAGAGCTTCGTTGAGGTCCCTTTGAGCGTCTTCTGCAATTGTTATTGTTTCTTTAGCCTTTTCCATTGCCTGCGCCTCTTCAACTTTTACCACTTCCTTCGTTTCTTCTGCAGTTTTCTACAAAACCAAACCAACAATCTCATTTATGGCAGATCATGAATAAATCTTCATTATTTCAAAAGAAAAACAGTGGTACTTGGATGGTAAAACAAAATACAAGTATATACTTTGACCAATGCTCTGATGATAACAGTTCATTCTAAATCCACACAGTAATGTCATGTAACAAAGACAACTTATAAAACGTAATACTACAGAAGCAGTGAGCTTTTTGCTACTTTGCTAAATTTATGACCTGAGGCAGAAAGTCAAAAGATACTTTATCTGTTTTATAAACATTAGAACTCTTAGGTGCTCAAACAAGAGCCAGTGTAAACAGCTATGTTTACTATGGCCCACTGCGCTGTCATTGTACCACTGGTGGTTGCCAGCTATGAGCCCAATGAGTTTAACTGTCAAGAAGCTCATTCCACATAATCATACACAGGTCAGCATTACTGATTACAAAAAGAAAAGAAAACAAGACAATGACAGCAAGAAAGAATTTAGGATCCAAATATTCATAGACTTCCATGCACTGCACCCATTTTTCTATTACAGAACTTTAGAAGCGCATTCAATAACACTGACTGTATCTTCTGCAATTTGCTTGACGGTGTCGGCAGCCTCACGAACGGCTTCTTCGATCAGAGGCTGCATTCCCTCGAGCTCTGCCTGCAGCGCGGCAACCTCCTTGGCTGTGCTCAACAGCTATGAAAAGTCAGAAAACAACAAATGCAGCATCTTAATCATTAAAGACTTGCTCAAAGGGTGCATCAAGGCTGGCTTGAGTCTTCAGGGTTCATGCTAAAAGGCATAATCTCCGATCTTGGGTACGTGGCTTCACTTTGCCACTGAAGGAGAACCGTAACTTTATACCATGCCTCCTCTACAGGAACATGTATTAAATTGCCCAGGTCTGATGGCAAGCAGTGGGGTCCCATCTGGCTCCGCTGCCTCAAGAGGCCTTGCAAACTGTTCCAATCTTTGTAATTTAAGTTGCAGCTGTGTCAACTTGAAAGTTCTGAATTAAACGAATATTGTATTCCATGCCTTTTTCCTAATACCCAGTACTTATCAAATGGCTGCAAATGATAATACTTGAATGCCAATTAAGTTGTTTCCTTGGGCTGACCTTGACCATTTCATAAACATTATATAAGAATTCAGCTATAGCATTTCCTTGAAAACTGATGCTCAGCTGTCCCGAATCACTTAAATAATGACCAAGCGGGATTTAAAAAATTAACATTCAAAAGTGAATTTAAAAATATTAGTATGTGTACTGTTGAAACAGCAGTTGAAGAATGTCAAGATAACCCTGACATCATCAAAAGTTTCTCCACAACACAAGCAATTCACACAGAATTAGTATACCTTGTCGAGGCCTCCTTTTGTTCTGCTTCTGGCCTGGTTTAGTTCTGTATTTTTGAGAACCATGAGTTTGTTGAAGATGCCAAGAAGTTCAAGGTAACTTGTTGGCGTGACGTAGTTGTATCGACCGAGTTCAAAGAGGAATTTAGCAGAATATGTAGCAACTGAAGAATGAATTTCCTGACACAGCAACACCTGAGACAATAAACATATCGGAAATGTTTCTGATGTGAAATACAGTGTCTTAGGAAATAAGATTTCAGGTTTCTAATGGCCATCTGGTGTACGTAGATAAAGTTGGTATGTATGTATGTATGTATGTATGAGCACTTGTTATAGCGCCCCTTCAAGATTAATTTACTGGATGCAAGAATAACTGCCTGCTCTGGATTGTAAATTGCAAAATTAAATTGTTAATTAGATTAAAATAAATTAAAAATGTAAATTGAATTTAAATAACTTGTATTACAAAAATCATGAAAGTACATCACTCACAAAAGTAGGGCAGAATTTATTCTGATATAGTAAATGTAATAAATACAGCATTTGGTTGAAAGCACAGTACACTTAAAGAATCACATTATAAGCAAGATGATTCATGACAAGGTGTAATTATAAGAGCAATTACTTGTCTCATAAATTATAATTCTTACAAGTACTCCTAGTATAACAAGGGGTCTATGCAATTATTGCACTGGGTCTGTTATGAAAAGATAGCAGGTTTCATTGACTTTGTCCAGTGGATTCTGTGTAAAGACCCAGGCAAGCCGTTCAAGCAATCATGTCTCCGTCACCTAACAGTATAATTTGTTACTGATGTACGGTAAAAACTTGGGAGTAAATGTCTCGTCATGGGATGTTTTGCCCCATGTCCACAACCTTGAAATTCATCCACTGGATGGAATATTTAAGATCAGGAAACGAGTGCCTCCGTACATTCTGCTATGGGACATGGGAGATTTACCTAGTCCTATGACTGAAAGATGCTTCAGCTGAAATGCAGACATGCCTTAACTGCAACACTAACACTACTTGGTCAGCATCATAATGAAATTCATCCACTGGATAGATTAAAGGCCGAAGATCAGGAAACGAGTGCCTCCGCACATTCTGCTATGGGATATTGGAGATTTACCTAGTCCTATGACTGAAAGATGCTTTAACTGAAATGCAGACATGCCTTAACTGCAGCAAAGCAACACTAACACTACCTGGTCAGCATCATATTGCACGGTTCCAGGGTCATCATCAGAAGTCCGAGATATGGTGCCACATGGCTGCATAGTTGCCTCCAGGGTTGGGTTAATGCCGGCAACAACCTATTGTTGCCGGGACAGTGACAATAACCGGTTATTGCCAGTTGTTGCCGGCCGGTTATTGCCAGTTGTTGCCCATTTTCTCCAAAGTAAGGACAAGGCAAATGAAAATCATATTTCACTGCACAGACTGCATAGTTATCATAAATGTTTCTTGTGGGAAATTAAAACTACTGTAGTAAATCTATATTACCCCTTAGTATAAATGTAGTTAAAGACAACTATATGAGATTAAGATAAAAAAAAATTCTGACCTACAGTTCAAGTACTACAAAAATAAACTGCCATTTGCACTGCTGTAGTAATATTCAGGTCAACAGGGTCATTGCCTTTTCTATATACTTACCTGGCAATATATAACTTATTAGTAGTGTATAGAAGGCAATGGTTTGGCAAAATTTGTAATTCATAATTACACAATTCGATATTGACTGTACTTAATATATGTAAAACTTGTAAATGTCTTTTATTAGGAAGAAATTATATGGTTATGTAAATCAGGTGATTTTTATTTGGAAAAACGTGATTGATTTAAAGCATGATATATTTAAATCAATCAACTCTGTGAAGTAGCAAGACAGAAGAAATAAAAAATGAAGCTAACTGTGAAGATTCCATATTTTATTACCACAATAATTAATAGTTTCTATTTTTGCCAAAAGGTTTTTGCCATTTTTCTGCCAAGAGGTTGTTGCCATTATTGCCAAGAGGTTGTTGCCGGGACGGTTATAGCCATGGCAATAACCGGTTATAACCGGCGGTGGCAACAACTTGCCAACCCTGGTTGCCTCATACATACACCAGTAACTCACCTTCAATTTATTTGACCATAATTTCAACTGTGGAGATATCCTGACTGGGGCTTACACAGTTAACAATAAATAATTAATTATACATAAGTAATTACAGATTACCTACCCCAGTGGTTCCCAAGCTCTTTTGATGGAGAGCAAAGTCTTACTTTTAAAATAACATGGCGGGCCACAGAGATCTGAGGAGCCGTCCTCAGTTGCAGTGGTGTAACTAGGGGTTCGCGCGCCCGGGGCAAGAATTTCCTAAAAAAATTTTTTACTTTTTTACTTTTTTCCACTATTTCTTTAACAAAAAAATTGTCAGAAGCCTAATTTTGCGCCCCCCTCCTGCACACGTATTTTTCAACGGAAGTGTAAATACGCTGCATAGAGCTTGACGAAAAGTGAACTAAGATTAAAACAAAATAATAGAAAAAAAGAACTTAACTTAACTTAAATCGAAAATCAAGAAAACAAGGTAATTAAATTTTTTATCAAAATTTTTGAGTGACTGTCGCGGGCCACATTCAAAGAATTGGCGGGCCACTTTTGGCCCGCGGGCCACGGTTTGGGAACCACTGACCTACCCGGTAACTGTGTCTTAAATTATTGGTCCCCAACACCCTTGCAGATTTTTTTTATTAAGAACACAGTCATGAGCAGATTTTTTAATAAAAACACAGTCGTGAACTTACAAGGCCGGTACGAATTGACTCGGTGACATTAAGATGAGACAATTCATTGAAGAACCTCATGGCAACTGAACGCAGAGCATCTGGCGGCCATTCACTGAACCAATCGATTGTACAGCAGTTGACAAGTGCAGGGAACTGGCGAAGTCTGGCTCGAAAGACCTCACCAATCGGACTTTAACACAATACAGCGACAGATTTAATTAATATTCACACATCATTTTGGCTGCAACCATGACTAATAGAACCTTAGCTAAAAACGACTACTCCTACAAAATAATTTGTGAATCCGCTTTAAAGACCCAAACACAAGAACGTGGGGCAGGGTAGCTGATAAGTTAGAGTTCTTGGCCTATGCGGCGCTTATGGGTTGAGCCTTCTGTGGTAAGTAATTAAGTAAGTATATTCTTTATTGAGAAGCACTAGCAAATGCACAGCACTTTACATAGCAACATTAATATATTCAAACAACCAAAAAATTAATACATACAGCCAAAGAATTGAATGAGAGACATTATTGTATATCAGGGGAACATAGAGGAGGAAGAGTTAGGGCTAGTCATAGGGGGAAAATGAAGAGCTTAAATAGCCAGATCTAGGGTGGTCAAGTGTTTACTTCTGAACTTTTCAAGGGGGCAATATCAAACGCAGATGTACCATACTGTATTGTGTAAAACACCAGCTGCAACAATAACAGACAATGAAAAACAAGAATCAGAACAATGTTATATTAAGAGAACATGAAAAAAGAAAACTTGTTGAACTGAAACATACAATAGCTGACTTAATAAGCAATCTAACCTCATGGTAATGACAGTGTGAAGATTCGACCGGACTCTTTTGGTGTAAGTGGCAAACATGTTTGTTTTAGTTGGTGCCATGTCAGCGTCTGATATGATGGGCTTCATTGCTGTGTAAATATTGTCCAATTCATCAGGTGCATAGATGTTTGGAACGTCACCAGCGTTCAGGATGTTATTCAAGTCCTCCAAGAAAGATTCCTTTTTTATCTACACAAACAACATCCCAATCCATATTTCCTTCCTATTTCAACTTTACACATATTCTCTGTACAAAAACTGGAAGGTAATTGCAAATCTATAAACACTCTTCAACAGTGTTAATATCTTCAGCACTCTTTTTTATCTTCAGCACTCTTGTTATCTTCAGCACTCTTGTTATCTTCAGTATTCTTCTTATCTTCAGCATTCTTCTTATCTTTAGCACTCATCCTATCTACAGCACTTGTCCAATCTACAGAACCCTTCTGATCTCCAGCATTCTTCATAATGTTATCTTCAGCATATCTTGTTATCTTCAACACTCTTTTTTTTCCCGAACCTTTCTTATCTTCATCACTCTTCCAATCTACAGAACCCTTCTGATCTCCAGGATTTGTCTTATCTCCAGCACTCTTTCTTTCTATCGACAACATTCAATTTCTTAGAGGAAAATCAGTACTTCACAAGAGTCATTTCCCTTACTGAAAAAACAAACAAACAGACTTCAAAGGTTGGCACTATTTGACGTTATCCTATACTTAGTCTTTGTATAATCTATATACCAGCTCCTCTATGATTCAGACCAACCTGGGTGTCACTGAAAAGAAAGACCAAGGGAACATTTTCCAGTCCAGCTTTCAGCATCACTTTCTTCAGATCGTCACGCCATTCTGGGATTCCATAGTTCTTTGACAGCTCTATCTGGAAAAGGTCATAGTCTGACCTAGAAACAAAATTCTTTACATGTTATAAAGGCTTTGAATGGCAAGTCAGATAAGGTCCATCAATATGAAAAATGTCAGGATTAACAAGAATGTTGAATTCATCAATAGTTTAGACCAACTTGACATTAAGCATGCTTCCAATTGCAAAAATTACTCAACAGAAATATTCTTTTCATAGAATCCTAAAACCAAGCAGTGTAAACTTTAACTGCTGGGGTCAAAAGTACTAACCTTGAAGGGGCGCTATATAAATCTTCGTAATGAATGAATGAATGAATTTACAAAGCACTATTTGTGTTAAATTTGTATATACAAGTGTTTCAAGATAGATTTACTCATAGCCAAAATTCTCAGAACTGTTTCTCAAGTTCATTTATTTATTAATTGCCCTCAACATGCATGCTTTATCAGTAAATCTGAACCTGAGGCACAGCATAAGCGTCCATCTAGTAAGGATCAGTTCACAGACCCAGAATACAACTGAAGAGAACACAGTGCCCATCTCTTGCAGCTGAACAACACCTCATATGTCTTGGCATCACCTGACTGGAAAAAGCACTGAAATGTTTATCCAAATTGTCGCCTCTGATTGGTGTGCACTGCAAGAGGAGCTATATAAATTGATAGATACAATACAATACAAATAAAATTTCCAACTGAATTGCCAGAATCCTGTTTTTGAACAAATCAGCATACACATGAGCAGCGAGTCTCGTGAGGCTCTGTCGCCCGCTTCCTCCGACTCCGAGCAGCAGAGCATTTCCAAGTGGCTGACGGATGACGCGTGTGATGCGGCAGATGTGTCGAACAGCATCCATGAATAAGACCAAGTGCATCTGTGCGGTTGACACCTTGTTATAGTCATCCTGGAACTCCAGCAGCTTGTGTGTCAGCTGCCAAAACCAAAACGTAACCAATGATATAATTAGCGCTGCTGATTTTTGAGCGGCGCAATATAAATGTTCGATTACAATTACAATTACATGCCGGTCGAAGCTCTGGGATTGGTGAAAAAATGAAAGATACCATATTATAATACATATACCATGACAGTCTTAGAATAATCAGTAAGTGGTACCAGAAAAATTATCGTAGCATGAAAATTATATGAAAATTAGAATAAAAATGACAGACTCAATGTAAGTAATTGGAAATGAATTATCTTTTAGAGCAAAATTGCTAAATTCCCACACTTGACAATGATTAAAAAACAGCATACAAGGCAGAATAACAGCTAAATGACACAATCGCAAATGTAACACTATGAATTGTATTTTATGTTTATTTAAATCTACTTATAGCCATCCATATCAGAGACTTTGAATATTCATCAACTGTCAGCCAATGACAGAAGTTCATTGGCAGATATTTACATGTATGTTTGTGTAAGACCATCAGCCAAGATCTTCTCCAGCTACATTAGCATCACTTGGATACAGATGAATTTGTCATTCCTTTAGAACAGAGGCGAAAATCTGTACATAACTTCGGGGGAGAGATTTTTTCGGGGCCGGATTTTTGCACTTTTGGGAAAAAAAGAAAGATACCCAGTCAAAATTTTGGGGAACAGTCCCCTCTGTCTCCCCCTAATTATTTACGCCACTGCTTTAGAACACCAACATCACTTAGGCTAGCTGTTAGGTTTTCAAAAGGAGCATAACAATGCTCAGGTACATACATAGAAACATGCAAACATAGATCCATATCAGTGTCTAAAATACTCACACAGTCAACAGCACACTCTTCCTCAAACTTTCAAACTGTACCTGAACTTCTGAGTAAAATTTTTGGTATTTAGAATGAAATAGCGAGTAGTTGACTTAAGCTAAATTCTCAAAAATTCATACTCGCACACTCGACAACATTTGTCAGCTGCACACTTTGTATCACAAAACACTCTGCTTTAGGCTGATACATAGAGACATATCGGGTACACTACACATGCATACACTTTATATCACTAAATATACTGAAGCATCAGAGGTAGGACATGAAACCTACCGCTGCAATGTCTTTTACTTCAACATATGGTTTGGCTTCATAGTTATCAGTGGCAAAGTCACAATAGAGAACAGGCTCTGTGAAGACAACCTGGCCAATGTCCATACCAAAGTCGACCTTCATCCTGTCCTTGAGCAAACTGGTGAACCAGCCGCGGTCCTCGTCGTTAACGAGGCGATCAGCGTAAACTCGCCGGCTTTCGTGGAACCACAGTCGAAGGAAATCAGGAAGTCCCTGTTGAAATCAGGTCTAAATGATACACGAATTAAAACTTAAACACTTATGAAATTCTGCTTCACCATCTATGGTAAGTTAACTTATCATTGCTAACACTGCTGTCAGCACCAAAGTTAGGTAAAAATGAACTGAATTCCATTGAGTTGAGAGAATACCAGCTGACAGAATCCCAAACAATGCACTACATGCAAGATTCGAAGGAAAAAGAAACAAAGGCAGATCAAGCCTGCGATGGATAGACAATATAAATGAGGACATAACATCACTTGGACCAACACTAAGGGGAGCACCAGACTCGACGAGTGACCGAGGACAGTGGATAACGTTCATTCGTACCCATGGCCGCCATAGGGCTGGCGTCAGGAACTGATGATGATGATGATAATGAGTTCCATTGATACAAAAATATAATGTCTTACATTTAGCTTTGTAGAATCGGCCATAAGCATGCCCTGGAAGACCTTGGAAAGGTCGCGCAGATTGAATGTGTAGTGACTCTTGGACGGAGTTGGCAACAGCTGAGTTGTAATCGTGTTATAAACCTCAATACAAGTATTCACCGCTTTCAGAGCAATCAGCTGCAGCTCAGCATTTGAATCTATTCAAACACATTAAAATCAATGAAAACACTGGAGCATAATGCCATATTCAATACATGAGCAAAAGAATATGTACACATAAAAAGTACACACAAACACAAAATACGACTTTCTGAAGACCCTTCGAGATTATGCTATTAGGCTATGATTTCTTACACATACAAGTCTCTTTTCTTGTATGTGAGTATGCATGCATGTATGTATGATGTATGCATGTATGTATGTATCCAGAAGTTTGTAAAGCATGTTTTAAGAAACCCTCAAAAGCTGTCTAAGGCATCCAAACAGGTATGTCCGGACATAACAAGAAAAAGTAAGTTGAGTAGAGTTAAACAGACAGTTTGTAATTCACAGGAAGATTGTTCCAAAGGAATGTACCAACACAGGAGAGTGCATGGCATTCTACATGTTCACATAAACAATCACATGGTTGTTGGTTTCTTCCTGGTCATGCTCTATCTGGATCCTTCATCTTTGTACACATGAGGACTTGACTAAAGTGAGCCTACGTGCGACCTGTTTATACAATATGCATCAATCTGTTTAGCATCCGGCTGCACCATGGCTCTTTAATATGTCCTATTTTCAGGTTGAATTTTAACAATGACCTAACCCAACAATTTATCCGACCCATAGTTTAACCACATTGTGTTTACAGAGGCCAGCGGTTAGGCCCATTGTGGCCCAATGGACAAGCACAATGCTTTAACATGTGCACAAGGTCAGTAACTCCTAATCATGAAATAAGTGCGAGCTAACAGCTTGTTTAGGGTCATCACAAGGAGTCTGCTCAACAGGCTTGAACCCACAATCATTAGATGATGCACCCAGCACCCACTGAACAGACCAGCGTGTCAAACACTGTAACTGATCTCAACAAAACAAACGTACGCAGCCATGCAGTGAGAATCGTTCCGAAAATTGTTCGCTTGCTTGGGTCTTCAAGCTCTGTGAATGCCAGGTAGTTGAAGTGACGCATGAGACGCGGCGTCACGGGATTACGACCTCCACCGGGAGGACCCATGGCACAGATAAAGTTCACGTCAACCATATTCCGGAATTCGCCTGACAAAAACAGACATTGCAACACACACTACAGAATGAATATTTATTAAAATTTTAAACAATCAAGGTTTCATCATGTTTCATCTGGAAAATAATGCAAATCAGCAAAAACTACAGGATAACCCTGCAAATTTACTAAAACAAAACAACACTATAATTCTGTTGATACAGATAGGAGAAAATGGCTTAATGGTTTTAGTTCAATGTCAATTTGGCAACTTATCTTGTAATGCCTATTTCAATCTAATCTAATCTTATCCCTTCATATCTAGATTGTGTTCATAAAGATCCACTCATAATCAATTACTGATCTAATCAATAAGGAATCCAATCTCATCCAATGAATTCTAGATTGTCATATAAAATATTTATAGAAGAATCACTCCTTCAAGTTAGCCCCAAGGCAGCCATGAGGATAAAGCAACTTCATTTTTCATAGCTTTGGCCTATGAGGGCAATTTGTCCAGTCCTCTCCCTCACCATATTATCTTCCCATCAACAGTGTACAGTCAGTGCACACACTATAGCTGAGTTTGCTAGGTGCACAGGTGGAGCCGAAAACTCTAAACAGATTTCTGCCCTGTCTAGCATGCTAACCATTACACTATCATGCACCGATACACTAATAACCAATAACCAGCTACTTTCCTAAAAAAACTCTTCCACTATAACAACATAACATGAAGATGACTTACCAATGGCCTTACGGTCATACCATCCCTTGAAGTCCATCCACTGCCGGATTAATTCGATAGGTGGCTGGGCACCAAAGACTTCCAGTGCAGGCATGTTCAGATCATCGATAAAGAATACAATCTGCTTTCCCATTGGCGGACCATAGATGCCTTTGCGCCTAAAATGTTACATCACTTGTCACATCATACCACATGTAAACTGGTTAGTTATGATGTATCATATAATACACTTATTTCATTTTTAGGTATGTTAGTAATACTATTTACAATTAGACTGTTCTAACTACTTACCTTTTACTCTAATTTATAATATCATGATTAATCATTTGTGGCTTGGATTGAAGAAAGTATGATTTACATAAAGATAATTAAAATAGACACAACACAAAAACACCAGACGTCACTTTGAGCAACACCGTCTTTGGATCTTATGAGAACTATTACTTGCTGTTCTATGTAGGAGAAACTCATAGCAGGAAAAGAATTTTCTGAGTCAAAAGTTGCATTATTCAGTTTCAACAACAATGGATAAAAAAATGAATGATTGAAATTGTTACATTTTCAAACCTTTGCCTCTTTCTTAAGCATTCTTATAAAATAGAAATTCTTGTAGCACAGTATGAGAGATTAAATATGAAAGCATCATAAAGAAATATTATGTCAAAAAGATTTTAATAAAATACCACAGTGTATTTATTGACAAATTAATAATACATCAACAAATGTATTCAAACTGTTGAAAAGTTCTACATTTCTACCTCTTGTCCAATTTTCCATCAATCAAATCCTGTGTTTGATTTGAAGATGTTTTGGCTGAGAAAGTAAAGAATTCGGGAATGAAATCTTTCGGCATGTTCTTCGTCAACTTGTTTGAAATGATGAGCGACTTGCCAGTTCCCGTTGGACCAATACAGAGTACCTGTAATGATCATCAATAACAGAAGTAAATTTAAAAAACTACAATTTTAATTAGAAGAAGTGTGTAGATATCTAGAAATTAGCTAATTCAAACATTGGGGATTCAATATTCAACAGGAGGACAGAAAACATTCAAGTCCTGTGACGATATGTCATTGCACTGCAGTATTTTATTCAAACTATTTCTGTTCCATTTGCTTCTCTTAGTTTTACAATAGGGTAGAGGTGGAATAGTCCTTTCACTTGATGCATTGTTTTCCAACCATGACAGTTCCATTGTCAGATTTGCCATAGCAAGACATGAAGGACAGGGCCGGCCAATTGCTCTCATAATATGCCAAAGCTGAGAAAATGAAGTTTGCGACACTTCATATCCATTGCTAACTCTATAGGTTGAATTATACATACAAAAATATACAATTCAACTGTATGTCATATGTACACAGCCATATGACAGAACATTGATGGCACTGAGCAATTGTAGGCGAACGAATTGCTCAAGGTTTCTACACAGTTACTGCCTCAGGCGAGGCTCAAACCCATACTCTCCATGTTACAGGCCGAGTGCTCTAATCAATCGGCCACTGAGACTGTGCTTTTTATACTACAGATAAAATATAAATAATTACTTAATCAATGAATGAATGAACAAACAAATGACCAAATGAATGAATGAAAAAGCTAATTCATGCATCAGTGAGTCAATCTTGGGGTTATCAACATGTTGTTGAAAGAAAAAGGCATCAGCAAAGATATTGAGCCCTCAACAGAGATCTTGACCCAAATATTCAAGGTTAATGACACCAGAGAGTCAAAATTTTGATCCAACCGTTTTGATGTTGACGAGAAGGTGTTCAAGGATGAACTCTGAGCGAACTGTGTCAAGCGTCGGAACCATGATGTCCGAGAACTTGGACTCGGGTGAAATGATGAACTCCGGCAGATCAGACATCCAGTTCTTCCAGGCAATCTATGCCAATATCAATTAATTCTTATACTTAATGAGAATGCACCATTTGCTTGTGCTTAGTAGTCACATATTGAGGACTTGCTCAGGGTCCTTGCACAGTAACTGTACAATAGAGTTCCAATCTGCAAACTTCATGCTACAATGACTGCACATTTCAAACGTCTGTTCTACTCACAACCTATGCTAAAATCTTTAAACTGGGCTTATGCATACAAGAAGCTTAATGATAGGATGATGACCCATGCTTACTTTACATCAGTATCAGTTCAAAGTTGTTGAGCTGAACCCTTACTACAACATGCGTTGATATAACATGAATCATGTATACAACGGTCGTAGCCTTTGACCCCGAATTTGCTTATGCACCAGTGACTTTGGAAGAAAACTCATACAGCGCATATATACTCGTTGATTGATCTTTATTGACGATCCCTAACTGACCTTGTTGCCTCTGAGAGCCTCCTCTTCATCCTCTTCCTGTGGAGGAAGAGTAAGTCCTGCATCATCCAGACGATAGTCGTATACCTGCCCTTCAGCTGGAAATGGCATCTGGATCTGAAACAACAGAATCAGGTCAGATCACAGGACCACATATCATTAACAAAACCACATTATACACTAAGGCAGTCCTTGAAAGTTTGCTTTCACAATGTCAGTTTAAGCTTAAATTGATCAGCTTTTAAAACATTTATACATTTCCTTAAATACTTTCTGGTAGACTCCAGTGCAATGAATTGGCCCTTAAGATACATGCTGAACTGTCATCAAATGATAAATTTCACTATTTGACTCTTGTTTGATAAAGCTGGTAAGAACAGGACCTGCAGAGTAAAAGGGCTCTGTCATGGTTAGGTCCTTGCCAAGATGCATTGGAAGGTCCAGGACAACTCATTGTGCCTTCTAATCTGGAAATACTGCCACTATCATATCTCTGTTAATCCCTGCTCATGCCTTTCTTGTGTCTATCTTCTCCTAGTGCAGCCTCATCCGATTTGAAGACATCCAAGCATGCACTTTCATCATGATTATCTGCATTTTAGACAGGACATTCAAGCCAGTGGATTAGATGGCCCTGGCATATCAAGTACAGTGGGATGTCTCATCAGCATACTGATGAATGCGACCTCCAAGAGCAGAGATGACCTTGATCAGATCGGCTGTATACAGGACATAAAGGAGGGCCAGAGGATTGAGCCTTGCAGAACACTGAATGTAACTGGTACCCACACTGAGTTTTTCATGCCAATGGCCACCACCACCACCACCACCACCACCACCACCACCACCACCACCACCACCACCACCACCACCACCACCACCACCACCACCACCACCACCACCACCACCACCACCACCACCACCACCACCACCACCACCACCACCACCACCACCACCACCAACACCACCACCACCACCACCACCACCACCATCATATTACGAAAATTTATACAGCACAAGTTAAATAACCAAAAACACTGAAAATGTGCTAAATACACTGAATGTGGGCTGAAGCAAATGCCTATAGATGGACTGTAATGGCATGGCCATTACAGCAGATCATGTTAATTTATCAGCAATAATTTACTTATTTATTTCATGTACTTCAATCATAAGGGTGATTAACCTTGGCATCCTTCATTTTTGCTCTCATCCATTTGTCAAACTTATCTCGGCTGTTGTTGTCACAAGTTGCACCAACCGTCCAGATGAGACAAAAGCAGAACCACGGCTCAATGAGCTCTCCAATGCGCTTCAGTCTCTCCTCTGGAGGCGGCTTCTCACCCTAAGTGATGGAATCAAAAATAAATCATGAATAATTAGCAACTCCTGTAGTACCAGTGTCTAAAGTTAAGGCAACAACGGATGCAACAACAAAACCAAGCAATATCTATAAAATCAGTCCACTGAGATAGTCAGTCAGAGACAGTCTATGGCAGATAAGCGAGCTGAAAAGGCAAGTTAAGCTGAGGTCAAAACGATATAAGAAACTGAGTAGAATGGACAGATTTGGGAATAAAATTCAAGGTCATTAACCAAGAACAGTTCTAGGAGCACCTCTGAATGGTTCACCCTATGAGAGGCTCTTTATAAATGTTTGAATACAATACAATACAATAGGTTGGTATGTATAACCAGAGAAAAACAATAAGATGATCTTGCTGAATAATGGCAAGTTTGAGGAATAATTTTGTTTTTAAGGATTGATTTAAAGCATTGTCTTTGAATTGAAAGCACAAGGCACAATTATGGCAGCATCTGGACAGGTAGAACCTGGTTCATGTGTATACAGATATGCAGCATCTTCCAGATTCAAATGGGGCTTTGCAACAGCTGCACTAGCAGTTCTTGTTGTCAAAAGGAGTCTGGTAAAAATTTAATTATACCTGTACAGTAATAATATGCTACTAGAACATGTAAGATATAATTATTTCCTAAAATAAAATGATAATATGAAAGAGCCAGAAAGAAGGCACTTCTGTTTATACGAAATGTTTGAGCTAAAAGAATATAAATTTATATAATACTTCTAATGGAAGCTGACCCAGGCCCAAGAGTGAGCACATTCCCCCACTTCATTTTTTATGACTACACCACTGCTTAGCAGGTCTATTGTCCCTTCTCGGTTCCTATTGTTCCCTATTATGCTGCATTATTATGACTTTCATTACGAATGTTACTCATACGTACACTTATGTATGATGTATATTGGTGGAAAAAATCTGAATTGAATTGAATGTCAAAATGCTGAAATCTGTGTCAGAGCAAGATTTCCAGATCTGGCTTTGCATGAGTTTAAAGGCCTGGCTTTTGACACTCAAAAGCATTTAGTCTTAGCATAAAGAGGTCTGGCCTGCGCAGATCCAACTTTGGCCTCATTAATTTGGCTTGGACTCCATTCATGTCTGTTAAGCATAGATCAATATGAAGAATCTGTCACTCACTTGGAACAGATAGAATGCATTAATAACTCATTCTGTTTGCACAAGAAATAAACATAAAAATATAATTAAATTAGGAAATTAGTATGAAGCAACTTACAGCAACTCTTCGCTGTTGCAGCTACAAATAGAGACAACATAAATTACAGATATGCATGCAATGTGTAGAAAACTATGTTATCTTGGGCATTGTGATAACAACGATAGAGGAGTTATTGGATTAGACTCAAAACACCATTCAGTACTTGCTAAGAGAAAACTGTACCAATGAAAACTTTGTAAATGCACTGCTTCACAACAAACATAGTACAGTAGGTCTTTCCCCAATTATATTCAAATTTAGTTTATTTTACTTTATAAACTTACTTATTTGCCATTTAGTCTGTTGATACTTGATACCCAACACCTAACAGCCATGTCCACTTGGCCCACAATGGGTCTGTCAGCTGGGGGGGGCGATAGCACATTGGATAACAGACTGGCATAGAGAGCGAGAGGTACCGAGTTCGAGTCCCGTAGGGCAGACATGCTTTGTAGGCTGCTATTAGTGCCGTGTATTGCAGGTTGTCTGTTCAGTTAGTAGTTAAGATTTATGTCTTCTGTCATTTGTGTTCTTGTGAATTGTTTCAATTGCATAACTGTACACTGTAACCGGTTGTTTGTCAACCGGATTGTTGCAATAAAGAAAATTATTATTATTATTACATGGCATCAGTGATATAATGTGGGCCAACTATGGGTCCAATATTGGTCATTGGGTCAAGTCACTGTTAAAATTCAACCTGAAAATATGCAATGCAGAATATGCAACATTTTTGCTGCAGTTACATTACCCTACAATATGCATATAATGCTATTCTTGGAGAGCTTACTTCTTTGGGGAAGTATGGCCTAAAGAAGCAGTTCAGCATCTTTAGAAGACTAGATGTCAAATTGCTGTCCATCGACGGAACGATTTCCTTCATGTTGCGTCGAAGGAAGTCAATTGATTCCTTCAAAAAACACAAGATTTGCTTTCAACAGTTTTCACAAGCTCATAAATAGCAAGCAGCATGCACAATTGTACATGTACTGGCAATATTGAATACACAAGATGTAATATTTATTTAAAGTGCTTATTACATGAGCAACATCAGTGCGTATGAATCTGAAGTATGGCTGAAATTTAATTTCAAAAGAAATTTAACTTGAAATGAGAATTAGATGGAATTAAGCAAAGGTCAGTAACATAATATAGGCACACTATCAGCACTTTGAGGGATCACAGGGATGCTATACTAAGTGTCTTGCTACATAGGCCTGCACCAAAGAAGCATTGTAACATTTATTTGAGGAACTCCTTCTTACACTCTGCTCGTTAAATTACTCAGCTTCATTAGCCAAAAACTTACTAGCACTGCAGATTAGATTGTTTACTGACAGTGTGTGCATAATAATTAAGCACTTTAAATAAATGCCTAAAAACTAAAACAAATGTCACAGTACAGATGCCAGCATTGTATAATTGAAAACAGAAATTGATTGTTCACAAGTCTGCTAAATAACACATTGTGATAAATCAGCTGAAACAATAAATTTCTCACAAATTTAGCCTTCAAAGTAACATAGTAGTCAAAATTTATCGGATGTTTATTTAATAACTGATGATAAACAATATAACTGTAACAAAATGTTGTTTACCAACATGATTACAAATGACATAGTGTGCTGGGTTACCTCTAAGAAGAAGTCAAACAGCTTCTGCAGCGGCTCTCTGTATGGACTGATGAGGTCCACGAGTTGCTTCAGGTAACACTCAACGAACGGCTTGAGTCCTAGGAGGCTTGGCTCCAAGTAGACCATGCCACATCGACTGACAGTGGCTGGTGAAGCCACAGCCAGGTCCTGAACCTCAAACATCATCGTCATGTGCTGCAGAAACAAGGACATAGCAAATTCATCTGTTACAACGTATTAGCTTTAATGTATTAGCAATTAGAAGTCAGCCACAATGCCATTCTTACACAATAACATCCACTGCATAAATGCAACATGAGCAAATGTGCATCTGCGCATAGGGACAAGATTAGGCAGTTACCCCTCATGAAATTCACACCCAAGCACCCAGATCAGGTCAGGGTGATGATTCCTGTCCAGATCAGGTCAGGGTGATGATTCCTGTTTTCACTAAGCTGTCCAATTGATTCTTACATTCAGATTATATCAGAGTTTGACATCTCCAGTTAATATGTTTTCGATCCATATGTATGTATCAATATACTCAAAATAGCACCTTACAAGTACCTCACCAAAGTGCTGTCTATGCTAGGTAAAGTGGTGCTAAAAGTCATTAAGAACAAAAATTCTGCCACTTAGCAAGCACTGCTTGGATAACTAGAAATGTCACTGGTAGTGGATAAGTGCCCACATGTCGAATCCCACCAATGGAATCCGATCTAGAGTTGACAGCACCACCTGTGGATCCACCATACACACTGGTCGATGCAAAACATCCAAGAAAGCACATGAGTGTGACTCCTGGGTTGTTCACGAGATTCGAGGAATAATTTTTCAAAACATTCCTTAAAGGACTGAGTGTCAAGAACAAGTTGTGGACTTCTCACACAAAATGTTTTCTGCTTACAAGAACTATAATGTCTAAAAATTATAGCATCAGTAACTTTCATAGAAAGCATTGACCTTTCAGTTACTCAAATCATTAAATGTATTTTCTTCTTTTACTTGCATTTCATTTTTTGCTGCCCCCATATTGACAAAATAACATGATCAATCCATGTCTTTGAAGGTCTAAACATGCATCTAGAAACCACCAATGTTTGCATCACTATTTAGCCCTATCCAATTCTTACCTCAGTCAGTTTGATGATCTCTCCACTTGTGAGGCAGAGTTTCTTGTTGTCGTCAAGCACAGTATTCATGCTCTCAATCCAGATGGCATCGACTGGTCCATCAAACATGTACCATCGTTTGTCCTCATCTGTGGCAGCTGCACCAATGCGAATCAGAGTACACAAGACACCGTCCGTCCTATTGCAAACCATTGCAGCATGTTTCACTTAACAGACGATGAACACTGCATCTGTAGGCTACCCAATTATTACAAGAACTCACAAAGAAAGTCCAGCTAATTCTTATTCTATAGCATGTATTGTATACGATACAAATGTGACTAGCACATTCCAAAACACGAAGCACAGAAGAAATCTACAAGATATTAAAAACACTGACAGGACTTTTACTAGCTTAACCAATTAACTATCTAACAAATTTACATATGAATTGTTATTAAAAAAAAACTTCATAAATGAATTTATTATCATATTCATACCTGCAGAATTATATCATATACATACATGAATTTTATTATCATGTTCATATATGAGTCCAGTAATGTATAACATGAGCACAACTGCATAACTTATTGTTAACATTACCGGTAGCAAAAGTAGTAGTTGTAAGAAGAATACGAATTTTATTTTATTAAATAAATTCACAGATGTCTAAAAGAAGAGCATCATGTGAATAATTATGCCAGCAAAACTATGTAAATATGCAAACAAGAGTTACCTCCTCATTCTGAACAAAAACCGTAGCCCAGGAAATAAAGAAGTTGCAAGAGTGAGAACATTTACTAGTTTACCATTCATGTGTCATAGCGTCAAATTCACCATAAAGCTGCCCAAGGGTGATGGACTTTGGGTTCAGGATGTAGGTATGCGTTGGTTCAAAGTTGTTTCCTGAAGGTGACATGACGCCCTTCAGGTCTGTCTGTGCCCCCTGCAGAACCTCGTAGCACTAAAACCAGCCACAAACAACTGAGATTTGGAAGATATGGTAAATATCAAGAAACTTCCACAAACATTCTCAACAGTGTGCCTGATGAGCGTTCAATGTGACATTTGCTGTCTAAAAAGTATCTAAAACTATTAGCATCCACGAAGTCTACTAAGAAGCATACTTATCAACTACATCACTGATAACCTTTCTATATCTGTTCACATGTCACATAACCTGGACTTCCAAAATACCAGTCGTTCTTAAGCAGATGTATAATCTGACCAAAAGAAAACCACATTTTGGGAGCATTATATTTAACTCTCGAGTTCTGCTTTTTCTTGTTCTAAATTGCCCAAAAGAAAGTTAAAATCCTGAATTAATTGAGTAGGCTAATCTTATTACCAAATATCATTGCTACAGCAATAGTTAAAATACGTTTTAGTATCCTCTGATCAGATGAATTTGCAAGTTTTCCAACTGTTTTCTAAAAACTCAGTACAGCCTACACCAACCTTGGTTTTTCCAGACCCAGTAGGTCCAACAAGCATAAGTCCATGACGTACAATAGTAGTTTCAAACAGCTGAATACACTTCTCAATAAAACCTGCGCATTCAAGAAACCTTAACAATTAGTTTCCAATGTTGTCAAGTACTGGTCTGCAACCTTCAAATTCATAACCATCAAATTAATGGAATCTTGTAACACAAGTGATCATTTTGTAATAATTTCTTCACATGGTGAATGAGGAATCATGGGTGAAATCATCTGTTAAATTGCTTGTGAATATTTGGGGCCTAACAGTGCACTGAGTGCAGTAACTGGTTCCTTTATGGTTCTCCTTATGAAGTGAAATGTGCCAGTGAGGCAGCTTCTGTATTCTTATGGTATTGCTTATGTTAACTTCTGATTTGAATAAACTAGCTTGATTGCTGGATTTCGACTTGGTATCATTCTCAAATATGATCTCACTTGAAAAGACTAATGACCGAAGCCTTGCACATTATGATATCCTGTAAAGACTAATAAGAATACAAAGATAGGACATGATAATTAATAGAAGCAATTAGATTAGATAATGCCTATTAAGCGACAAACAAATTTTGCATCACAAGTCAAACACAATAAACACTACATACCCAAGTTGGGAATGTTGGAGAACACTGAAATTGATTATCAGAACTTAAGCTTCAATCTGTATCTGCTAGGAAATTGCCTATTAAGGCAATGCATAAGCAAGAGATGGTGGTCACTTCATAATCCTACTGTACAATTGCCTGATGCAAAAGACAGTAGCTTGTCAGTATAACTAACTAAAAAGTAAATATGGTAGTCACCTAACTCTTCACTGACTGCCTATTCTTAAGCACAAGTGTTTATATTCCTACTTCATCTGCCTGAATTTCTGGAATAAGGCTTTAAAATTTCATAAGTGAGTTGTGCATAGCGCGTAAAACCAGGAAGGTCACAAACAACCGAATGGGTAATATTCCTAAAAGCTCCCCAGAAAAAAAGACACAAACTATCAACATCTTTCAGTTGTCTCTGTACACAGATCTTCCTCAGTGAAGTGTTGAGAACACCATAATCCACTGGTTCTTCCCTGTGAGAAAAACAAACCACCCCTGACTTCAATTCAACACTGTCTAGAAGTTCCTGCCAATACTATTATTAATACCGTATTTATTAAGCATCCTACTTAATGACCGACCAGCATCAATCGATGGTGTTGAGCAGTTGACAGTGAAGGACTTGCTCAAGGTCCCTGCACACTCAGCATCTCAGAAGAGGTTTGAACTCGTACTCTCTGCATTGCAAGATAGGTGCTCATGGTACACAGTAGCTGATTGCTTTATCAGCTACCATGTCCCATGTCTCAAAATATCTACTCAACTCATATCTAATATAATTCCTAACAACCTGATAGCGCTCTGGATAACACCCTGGCATAATGCAGAAGTGCGAGTTCGAGTCCCGTATATGCTTTGTAGGCTGCTATTGCAGGCGTGTATTGCATGAGTTCTGTTAGTAGTTAAGATTTATGTCTTCTGTCATTTTGTGTTCTTGTGAATTGTTTCACTGTCACTGTAACCGGTTGGTTTGCCATAGTCAATAAAAAAAAATACCATCTAACAACCAGCGCTCTTCTCATAACGCAGAAGTCCTGTTACCAAAATGCACAAGGCACGAGTCAACAGTAACTTCAAATGGTGCCATACTCAAGGATCAGACAACCATATGCAAACACTTAATGTAATATAATAAAATGTAAGATATCGTACAATTTTGAAATTCACATCTCAAAACTGGGTCAGCAAATCCTGCATATTTAATCAAATACAGAATACAAGTGCAAACAGGCAACCAAGAGAACTTGATCCAGCAAAGTTAACCTACAGAATGCCTAAAACATTGAAAACACTGAATACACAAGGCTAAAGCTTTCACACTACGAAAAAAAGCAGCAGAACAAATTACACACATTCAGAAACTGATTTAATATAGACGTATCCGTTAGAAGTAAACATTGAGAATTTATCAACATAATGTCTAATTGTCAAATAAAGTCACTAAGACTCACTAACAGCAAAGAAGGAATTTAGAGAAATGCGTGGATTGTTCAAAAGATCAGTAGAAAGAAATTCTTATTCCTGAAAATCAGTAGCATACTTGATATTTGGAAACAGATCAGATACAATTCCACTGAATAACTTGAGGTCATCCATCAGAAACTTTGGGACGTTGACATCACGTATAGCACGCAGTGTTATCAGATCCTAAAGCCATAATATAACTACATTTATATTCCACCTATAAAATATGTCAGTGACATGCAATATCAAAACGTATAATAAGATGAATCAGTGCATTATAGATACTTTTTAACTTGTAGTCTATTTAATTTATTCATAATAAACCAGTAAAAATATCTATTCAATTATAAATCATTCGAGATAAGAAAATAAATCTAAAGAATAGAAACATCTTAAATAAGTGCACAACCTAAACATATGTACCAAGCAAAAAGCATCAAATCGAGAAGGCAGAAATGGTTTGCAAAGCCTGCTCAAAACATCTACAGATGCTCTGTACAGTGCTTAAAACTTTAACGATGAGCCTGCATTGGTTTCCCAGTCGCTTTTAGTACACTCTTGGCATTAAAGTGTTGAGTTACACTATAGAGATTTTTAGATTAAATATCCAAAATGTGTTAACTTAGCAAAATAGTACCATAAAAGCACATGTTTCCAAATGACTAGAATTACTAGTCAGTACATTAGGAACAACGAAAATGCTGATGAAAACCAAGTACCTCATTCATGTTTGGATACTGCCTCTTTAGGTTACCTGCAGCTGATATGACAGACTTAACGGCCCTCATACCAAAGTCATAATGGTCCTGCAAAGTTCAAAACAAGTTAGCAGCATGCCTTGTAATTGGAAAAAGTGCACTTTTTACAATCACACATAAACAGTGTATTGTAGTTACTTGAGAACTTCAGAGATGTGTACAGCAATGTAATGTACATCTGCTAGATTTCTCAGCGCTGCACAAAAGCAGTGTCAGGGAGACCAGCTTATTTACCAGCACTGTAGGTCTACTGGTAATTCTGGAAGATTTAAAAGTGCACTTAGGAATCTATAAAAAGCACAACTAACATTCCGGATTATAAAAAGAGGTATTTAGTAAGCTGAAAACATGTTGTGATCTATTTTAGCATATGAAACAATAAGGTAAAATAAAATCAACTGATATATATTATTGGTAGGCTTCTACGTCAATGAATGTAGTTCTGTTATTCTTTTAAGGATCCTGAGTGGCCGAGTGGGTTGGTTCCCGCTCGTCACGCCGGAACCCGGGTTCGCTTCGGTCGGGTCGGTTTATCAGAGATTAATTTCTCGGATCTTTACTGCGGGTGGCTCGGTCGCAATATAAACGTGGAGTACAATACAATACAACACAATATACTGGGGCGCGGTGGTGTAGGGGTATGTCTCGGTGCCTTGCAGCTGGAGGGTTGTGGGTTCGAATCCACCTCAAAGCCGCCGCGTAGGGACCCTGGGCAAGTCCTTCACTCGCAATTGCTCATGCGCTTCGGCGTGAAACTCCGATTCAGCGTTCGCGCAGTAGTCGGGAGCGCCTCTGAATGGGAAATCTGGTAGAGGCGCTATAACAAGTGTTCAAATACAATATAAAGATAAAATTCATTAAATAAATCAGAGACTTCTTATTGTCTTTAAGAAATATCTAATTATGGAGTTGTGAAAGATGAATGGCTTACCTGGGTTGATAGTTGTTCTGAGGAAAGTTTGAAGGTGGTGACAATTTTTTTCGCGAGAACTCTGGCCTCCGAGAATCCAAACGAGAAGAGAGATATCTCTGCAATAAGGGCATAATCAGGGACCATCATGGCCACTGGACGAAACAGTGCCTGGAATCCAATAACATCAGAACACGTAATCAATCAATCAATCAATCAAAACTCTTTTTATTGAAGCCATGTCAAATAAAAATCACATAACATTTAACATAAAATATTAGGATTGGCCGCAAGAGGAGTCCCAAAAGGGATCAAGATCCCGCTAACTAGGGACACCTAAAACAACATTTCAGAAATTTGAATTAGTGATAGCTAAATCCTTGACAAACAGTGCAACATCAAGTTTCATACAGTAATGCAAACAGTATAGTACATAGTACACAGTACATGATAAACACAATTCAAAACAGTATGAAAATAAAGAAAAACGAAAACCTTAACTAACAGTGAAAAAGAATATCCAGCAGGGTAGGTTATAGCTAATTTCCATTAATCAGGAAGGCATGCAGCATTTTTTTAAAGTGTAGTAGGTGCGGGGCACAACGTATGTGAGAGGGAAGCATGTTCCAGGTTGTAACAATATATACACACCATCAAACACTCAAATATTATTCCAAAGTAATTGGAAGGATATGTAATTTCCATTAATAAGAATTCAAAGCATTCAGTGTTAAACTTTACCCATAGACAAGGGTGTAACACAAAGTGGTGTTGACCAATCCCTCCTCCCTTCCTTTATGTATAATGTAGGAGTTTACTGTGCTTTGTCTGCCACCTTAAGGTCACTCGCAGATAACAAAGTACATGCTTACATTCTGCTTCACCAATAGTCAAGTATGCAAAATGCAGTACCGTTAAATGTCATTGCTTGAACGTTTCAAACCAAAGTAATGCTGGCCAAAACGTGGTAGTGACCAAACAACCTTGTCACTATACTAAGCTAACTATGCTAATAGATGCTCGTAAAACTCAAGCCTCAGCTACATAGTAGCAAAGAATAAATATACTTACATAAATATATTTACATAAATATATTTACATAACAGCACTTTCACCAACAATCAGACAAGCTAATTTAACAGTGCTCAGCAGACTACAGCATACAAAAACAGGAACTGGAATTACATAAGAACAACAGATATAATGATTATTTGTCCCAGAAACTTCAATTCTAAGTAGTTTCTAACAGAGGTGTTTAAACAACTGTGTCATATTGACTTGATCCTGAGAGCCATGCTAACTGAAACTACAATTGGCCATAGCAGGCCAGCACCAGTACAATATTATTCTGGCCCCAAAGCTGTTGCTGTATGATATGATCTGTACAGAAGCAAATATGATGAAATTCTAATGAATGACTTTTAAAACAGATATTTACCCTAAAACAAGTTTCCATTGCTGACCCTTATGACTAATTATTTACCAGATTTTAATTGACTCCAACTGCTGTCTATCTGTATTCATATGTTATCTTTGGAATTGACAGTTGCCTTGCAATTTAGAAAAAACTCAAACAAAAAGGTGTTGCATTATACAATTAATTATTTAAAAGCGTAGTAACAGCGATTGATCCTCATGCCTTCAGGTTGTCTGGCAGTTCAGTTCGACCAGCATAGCCTGGATTCATCGTGACAAAGATCGAACACGTAGACTTCAAAACTATTTCAACACCTTCAAATATGAACCTCTCCAGCTGAAAAAGAAATTACTTCAAATTAAAGGAAAATTAAATTATTTCAGATGCATGACTAGCACATAACACAGTATTTGCACAGATTCTATAATGCACACACAGCCATTAATATATATAAATATTATATAATTACTTTATAGTAATACTGCTCTATTATTCTCTCCTTAAAATTAAATAATGAAATGCACATGAAGATATACTGGGTTGGTTGAAAATATTAGTAATTCATAAGAGACAAGTTTCCTCTAATAATCTTTACTATAGGAATAAGTGCATTTCTACATTTATAAACACCAACCACACTTAACATACATAGAGCTAACCACTTAGCTAATGCAAACTAGAAACAGACATCGAAACTGAACAGTACCACAAAACCTGAACAGACAGTTCTACAAAGAACTATTTCTATTTAAAAATCTATTCTGTAAATTGCTACAGAAATTGTGGACTCTGAAAATGATGAAAGTAAAAGATGCCTAATTGCCTATGCCATAATGCAGTGGGCAGATCGATCATCAGTTAATATTTCAACTCTTGGATAGAAATACTCAGCATAACTTAAGAAGTACAGTAAGTTTAGCAAAGACAAGGTGAAGAAAGTGACTGAAAGCAAGCCTGACCCGCTGCTGTTGAGCCTTCTGTATAGTGGTAATCTGTTGAGCTACGACTGACAAGACCTCAATGTCAATGCGGTTGAACTCATCGAAACAACACGAAGCACCAGCACTACAAGCCATACAGTCAGAAGCATATAAGCAGACAGACAAAATTAACTAAAATAAAAAATGTATTTTAATGTACAGGTGCAGTTGATTTACATAGTTCGACTTTAACACATGTCCTGCTTATCTGTTTCAGCCTACTTATCCTTAATGTCTAACTGTACCAATCCTAAAGAATTAACAGCATCTGCACAAAGGTTATGGTATTCATGCCAATTACTACAGGCCATGGTATCAGATCTGAATAGAAATACTAACTCAGATGCCCAGTTACAAAAGGATAGTTTACCAAAAGTGACGAATCCACCAGCCTGTGCAAGTCTCAAGAAAGTCCAATTCACCTGGAGGATCTCCTACATGAGACCAATCTTTGCATAATCTCAGTATTGTTCAGCATCACAACCCATCATCAACTATCACCATAATCACTAACTGACATGATTTTTCACTTCCATAATATTATGCTTCGATTTGATACCGAGTTAAATAAAAATCACATAAAGTAATTATGACTAAGTATTTTAATGCAACATATCAGTCATCAATGGAAAGTAAGTTAGACCATGAGATCGTAATGTCCAGACATGTAAAGAAAAACAGAACTTCCAATGACAAACAATAACAATCTGACCCTTAATATTATTATACAGACCTGGCCAATCCTTTAAAAAACTTCCCCATGGCCATGAAGTCCAGCTGATCAGAGCAGTTAAACACAACACACTGTCTTGCCATGGCTTTGGCCAAGTCCTGGAAAAGCATTCAAAAATATAACTCATTAGTAGTTGTGCACCAAATAAAATATCCTAAAATATCCACGGATGTCTGGAGATGACGGTGGAGGATGCTGTCAAGGTGGCGAAGGACAAGGAAGAATGGAAAAACTGCGTTGCCCGATGTGCATTCTCTACAGCAAAGACATACTGTACAGTATACAATTCAATATTTTATTTGAGTATGATCAAAGTTGTAATTCCAGTTATCATTCCACGGCCCAGTAAACAATCACTTGCAGACCAGTACCGGACTGCAGACCACAGTTTAAGTAACACTGGTCTACAGGATTTTCCTTTGTCTTTTTAAGCGTATTGTAGACACACAATGTACAATATATGTCAGTTTCTAGTTCAGTTTGCTTAACAGAGCATTTGGTACTCGATTAAGTAAACTTGGTTTCGTCTTATCCAACATTTACCACTAATTTACAAGTGAATAAAATACATAATACCCAAGATCACTCGCTGATTTAAATCATCTTACAGCAAAATACAATCTTCCATAAGGCTAGTCACCACGGATGTTTTACCTTTCTCTATGTTGGCCACTCTTTAATCTATGAAATTCCTGTAAGATCTCCACCACTTCAGCCATACCCTATCTTGCCTGTCAATTTCAGCACTCCTTGCTTGCCCTCTCTCCTGCAGGATTTCACTCAAGGCTGAAATCTGAACTTTACAAGGTATCTGATTTCGCTACTGCACCATCCCACGACCACCGTCACCAATTACGTCCACAGTAACGCCATACTGTCTCTCAGCTAGACCCAAGGATTCTGACCATGGCACTGAAATTGGCAAAACCACCTGGCCTTTGTAGACTTGACTTCATACAGCACCAGTGAATAAGCTGGTTTCTCTGACCCAGCTTTTGGGTGATGCTGCCAAATTTCGAAGATTTATATGAACAGTTACATATGCTAATTTATTCAAAACACACCACAAAGGCAGGGTGCTAAGACCAAGGCATTGCATGGATGAATTGCAAACATAACATCAGCAGTCCAACTACCAAAAACAATACATAGCAGAAAGAGGTTTATACACAGTCAAATGCTCTCTTGCTCTGTCTATATCCACCTCAGATTAAAATATTCTAAGACATCCACAAAAGATTTAATTCAACGTACCTTGACAGTCTCAGTTTTTCCGGTACCTGCAGGTCCAGCAGGTGCTCCACCAAATCTCAAGTGTAATGCACCTGTTAAGGTGAGATAACATCTGTCCGTTAGTGGGGTGATCACAAGGCGTCCAGTGTTGCCAAGGTACTCAAAGCCATAAGGAAATTCAGCGTTTACAGCTCGAATGTATAGTAACTCATCTGTCCAGTAGTACCTAAAATAAAAATTCATTAACTATTTAAGGACGGCAAATGTACTAAAATGTATGGGAAACCAAATTTAGCTCGTCGTTAAAAAGGTTAACAACACAAAATGGCAAATGAACAAGTCTCAATAAATTACATTTAATGTAAATAAACAAGTCTTGACAAAATTAAATTTAATGTAAATGAACAAGTCTTAACAAATTAAATTTAATGTAAAAAACATATATATTGTTTATTGAAACATTAAGTTGACAAACCGCAACTTAGCACAAAGAGAGAGAAAAATGAAAATAAATGTTTAATAGACTAATTATTTGCTACGCCCGATCTGGTGGGATAAGGTGCCTGATGATCTTAAAGTCTAATATGGTTGGGAGCTTGCTCTTGGGACCCATTGGGACAGTGCCCGAAACAAAGAATACAAATATTATCTAACACAAAGGGTATCTAGGCCAAATCTGTCTCATCATAGCATAACAAATCTGTTCTTGGAAATATTTTTCAAAAAAGCAGATGAACCAAGAAGATGAGTGAAACAAATGAAACACACACATATATATATATATATATATATATATATATATATATAAAATATTTAGCAGCTGTTCTTGTACGTCACGTTAACCAGTATGTCATGTTAAGTAGGTGGCTTTGGGGACACAGCAATTTGCATTAAGTAGGAACTAACTTCGTTGAGGAAGCCTGTGCCTGTCCCAAGCCAGGATAAAGGAGGAGGGTTCTGCGGTGGGCTTGCAACCCATTCCAGGTAAAAAAAAGCTAGCAACAGAAAGAGAGATCTGAGATGTCTGGAGATGACGGTGGAGGATGCTGTCAAGGTGGCGAAGGACAAGGAAGAATGGAAAAACTGCGTTGCCCGATGTGCAGTCCTGCACTGGAAGGATTAAGGTCTAAGGTAAGAATGGTGCATAATCGGAGCACATAAACAAGTCCACACACTGTATATAATTACCTCAGCTGGCTGATCCATTCAAAGTCATTAACGTCTGCAACATTTTCAGCTAACATATTTCCCACAACATCTCTCGCATGCACTTCGATGACAATGAGGGCAGACAATATCTGGCGACCGATCCGTGTTAGAGGCGAACGAACAAGTTGCCTCAATTCATCCAACTGCTCAACAAAAAACAAAGAAAAACTATTAACAACATACTACTGGTAATAAATTCATTCAAAATATCACAAAAATCCATTAGCTGCATCATAACTCTCTTACTAGCTTCTTTATAGTAAATTACAAGTAGCCTAAGATTATAATTCATTATACATTATAATACATTATAATGTATTTTAAAACTATACATTATAATACATTCACAATAGTAAGCATACAGTGCATACTAGTGTCTCTTCAATAAAATTCCTCAGAGATGCTACTGACCAGACTATATAAGACCAGATCAAGCATTACCTTTTTTACTTATTACACATTTAATAAGCACCACTACACAATGACCAAGCACCGCTCGATGGTACTGAGCAATTGTGACTGAAGGACTTGTTCAGAGACCCTACAAAAGTAACCATCTCAGAGGAGGCTCAAACACTCTATGTTACAAGGCGAGCATTCTAACCAATCGGCTACCATGTCCCATAGTGCAGTGCTTCCCAAAGTGGTGGTCCGCGGACCGGTGCCGGTCCGCGAGCCCTCAGTTGCCGGTCCGCCAAGTGAGTTAAGAAACTGGTCAAATTGTCTCGAAATCAAGAAATGACTTTTATATTTCAAATCAAATCAAATCAAATCAAATTTATTCGAATCGATTCCATGAACAATGAGTACAATGTACACGTGTGAATACAGTTAATAACAGTTTACATTTCGTAAGCGCCATTAATAAGAAACAAAAATTGAAGAGGTTAAAGTTTAACAGGTTACGTATTAAAAATCGATTCGTGGGGAGAAGAAGCCCAATGGGCTTATCTAGTCTTCCCCACTATAAAGTTTAAAGTTTAAAGTCATAGCAAAAACACTTATTAGGCTAGCATTTAAAGGGCAACAGAGTCATAGAATTGGCCAAACATGCATTTAAATGAATTTTAATTACATTTAGAGGAATTTAGGTTATAGAAAACGAAAAGAGAAACAATTAATAAATTGGGCACCGGTCCTTCTGCAGTGGGAAATTCCTGCCGGTCTGTCACATTGAAATTTAATTCCTGCTGGTCCGTCACATTGAAATTTAATTCCTGCTGGTCCGTCACATTGAAATTTAATTCCTGCTGGTCCGTCACATTGAAAGTTAATTCCTGCCGGTCCGTCACATTGAAAGTTAATTCCTGCTGGTCCATGACACTGAAAAGTTTGGGAATCACTGCCATAGTGCACAGTGCCTCCATTGTAGCATTACAACAAGTAAAGAGAAAGTTGATTAGAGCATTAAGACATGAGTAAAGAAGTATTAATATCAAACATGTTCAGCAGTTTAGTTATTGGTGCTCATTCTGGTGTCCCATATTTAGTAACCCTGTTACCCCCATCAGCATCTGTTAAAGACCCAAAGAACTCCAGATCTTATTGCTTATGTTGAAGTTGAATAACCCTCTGTGTTGTAATCTTAAGACATAGTCTATGGCTTGATGCTAAATGGGTGATGAATAAAGACCTGAACAAGCTGTATCTTGTAGTAGGAATTAAGATCATTTTTTGCAAGAGCTTCAGACACTTCAGTCGTCCAGTATGTCTGACAGGCAGCCACAACTATCTGACCTGGCCACATCAGCACCCACTCTGGTCGTCGCCTCTAAACACACAGACACATACAGCCATATCATACTGACAGTCATTGATATTTGCACCAAGCAGCTGACATTCAATTATATTTACATCTAGCAGTCCCGTGCACACTGCTGATGCTATTATAAAGACACTATATATAAATATTAGTTACCGAGGAGAGTAAAGTGCAATGGTTCTAATACAGATGAAATTTTCTGCCACACTTGAAACATATATCATAATTAATTATATTCATGTATTTTTATTGGATTAAGATGCACAAAAATTCAATAACAATTCAGACAAAGTCAGGCAACAGTATAACATACAACAGGTCTTATGTGATTTATAAGACAATGAGTCTGTATTAGAACCACTGCAAACTAATAGTAAATCCTTCCTAGCTTCATCTTAAAAGCCATGATACTACATAATTGTAACTATGACAATTTATATAGCACCGTCACTAGCAAGCTACTTCTAGGATACTTTACACACACTGTCTACTGTCAGCACAAATGCTAATGCTCAGTCACATAGCAAGTACATTTTAAACTGTTTTCTAACACTTTAACGACGAGATGCATTGGTTTCCCAGTCACTTTAAGTACACGGTCATCACTAAAGTGTTAAAAACATAAAGAATGAGACTGTAGCCTACTATCATCAACACTTGGCCACAAATCTGCAACTTGTGCTGAAGAATTTCTGCTCTAACATTCCTGTCAGTTTCTTAAATAAGCCAAGTCATTATACGTCCACGATGTTTTGAGAGCAACAGAAACGAAATTGCTTACTGTTTTATAGTCAACTAGGGATTCATAGAGAATCCTCCTCAGGCTTTCCTTCATGATCCTTTCAACCTCCAGCAGCCAATCTTCAACGTTTCCCTCTGGGTAGAGAGGCTCCTTGAATGGTACAACCTCACCCTCTCCCGAAGCCATCTGTGTTATCTTCAGATCAGCCTCAAACTTAATCTATGCAAAGTAAAGAGCACAAACTAAACTAAGCAAATGTTCAACAGATGTTCTTAAACAAGGAACTATTTATTAATTGTATGTATCACAACACATGGTTAAGTTTACACTTAATAAATGCCTGGATTAATAATTTATATAAAAAAATGCATCAACAGCATACAGTACAAGTTTAACAAAGGCACTTGAGAATAGCGAAGTACTTCTACCGCACATAGTCCTAATTTAAAAAACCAATAAATTTAGTAAAAACCAATTGTTACACAACATGTAAAATCCATAAAAAGTCAAAATGGAGGCATCCAAAGTATCTGATAATTACCCAAACAAAAGTAATTAAAAGACCTGTAAAAAATCTGTGTCAGAAAATTGAGTGTGTTACTACAGAGTATCAAAGAAGCAGGCAAAACCCACACAGACTTCAATGGATATCCAGTGTATTGTATTCTCAGCTTATCTTATGCTGAACCTTTGTATACCTCAGTGCCTCAGTGAGGTGCTTGAAATGTACTGTATAAATGTATATGTATACATGCATGCACACATGCACATATACACGCATTATGTACATACATACATATACAAGCATTCTGTATTCTGTAATCAATATTAAAGCCATCCAAGTATAGTTTGTCGCTTACTTTGGCAATGTTTTCAAAGCACTTCCTAAGATGAGGCTGAACAGCAGTGGGATCTTTGGTCTGTGAAAGAATTTCCAGAAGTTCATCGTCTGACAAGAAGTAGAATCGTGGAAAGGAATTGCGCTTTGTCTCCAGATATTCCGTCAATCCCTTCTGCACTTGATCGATCAACATGTTGCACTCTCTCAGGTTGTCCAGCAGTCTGTTATCGGCACACAGGGTGATCACCTGCACAAACACGCTTATCAAGTTTATTATTATTATAATTATTATTATGCATTTATTAAATTCTATTATCCAATGACCAAGCATCAATCCTGTGAGTGAAGGACTTGCTCAGATCCCTATATACAACCATCTCAGACAAGCCTGAACCCATTAGAGCTCACTGGTTAGAGCACTCCCTGAGTACTCTAACCAATGAGCTCAGTGTCCCAGAAGTAATGGCTGACAGATTCATTCATTCATTCATTCTTCAGACCAATAAGCTCAGTGTCCCGGCCCAGCCACTAAAGAAAAAAGACTTGAACTTGTGGTGACTTAAAAGATACCTTAAGTGGTGATTGACAGGATATAGATCATAAAGACCTTCATTGACAGAAACAGATTTAAGGCTATGGACTTACCTGTTTCCACATCTTCTAACAAGTATTGTTTCCTTACGAAATCATTTTAAGGACAGCTAGTGGCAATTTTTAGTCAGATGAACAAGCTATCACTAGTTCACACTGTTACCATTGATTCTGTAATTTATCAGATCTAAGCTTCAACAGCTTTCACTAGTAGCTGGTCCAAATATTCAGAACTCAATATCTCCTGATGTTTATGACTTTCTTACTGATTTTCTGCTTTGCCTTTAAGTGAAAACTCCATCCTTCCCAGTCTGTTTTTAGCTCTTAATGTTCCCTTTGCATCGCTTCAAAGATAACCCAAACACTGAGCTATTCAGCTATTAGTGTAAAACGCATTTAAACCTTTCAGTACCCCTACCTATGGCGATTACCATCACCTGTTAATTACTAATTCTACAAAATGCCACTAGCTCTAACTGTTATCTCTTGCTCTACCTGTGGATTCTCCTTGGCGCTTCTCATTATCTTGCGCCACATTCTGTCCATTGTCTGGTAGCGCTTGCTCTCGATCGGCAGTTGGCGCATGATGTCATCAGAGCTGAAAATAGGCTCAAGGTAGAGCCACTGCCTCTGACATAGAAGCCACTCATCCAACACATCCTACAAGCACACAGATATCAACTATGCTGTATATTTCTAACTAGCACCAATGCACCAATATCTACTGACAAGACAGTCATTGATAGCAATTAGTAATTGTGGGTTAAGGACCTGCATTTTAGCATAGGCTCAAATGTGCATGCTTAGTGTTACAGGGCAAGCACAGAATCAGTTAGTTACCGCCGTAGTATGACGTTCAGCTGTGCCAGTTACCAATTTGTGTCTGTAGCTGTAAAAATATTTATAGTGGTAACCATTAACACGAATTCATTTGAGGAGTAGCCATCGCACCACAGATGAACTTCTGCAGAAATAACCTATTGTCTAACCTTCCATCTAACCATCAGTCCGTTCATCTGACTGTTGCATTAACCATTACAGTCTGTTAAGTTAATAGTTTTGGGAACATAACACCGCTTCACGTTAAGCAGAACAGCACGTTATCTGGAAAAGGATTAACGATTCCACACTGCATAATTATAGTACGCGTGTTCCACATAAGCTGGTGCCCTGCTCTTAGCTTTCAAGTTGGGTTTTAAAAATGTTGAGTTTAGCAAAATAACACCACAAAACAGTTTTTAGCAAAAGCTTTTACTGAATGACCAAGACACCAAAAGAATATAATGCAACAAACATTAAGGGGAATGGTGTAAAATCTTTTTCACAAAGATGGAGGAAAATCTTCAATGTGCATGTGTCAATGTGCAATATAATGGAATGACATGGAATGGACTTCCATGGGAGTTGTGCCGTCTCCCTCGGGTCCTTCCCTCAATGTTCCATCGGCTTCTTAAACTGCTTTCTTCCATTTGGCCTGGGTCGGGAGCGCTTCTGAGCAAAGACCCTGAAGGGGCGCTATATAAATTTTGACTTATTGATTGACTGTCTGTCACTGACCTGTGTAATTCGTAGCTTTGTTTCCCAGGAGCTGATCCTGTCTTCAAATGGTTTCTTGTAAGGACTGAATGTCATGGTCTGTGTCATGACAATGTGGTCATCAAGCATCTGCGATATGTCATCAGACGCCCGGATTATGAACGTCCCGGTTGATTTGTACGGCAGGACTTCGAAATTCACTGGAGTCCATTCATTGGTCATCTTATCCAGAACCTAACATGAATCAAATCGCTACAACTTAAACTAAGAACAAAGCATATGCCGGCAATAAAATTCATACAAATTCAATAGATATATCTCACTACATGTATTCTACACACATTTATAGCAGTTTTTACATTACATTACAGAATACTACATTATACACTACATTATACTCAGTGGTTAAAGCGGTTTGGGTGAGCAGTGGGAACTCTGAAGAACAGTTTTATGGAAAGCATGTGTTATCATTGTTCCATTGCATGGTGAGCAGTGGGATCGCTAGCAAAAATTTTTGAGAGCAGTGGGAACGCCATTCCCACACCACTTTAAACACTGATTATACTACATACTGTAGCATGTACAGATGACAAACATAACACAGTAAGTATGGATGTATGTAAGAATGTATGTATGATTATGGCATGGTTTTGGTGCACCATCGGTTGATGCCTCGTGCAAAATAGAAGTTTCTAATTACAATTACAATACAGATGACACAGACCATCAAGATAACACAGGTAGCTTTTAACATGGGCAACTTTTAAATAAATACAGGTACAGTAATATGACTGTCATTATAAATAAGCTATGGTAAGGTAAGTAAGTGCATCTAATTTCTCATAAGTTGGTCAGTTTCTCACCTGTTCAATGCTGTATTCCTTTCCAGCAATCTCTGCTACCTTGGCAATGGTTTCGACATGTTCTTGAAGATTCATTTCAAGACATTTAGTGAATGTGAGATTGCTCCTAAGGTAGAGTGGAAAGCCTAATTCCTTACTCAACTGAAAAGCACACATACAAACGGAGTTGTAACTGCCAAGTTTGATTGGTCCTAGGCTAACCAATCAATTTGATTGACATTAAATTAGTTTACAGCAATCTAACAAAAAAATCAAAATTACTGGGTAGACTGCAAGAATCATAAGATTGATCCACATCCTCTGATTGTCTAATGCTAGTTGCAATTGGGTAAATCTCACTTGCTCTGGTAAATTACAGCAAAACTAGTGCACGGAGCTATGGGAATATTCATGACAGATATTCATGGAGCCATAACAAGAAGCGCCTTACACTGAAGTTGTGTAATCATTACCTATATATTCTGCAGCTGCACTAATAATGGGATCTATGGCCCTGACAGTGTTATATTACAATCTGTGTTGTAATGGTGTACTATATAAGGCATGAAGCAAATTAGGTGCACAAGCCCAGTGCAATGTTCCCTTTGAAGCAGTGCACACGAGTTTTGAACTTGCCGCCTAAAAGACTTCTTGGATGAATTTAAGTTGTCTGACTGTTTCTGTTTCACGGAGCCACAAACTGCTTGCAACCACGCAAGCTTGAGGACACACGGACCCAGTACTATCTGTCAGGTCCTGACTCTTGTGTCCCAGTAAGTCAGATGTCCCACTTACCATGTCCCAGTGCCGTTGCCTCATTCCCGGGTTCCTTAATCCCTGTATGAGAGGTATAAATGGCTTGAAGCTTTCAATCCTTTGCTCAACAGCAAGTGCAGCTTCACCAACCCCTAAAACATACCAACATCACTCGAATCTAATACACAAGACGACACTGTGATAACACCCCAGACACAATTTGAAGAGGATGCTCACCCCAACTGATTCTGACCATCCTTACACTGGAATGCCTTTTCCCCAAACACCCTACTTCTGCCCAAGCTCTTCTCCTCACTGATTCCAACCACCAATCACACTCTAATTCTCCAACTATAACACCAGGACACAAAATTCACCATGACTCATCTATCCCTATAGCTGTAGCTCTACATCGTTTACCAATAGCACCATAAAGACCCTACTGCTATCAGCAAATTAGCCATGGTTCTAGTAGAATGATGCCAGTAGGCACATAATTATGCCTCTGATCCAAAATTTCCTTCCTGTAAGAATTGTTATATAGTTCGTCTGAAGATTCGAATTGACTGAGGCCAGTAATAAATCATCAAGCTGATGCAACATAAATTACCATAACTTAAATATTTAATTGCAAAAGATCTACAGATACCTACTGTAATAACAGCAAAACTGGAAATCGGTCACATCTTAAACAAGGTAAATGACTGACCTGGAGATTCCTGAAATAGCCTGACCAGCTTGTGCATCATCTTATAGGAGTCGTTAACATTCTTTTCAACAGCATCTGCATCTATGGACACAAGCGGATCTGTCATCCAGCTCTCGTGCCATTTCATCCAGTCAGAAGCTGTTACCCACAGATTGCGGTATGGCTCAAAGTCCTTCACTACTCGATTCAACTTGTCGTACTGAAATAAAACAAGGCAAGGCTACACTTGCAAGGTAACAGATAGATAATGTTAGCCTTCAGAATCTTTTCCACCATAGCACCATGCTGTCTCCTTGGCTTGACCTCTCCGGATTATGACCTGACACCGAAACGGACCAAATAACCTGGCTTCTGAGCGGCACTAAGAAATTGTGGAGATTTACATAACATACATTACAATCTTTCTGTGATCTATGTGCTTGGTCTGCGATCCAACGTTTGCAGGTTTGAACCAGTTGTGTGGACTCTGTATAATGACCTTGTATAATATGTCAACCCTCTTAATTAACTAATTAAGCATACTAAATTAACTAATTAAGCATATAGTTAAGAATATACCGATCCTGTTTATGAAATTAGATAAAATTGGTGTCCCTATAGCGGGATTTCATCCCTTCTGGGCCTCCCATTTGTCTACGACTGATTATTATGTTCTTCATGTATTTGTCATATATGTGCTTCACGACAATAAACAAACTGATTGATTGATTGATTGATTTATATCAGCATAAGTCTGGAAGTAAACAGTAAGTCCTGTGGGGTACTGTTCTTGTCTACAAGAACTTGGGATTTATCCAATGGCTCCAGGTTTGTAACCAGATTTTAACCAGAAACCTTTGAAGAATGTTTTCAAATGCAACTAAATATATGTCTGAATAATATATGCATTGGTGACTCACTCCACAACAAGCTTCCTTTGGGGCTTAAGCATGTATCTTGTCTGACCCTGATGCATTAGCAGAGTAGTGCTATAGAAGTTCTAAGACCCTGCTACATTAGGACGTACGCTGGTGATGGCAAGGCCAAACAGTCGGTCGCGATTGTTGTACTTGGCTGCATCTCCTTGTGCATCCTTGAGGTCTTTGTACGTACGACGACACAAGCCAGCGTACTCATGGACTCGGTTCAGATCAGTAAGGCCAGGAATACCAGCCATTGCCAACTGTTAAGCAAATATGCAAACATAGCAATGAGCAGAAACACAGCAATCAGCAAATAAGTCATAAACTTACACTTAAAACGCAACAGTTTCTACACTGATTATATTCTGCATGAGGCAAATTCTCTTGAATAAATTTAGTTCATTATTACAAAATTAAAATTCTATAAAAACAAAATTTAAAGCATATGTTGGAAATATCTATTAATCCCAAGTTAATCCCAAATATCTATTAATCCTCAGCCCTTTGGAGGACAATAGCAGGCAAACACAAATAATACACAGTCATAAATAGACCCATAGCACCTTTGTAAGGTTCTGCTATATTACTTTAATTAACTAAAATTAACGCTTCTTTGATATCCAATTGGTAGAGCACTTGCTTGTAACACAGAAAGTAGGGGTTCAAGCCCTCGTGAAACAGTCACTGTGTAGGGACTCTGAGGAAGTCTTTCACTCACAATTTTTCAGCGACATTCAGCGATGCTTGGTTATTAGACAGTGACAATTAATATATGTTTTAATAATATCATCGGTTCCTGATATTATGTACAGTTGTGAAGTCTGTTTGACACTACTCAGTTGGAAAAGGACTCCATTGTATATGTGAAAAGAGAAATTACCGTCAGAGAATCGATTCTGTCAGCGAAGGCGGTCTGATCAAGGACCTGGAGTTTCTTGAATCTCTCTTCATCTTCCAGGTACTGCGCCTGTGTAGCCTCAACCTGCTTCTCCAACTTATGAGGCCATGCAAGAATCGACCACCTGTTGCATTGATCATCAATGTCATCATCTTCATTATCATCATCATCATCATCATCATCATCATCATCATAATCATCATCATCATCATCATCATCATCATGGGGTTACGTGACAGCAGCAGACCGCCAACGACTGGAACGGCTCTTGTCCAAAACAGCTCGATTGGGATATATTTGTGAAGGAGGTGCCACAATGGAGATGCGGGTTGGTTTAACGGTATCCGGACTTTACCCCCCGGCCCATTACCCCCCTGCCATTACCCCCCTGCCATTACCCCCGACCATTACCCCCCGTAGGACATTACCCCCCCGCCATTACCCCCGTCCCGTATATCATAATTATAATTATTAATATATAATATTATAATTAATAATTATATATTATATAATAATAATATAATTATAACAATTAATATAATATATTAATATTATATATTATAATACATATAATTATAATAAATAATTAATATATTTATTAGTGATATTAATTATTATTACATATTATATATTATTTTAATAATTATATTACTATATTAAGTAATAAATATTATTATAATTCATTATATTATAGTTATAATTAATAAATTATAATTAACAATTATAATTATTAATTATAATATTATATATTAATAATTATAATTATGATATACAGGGATGGGGGGTAAGGCGGGGCCACAATGTCCTACGGGGGTAATGGTCGGGGGTAATGGCAGGGGGTAATGGCATGCGTAAAAGTCCTAGACCCGGTTTAACAGAGGACCGTCTCCTCAAGGCCATCGAGGGGAATCGAGACCATGTCTTGCGACGGCTGTTCCCGTCTCCGACCCAATACCATTATGACCTCCGCCCGCGAGCCCACGGTTTTGAACTGCCCTGTAAGGACGATAAGAACTTTATACCAAGGGCTTTATATAAGTATATTAATCATCTAAGCCAACAACAAATTTAAAACAAGACACTCTAAACACTTTAATTAAATCTCTCTTTTATTTTATTTTCAAATGTAACTGTAAGCAACGATGCGGTTTGTCATCTGGTGTGTCAATAAAACGAATATCATCATCATCATCATCATCACCATATTTGGTCACCCGTTATCCAGATCCAGTACCAGTTATGGAAAGAAGGGGTTATCACCTCCCTTTCGGGGCTTGTGTTAGAAAAAAATAGTCAGCATAATCAGAGAGTAAATCTTTAATCTTTACTCAATTTATTCACCATAAACAGTTTAAAATTTATCACATAAAATTGCCAGGCTCATTATGACAGGAACACATTGCCATCTTCATCTCCATTAGCAACAGTGTTGTGATATCATGCAGTTATGCCAAAGAAAGTAAAATATGATTATAAACAAAAGCCGCTCTGTTCGGGATTGTTGCCTTAGGTAGCAAATTACAACATCCAATTGTTGCTCTAATGGGGCGCAGTGGTGTAGCGGTATGTTCTGTGCCTTGTAACCGGAGGGTCGCAGGTTCGAATTTACTTCAAGTCACTGCATAGCGACCTTGGACAAGTTCTCACCCATAATTGCCTGTGAGGAAGGCAACGCGAAACCACCTCATTCACTAGCATTCAAAGCAACATGCCTTATCATTCCTCTCAGCTCCAGGCAGCATAAAAACCAATAGACCTTCCTTCGGGCAGAGAACTCATCATCATCATCATCATTGTTGCTTTGACATAGAATGCATTGGTCACCCTCTGTCTACCCTAGTAAAAGTAATGCATAACTTCCATGTCCCAGGAAGTAGCTTAGGTGCGGGAGGCACTTATTTCTGCTCTTCGGCAAGCAAACCCACAATCTATTGACTACAGACCCAGCATGCTAACAATCAAATCTCCCACTCTACCTGATATTATAATCTTCGTTCGAGAGATTGTAGTTGAATCCTTCCAGCAGATCGTAGTCACTGAGAGCCTTCTCACCTGCCGCCTTCAAGAAAACAAAATCACATTGATACTTCTACACACGACACGGTGACTTTGAGGTTCTCAGCTGTTTAACTTGCATGTCACAATTAGCATTTGAAGAAATGAAACTCAAATTAATTTTTAAATGAAATCTGACATACTAGCTAGCACTCAAAGTGACATCCCTAATCATTCCTCTAAAAATCACTATCTTGTAACAGCACTGGTTACAAGACAGTGCTTCTTGAAGCCCCATTAATACAGAAAGAGACTGGCATGTGATTATTTATATCTAGCCAAACAAAGCCTTTTCAGAAACTTATTCAAATTTACACAGACATAAAAATGAGTTTAAACAATCCACTACATAACTAGAAGACAGCAGTTTTGGAATACACCAGACATTTAACACAAAACAAAACATACCAAAGTTTAAGCAATCTTGGTGCCAAGCGCTTCGCTTTCAAGTGGCGCTTTAGAAGTTTGAAGTTTACGATTATGATAAGCAACATGTCTGCATGAAAGCATCACATAAAACTCACAAACAGCACAACATAAGACCAGATACATCATACATTGGCAAAGGCAACATTCTCCATAGTCTGGGTATTTACCTGCTGTTCTTCAACTTTGTCTGGAATCCATTTCATCCACTCTCTCATTTCTGTCAATTCCTCTATGTTATTTGGCTTCTCATACAACTTGTGAGCAATGGCTTTGTATTCTTCACAAGCCTAAAAAAACAAAGCAATACATGCATAGGGAATTAAACTTTATGGACTAAGATTCTTTACCATGTGACCATCAAATCAAGCCTTGTGTACTTTGATAACAGCACTACAGAAGTCTACACTTTTACTTTACAGTTAAAAACAAAATTAAAAACTCATCTGTTCACCTTGCACAAGTTGCACTATGACTAGAAATGTAGTGAAACGCGCTCTCGTGCAAGACCTGTCTTGTTAAAGTGTGCTATAAAGTTTCATTTGTATTGTATTGTATTCACTTCGATTAGACAAACAGCCGATTAAAAGCAGTAACACAGATTTTAAGGCAGTTGTCACATTGACCTCAAATGGTCTGTCTACGTCAGCAGCAGACCCTTCAGTTAAAGGGAAGCATAACAATCACAATCACAATTTCTCTCTTTGGCACCAATCTCTGAGCATAATTAATTTGCATAGTAAATACCGGTACTTCTCTCCAACTAGAAACAGCTTTATCCCAAAATAACGAAAAGAATGACTCTCAACTCAAGCCCATTGCACCTTTTCCTGTGCTAGCATCAACCATCCATTTGGAACAGGCTACCATTATCAATTTGTACAGAACTTTGCATATGACTGTGTTTTGTAAACATTTTCAAACTAGTCAGGTGAGTATTACTTCTCAGCAGCACTATATTAAGCATACAACTATACATACATACAAACATAATTATACACACACGTGGACCATCCTCCTGGAACAGTCTACCATTAAACTAAAGAAATATTTCGTTACAGACAGCTCAAGAAACATTTTCAAGCCATCTTAATTAATATGCACCTTTTTCACAGCTGTTAGCTTGCCATGTTAAGTACCCTTGTAAGATTCTTTAAAGGAGCTATATAAATAGCCAGACAGATACATGCAACGTACATGCATACATACATATACACATAAATATGTTCAAAGTTCATGTAAAATATCACATCTGACCTCCTCAGCCTGTGTTTTCAGTCTTCGTGCAAGCAGGTCCAGAACGGCTGTGCACAGAGCCTTGCACTTCTTTGACAAAGACTGACGAAGAATTTCAGTGCTGACATAAAAAGGACCAATGATGATGAAACTGGGAAGAGACTGGTCCAACTTCTTCATGATGGCTAGATGGCGCTCTGCCTCATCCCGGATTTCAGTCGGTGATGGCATGCTGTCATCATACTTTCTGTTAGTCAAATCACAAATAGTTATAAAGCACTTGATATGCACGCACTCAGTAGTTCTGAACCGAGGCTACATTTCTTCTAGAAGAAATTTAAAGCACTCACAAATCCTCTCTGAAGAAAATCAATATTAATAATATTAGATTTTAGTGTTGGTCCAATTTAAAACAATATCACTTTTAATTATCTTTCTTTTCCACACATATTCTAGTTGATTCAAATTTGATATTTTCCTTGTGCATTGAAATCAACGTGATTTCGAAATGGGCAGAAATCAACATGACTTCAAAATGGGCAGATTTTCTGATCTCACAGAAACATGACATACCGGTAAGTAATGATAAACAGAGTGATGTCCATAGTTGGTAAATCAGTATAACAAGGAGTAAGCCAATTCTACAGCCCTTTGCAAAGTTAAGAGCACTTGATAGACTCTTAGCCCTTGTTCAACAGAATGACACCAAATTATGTACCAAACAAGACAATTTCCATCTAATAAGGTGAGATACTCACTTAATGTAGACGCCGATATCCATGTTCATTAATTCTAGGTGGGATTCATACTCCTTAGCATAGGCTCTCATTGGAATCATAGCCTTCCTAATTGCATTGCAGATTTTCTCTCGCAATTCACACACCAGCGGTTCGTTCTCCCCAACAGATTCCAACATAGGGATGCCAGCAAACATTATTCCTTCCATGACAAACTAAAAAATTCATTTAAAAAACAATTAAGAAAATGAGACAGATAAGAGTTGATTCCTTGTTTCTATTCATACCAGAAACATATACCTGGAAAGGCAGATCCAGATCCCTGGTGGCTAAGGACAGGGTATATAACAGGAGCAAAATTGGCTCTTTCTCCCAAACATCAAAGTGAATCAGATTCACAACAAAAGTCACAACAGAGAATTGAAAAACAAGAGAGATGGAGAGATTGATAAATAGGCAGACAGAGACCGAGACCGAGAGAAAGACAGACAGACAGACAGACAGATGTTTATAGAAGCTGTCCTGTTTGCAAGAGTTTTTTATAATAATTTTATAAACATCCCATTGCACACCAATATCTATAAAAAAGCTAAACATTGTTGCCTATGTTGAGCCCATGGCTTGTCCCCAGCTGGAATCGTGGCTCGAGCTCCACATCTTGTCCCTTCCAGTTTTGCAAGCGCCTGAAGTCTACATTATTCGACAGTAATTTCACTGGTTTGGGTTGTGAGCGCTACTGATGACTTTTTTCTTGAAGTGGCGCTTTATAAATGTCAGATTACAATTATAATAACAATCTGCTCCTAACCTGTATGTATGAGATCTCTATAGAACTGCAGAAATTGTTCTCATATTCTTTCTAATATTGGTCGATTCCTACGAATAAAACCTCGTCAGCCATAATGAAATGTCATACATCAATATAAAATCATTACCTTTTCAACACATGGAATGTTTTGACATAACGTAATCCCTTTGTTGAAAAGGGCCGCTAAAGATGTTTCAAATGTGGTCATAGGTGTACTGTACTGAACACCATTCAAATCCATGATAATCTCAACCACAAAAAGTGGCATTCGCTTTGGCCTGGAACAGAAAACACAGAACCCCTGTAGCATAGGAGTTCAAGAGTTCTGTAATGAAATGCAAACCAATTGAAAAAACCTTCAAATCATTATTGTATAATATGTATATGGCATGCTCTCTCTCTGGAGCATTGCCATCTCCAAGACATGCACCCAACCATCTCTGTTTCTTGGCTACTCTCTAGACCATGTGCAGACCGAAATTCAGCAGGTGGAGTTCAGCCATGTGTGGCAAGAGCATCCAACAGGCTTCTTCCAACCTCTTGGAGGGATGGTAATCATTGCTCACAAGGCTCTGGCATGGTCTGGATCAAATTTGCAGCATGACATGTGTCCAAACAGCCGAAGCCTTCAAATGCAATATGGAAGCTTTACTGTGGTCGGTCCCTTCTTCTGGGAGGGGTTGCCACGAAACCTATAACATGAGCTCCCATCTTTTGTCTGCCTCCATTTTGACACCAGTTGAATACCATTCTAGTTTGATTGTGGCTTTGTATTGTCAGGTGGGTAGCATCTCTGAACAGGTGATATACAACTGTGCACTTACAATTACAAAAGCATTACTTCTGAGAATACTAAAGGTATTGTATTACCAGATTATGGATAGGTCACTCTTTACAAAGTACTTACCCATGAATGGTATTACCTACCAATGCAGACTTTTATATAGAGTACATCCAAAAATCATGCTTGAAATGCTAATATAGGGAGGTATATGGATGCCCAATGTTTCATTCAATATCTGTTGTAAGGCCCACTGATTTTAAATGAGCTCACAACAGATTTTCTGTCAACATGTGATACACTCACCTTCAATTAATGTAATGAAACTGTTCTCCCTCACCACAGCTGGACAAGGAACACTTCAGAGCAGATATCTTGAAAGGTGTTAAATAAATATTCCTAGGACATGCCTGAAAGATGACTTACTTATAGGGGCTGTTGTAGATGTCCTCTCCCCAGACCATGTCCTCTGAACAGTTGAATGTTGACTGACAGGCATCCACTATCATCTGCTTAAAGCTGATCAACGAATCTTGTACCAAGGTGCGCAAGGAATCCTAATTTGCATAAAAACCATGAACTAAAATCTTTAAAGCACAAAAAATTTACTATGCATTTAATAGATTTCAACATCTGGCATCAACAATGCATCTTCGATGGCTGTGGTTTTGCCTGTGCATCAGCCAAATGACCTTTCGACCTCAGGACCTTGTTTCTCAGGAACCTCTACAGAAGTCTGTAAACAAGTGTGTTACCTAAGTTAACTTTTAAGAGCTTAACAGTGCACATGAAATGACATCACCCGCATGAATATACTGTACAGTATACAACAACAATCACTGGTCTATTTATATGTATTCACAACAGGAAAATTAACTGGAATTATTTTATCTAACTCATCCCTAGATATTATTCTTCATGACACCTTCTATGTAGTGGCCCATTTCTACTACGTATTAAGTTAAGTTAAGAATGGAAGCTGTTATTTGCAATCTTTACTGCATTTACCCTATATTCCCACCTTAAAAAGGGCTGGTCTTCGTCGTGTTTAACAAAGCTAATCTGCCAAAGCACACAATGCAAAAACTGTCGTAAATGAAGCAGCGCTATTCTTGAAATTCTCAACTCACAAAATATCACATTACACTCCTGGGTAACACAGGCAAATGCCCCTTATTTATATGCACACTAATTAATAAGCACACTAATAACTGTATCTAACCTGCATGTAGAACCGGACCATTGTCATGAACTTCGACAGTTTGGAGATGCGATAGACTTCCCAGTTTGACTCCTTGATGTTGAACCAACCCTTGCCAACCTCTCTTAAGCTTGTGTTAATGGCCGTTTTCACGGCTGATAACCAGCTATCCTTCAGATACAAGCCAACCTGTGACCAGTATCATAACAACATCATATAAGAACTTCAGATATAAACCTAATACACCATAACAAACAACACATGTGCACATTAAGACATCTCATAAAGAACTGCATCCAAAAACTATGCTCATCTATTCTTTCTAGTACAAGATGCAATTCTGCCTCACTGTACTGTACCTAAATATAATTACATGTGTGGAAAAATTTAAAGCATGTATGCATGTACAAAGGTATGCATGTATGCTTTCTTAAGTCTATATAGCACCTTTTAAATACTAATAAAGCTATTCATGTAGAAAAATCATGCATGCCCTCCATCACTACTCACAGGTGTATGGATACTACATAGCTACTGGTATATTTCAGTTTGAAATTGTACCAATGTATTAACCTGGACTGTTGTAAAGTGCCTTTTAAAAGACAAATACCGTAAAGGCATTATGTAGATGTGGCTGAAAACTACCCAGGCATTCCACACTAACATAGGTGTTTGCAAACTGCTTAGTGTATGGCAATTTACATTTCTTCTGTAAATTGGATTATTCTGGTTATATGTAAGCAAGTACATACACGTGCAATTGTACTGTAATGTCATGAAAAGAAGACAATTCATACAGAGCAGTTATTGTATGAAAGTACGCTTGGGAAATTTAATTCGGCACCTGAGATGAAGTTTGTGACTGTGTCTGTTCAAATTCCTCCAACCGCATAGACTTGATGGCCGAGACGTGGAAGAGGGACATTGACGTCACCCGGAAACATTCTGCCCGTACCCTGGAGATTGCCAGTGCCACCTCGGTCTTCACAAGCAATGTGATAAATGCAAGCCGCTTCCACTGCTCATGGAATGGATAATCTGGAACGTCAGACCACTGACCTACACGGAAAAGACACAGATAACACATTCCCTCATTGATACCTAAGTAACACCTTAGAAATAACGATCCTTAGTCAGGCTAAGCATTCACCTCCTGCTTCTTTGATAATAATATTCTTCTTTATTTATTCAAACTGACAAGTATGCAGTAAGATTACATGACATAGTAGTAACAGAGGATAACAAGTTTAACAGGAGTCAAATTTAACTGTATGGCAGCCTGCAAGGCGCCCATCTGTCCTACTGTTCATTTTACAGTTGTTCCTAGGGAGTTGAAGGCTGAGTCAACCTCATGAGGCTAGCGGGTATCGAACCCGCATTCTTCTGATCTTCATGCTAGCATGTTACCATTCAACCATCTCCCTGCCCCAGTACCCTAGTTCAGTACCAGTAACGTCAACAGCTACTGCAACTACCACAGTGGAACATGATTGCCACTTGTACTTCTGCATTTTTGAAGGAGGGCAATACCAAATAAGAGAAATAAATATAGTTTTATTTTTAAAAATCCTTACAAGTATGAGATTTGAGAGTGGTTTTACCTGTGTCTGGAACTGGAGTATAGACCTTTTCTGGAATTGTGACGAAGGAAAACATGGTAGGATTACAGGTGACTGCTAGGTCGAATATGGCTTGGTTCGTTGTTCGACAGTAGTCCAGGTTAACCTCCTTCAACAATATCTGGATATAGTCCTCCAACCTGAACAGCAATAAAACCACAATTGAGTTCAACACAGACAGAAGTGATATTACTACACTACATGTTTGCCCGTCGATCTAAGACGGTTAAAAAGAATTTGAAATACAACAGTCAGTCAATCCGACCATCAGCTTTGTTTAAGTGTGCGTCGAGTTAAATTTTTTTGTCCCTAGCAAAGTGGCGAGTACTCACAAGCTAATGCTGGACTCGCTTGCATTGTTTTAAAAGTGCATAACATAGAAAGTTCACACACTTTTTACTGCATAACAAAAAATGTTCTGCAATTCATAAGTCATCAGTGAATAGCTGGTTAGAGACACACACACAAACACAGGCAGAGACAGACACATAGACAGATACAATAACAGTGGTGGCAGTTAACAGCCAAGGAATTTGAGAAAGGAAGTTCTCACCCCTTGTCTTTGATAAGTGAGTTTGTAGTACAGGCTTTGGTTGCTATTCTCTTCATTGAAATTGCATCTAGCTCTGGTAGACCTTCGATTGGCATGCAATCAACGTACAGGTTGTAACGCAGCAAAGCCTCAGTGTTCCTGCGTGACAAGTAGGCATCTTGAACGCGATCCGCAAACAAGTCTGGGCTCTCAGCGGAAAACATCAGCTGTATGCGTGGTATCCAGAACTGATCAGTCAGCCGCATGTAGCTGCCTGAAGAAAATCAAACGATTAAGCTAATACCTCAGTTCTAAATGTCATAATCTAACAATGGACTAAAGCATTCTGCTTAATCTATTGTGGGCCACCAGAAGGCCAATGAAGAAGAATCAAGAGATTGGAGAAGACCACAATGTCTACCTAGGGCTATTCAAACTGTTTGTCAAACCTTGCTTCCAACTGCTGAGCGAATTTCTTTCAAGATTATCTTGCTGGCAAGACCTTCTATTGTCAGCACTGCCCTGACATACATCAGGGAGCACTATGTTCCAGTCTCGAGTCAACAGTTCGGCAATTGCTGCACTCTGTAAGCTGTGGAGATGTGCAGGTGCCGCATTTTCGCATTTCAACTGGAGCCCATCGTGCCTTCTCATGTGTTGGACCATCTTCATGGAACAGTCCTCCAATGCATTTCAGTTCTGTTGCATTCAGCTCTGTGCAGCAAACATTCTCAAACTGTATTAAAACACACTTGTTTAGATCGGTCAGATAGCCACAAGTACAGCAGTTTTGAGAGGTACTTAAAACTATATTAAGTGTCTTCATACATACAACATACATACATTTGTCCAGAAGGACTAGCAGTTATAATTACTGGCCTTACTACCGTGTGGAAGAGGGTCCAGGATAGATCAGCTTGGGGCTGCATTGTTGGGATTGCTACATTCAGCTGTCACAGACAGCTAGAGTCACCTGTTGTTTGATTGCTGTACCAGAGAAAATACCCCACAAACAATACTTACCGTAAATCATCATAATCATAATGGTAAAGTAACCTCCCAATTTCTACAGCACGTAACAACAGCTAAGTTGCAGGAACCAGCAATGTTCCCAGACACTCAGTCAAAGATAATGACAGGCAAGCAGGCAACAGCAGGTTGATAAATATAACATTTAACAGTAATGCAAAGTCTCAAATGACTAACCATCTTCTAATTTCCCACCATTTACCACAGGTCGACCTTCCAAATCTGAAACAAGGCCATTCTTTACTTTCTGGACAAAGTAGAGTTTTGTTTCTGGAATGAAGTCTAGTACGCCAACATCGAACCATTTATATTCAATCACTGGATCTCTTGGGTCCACTACAAAGAATTGAAGCATATACACAGGCATACAGCACTTGCAGTTATCAGTGAGTTTTATGTTCAACATGCAACAAGGTACCATTCTTCAAAACTATCCTCAACTGAGTAAACCCACTCCAGTGTGCATTCTGTTCCAGGTTGAAGTTAAAAATACACTATATTCTTCTTCCCATTTACTTTCATAGTTAATCCTTCTAACTTATCCACTGAAGTTAAGCCCATATTCTTTCTCATACTTCCTCATGCCTACTTTCAGATTGCTTCCTTTATATTTAATGCCAACAGTCCTTCCCAACAAGCTCTCATTCATCATATGGTGTCAACTTTCAGACTGCTACTTTACAACAAACCCAGCTAAACACTTTAATGACAAGCAACTGAGAAAACACTGCAGCTCATCGTTGAACAATTAAACATGTCCCTTACCTTTTTTACAATATTTTGACAATTGTACAATAAAAACGCAATTTCTAAATTAGTTTGACAATGTACAATAGCATAAAGCAATAACAAATCCAAAGTATTCCAAGTAGATTTCTAGTAATACGTTTGCTACTAATGCGATTAATTGCTTGGGCACATCAAGGATCCAAGTATCATTGCTTTTACTGTTGACTAGATCGTTCTGACTCGAGATTGTGCCCTGAACCAGTACAGTGTTGTGCTTTTAGGCATTCTCATTTGCGGAAAATGTTTGCAATGTTTGTAGTAAAACCTTTGGATCTTAATGCTGGTTATGTATGTTTCAAATTGTTTCATCAGTTCTTTAATGTCATTCAAGGCTCACCTTTTTCAATTAGCTTACACGCCATAACCTGAATTCCAGTTGACCTGAACACTGGATTTTGACTAGATTCTCCAGCTACCATTGTTTGATGTTTACCATGCCTAATTTCAGGAACCGAATTATTATTATTATTATTATTAGATTCATCCATTCTACCATTGTTTGAATTTTTAGCGCCCCTTCAAGGAAATTACTCCAACGCGCCCAAAAAGAACATGGTTTAGTAAGGAAAGTTTCAGGAACTCCCAGGGATTATTTTTATTATTATTATTATTATTATAACGATGCATAAGCACCAAGTGGCTATCGAATGACCAAGCATCAATTGATGGCGTGATGAAATAATGAGTGAGGAACTTGCTCAAGGTCCCCTACACAGTAACCATCTCAGAGGTGGCTCAAACCCGTACTCTCCGCATTACAAGGCAAGCACTTTAACTAATACCGTGTCCCACAATGATTACTTATGTGGCATGCATTCTGATAAGAAAGTCTCTAGCTTAGACAAAGGTTTACACCTAATATTAACTCACAATTCTTGTGATCATCCCACGTTGGAAGGTACGCTTTTGCTGGTATCGGCTTCCTAACTCCATTCGCCATTCCAAGGGCAAGCCACTCCTCTGGGTTCCGGCAGTCATATTCAGTGTTGTCAAACAGCTCCAGTGGCAGGTATGGAGGAAACGGTGCCGGGTCATTGGGGTCAAAGCCAATCAGTATGCGGTCCTCGTTGCCATCTGCAGGCAGTTTTGGAATCATCATGGATGACTTAATCTTGCGCTGGTCAAGAAGTCGATCAATGTCCATGCTTGCGTAACATCTTTTTCTCCTAAATGCAAAGCATTTATGCCTTCTTTGAACATCTGTATAGTTTCATCGATTCAGTATATATTTATCTATAGATGCATGTAAGTCCATGAACGTATTAGGTATACATGAACATGTATGGATGAATAAGTATGTATGAATGCATGTAAATATATGTGCATGTATGCATTCATGTACGCATGCATGTGTGAAGTTACTTAATATAGTGTGTTTTAAGTACCTCATAAAAGCACAGTATGCACGACTATCTATCTAAATGCTCTAAACAGTTGTGTTTAAGAGATTTTGAAAATGTTTATAAAATTACTTGAATCATTACAAGATTCTGTTAAGATTAAAACTGAGTGCATGTACCCAGTAATAGTAATAATAATAAATATAATAACAATGCAATTTGTAGAGCGCCGTAGCACAGCCAAGACTGAAGGAAAGGGTGCTGTACAGGAGTTCAACAAATTAATGATAGTTGTATGATACATTAAAAAGAATAGATAGAAATAGATAGAAATGGTGCAGTGCCAGTCAATGTAAAATACACATATAGCTCACAAACTTTCACTGCTTGGGAAACCTTATAAGAAACCCAAATGTCAAAACTGCTTTTATAGAAAACCAAGTGGGTAGAAAATCAAACAGAAAGCATAAAAAAACACAAGAACAGTAAACATTAAAAGCAATCTAACATTGCCAATATCAGCATCTGAATATATTACCATAAGCAATGACTGGAGGAGCAATGACATACTTTCTTTTTTGCATCCCAATTAGATTATCTTCAACTTATGCCTATGACTTTGGAAAAAGGTTACCAAGTAACTTAAAAGACAAGAACTCCACAGCCTTTATAATACCCTTAATCCAACAAAAGCCTGAAAATGCCTTTAATGGTGGATTTGTGTTCTTGGGTTTGACTGTGCTATATTACACTGGTCGCATTGTCAGCCTGCCTAACCTCTTAAGTCCATCATCCTCAATATGAGTACCTCCCTTACTCCAATACATTATACTACTGAGTTTAACGGTTTCAACCACACACAACATTTCAAGTGCGATGATGAACATAATAATACCTCAAAATATCCCACTGCTTCAAACAATCTCAAATTCAATGACTGAACATGGGTAAATTACTTTTCTATTTCGATCTTTCTTGGATGGACACCAGGCTCTGTAAAATAGGGCAGCTGGACTTTTGGTTGCATTGATGCCCAAGTGTAGAATGTTGTCACTGCATCTTGCTTCAAAGTGTCAACAACCTATGATGAAAACAATATTTGAAATAGGAATCTTACAAAACAAAGTAAGAATTATTTCTACATGCATGGATGCCATCCAGCAGATGAAAAATTCTTTAAAGCACGTATAGACTGTTTTTATTTTGCCATTGTCATTCTCTGTTCTCAGCACAGCATCGGCCTAGAACTCTGAATCTCTTCAGTCATTCAAGGTCAAGGATCTATCCTATCCTAATTCTACCTTCTCCTTTACCTCTCTTGCTGCTCCAATTCTAAACACCACCCACTGTAGCAGTCACATGTCTAACTAGCTCATCCTTGGATCTGGATCTAGAACCAAACCAGACCTTACCTCTCTATCAACCGGTTTTTACTGAGCACCTGCCAATACACTGGTTTCTGTGCTTTAGCTCTTATGTACTCTGTAGAAATCCTGAGATTAGGATTACAAGTATTGTTGCAGTACTCGGTGTGTGTGTGTGTGTGTGTGTGCATGTTTGTGTGTGCATGTTTGTGTGTGTGTGCATCATGGTCTGCAGTGTAGACTTTTTATTCCTGCTTCATTTGCCTGTAAATAGGGAATGCAAACCCGGGTCATTTTTTTGAAACCCGGGTTTCGGGTTTGATCGCCGTGAAAACCCGGGTAACCCGGGTTTGGACGGGTTAACAAATTTTACATGATAAATATTATTAGCCTACTGCACTATTTCTTGCGTAAGAACAACGTCGTCGTATGCAGCTACAAGTCCAACGTTCTCCAACAGTCAAGAATTTTGCATAAAAAGAAAACTTTAGGATAATCGCGATATTTTTTTATATAAGCAGTATTTTTCAATAAAAAATGTTCCGGAACTGAACAATTCCAGAACAGTTATGGAAGGGAAGACATTGCAAGGGTTCCGAAGGCCTAAACCTGAGCCTCTAATTTTATAGCATCTTGAATACCAATAAACACTGAAAACGCTGTTCAAAATTAAATTAAATTAACGAATTAATTTTTTATTAAAAATGTAAGTAAATCCCTTTTTTAAAATAATTTTTAGCAACTTGAAAAAATTCACGGAATGCCGTTCCGGAGCGTTCTGTCTGAAAGAAACATTGCATAGGCCTATAAAAATAATTGTCAAAAGACAGCTTAATCGTCTACATCTCAGCTTTAGGCCATTCCAGTGCCTGCACATTTGCTTTCAGAAGATAATTTAGTCATCGTTACTCTGCAACCCAATTTGGCAGAGCCAGAACTTACTAAAGTAGATGCTGCTTTGGAGACATATCGCTGCCTGTGATTGTGCTTGGACTAAGAGGCCTACCATTATCATTGGCTTCGTCAGAACGACAAGGGTCACCAACGTCCTTGTGTTTCAGCAGGTTTATCTTATGCTTGGACCCGAGATGAATAACCTATGCATATTTTTTGTTGCACCGCTGGCAATTTTTGCTGCGAGTTACATAACTGACATTGAGCCGTCTGTTCTTCAGAATCGTGAACGAAATGATCCCAAACACCACCCTTTACATTTGCTGATTTAGACATTGTTTGGATTTGTGTCTGAAATCACTAAATTCAAATAAAAACAGTTTACTGCTATTATTTACGAATTCGAAGCTACGACGCCGACGTGTCAAAACACTCAACATTAGTCACTGGTCATGTGAAATGGGAAGCCACACTCATACGAAGTCACCAATAAAGATAATATTATGGAATGAGCCGATAAATAAGTAGTTAGAAGTTGTATTACGTAAACCCGTTATCAACCACTATTATCGTTAAGTTTTATATTTCCATTACTCTGCATTTGTGAGTTTCACAGCATGAAGGACGGTGAAAGTTACGATTTTCAAACCCGTCGAACCCGGGTTCAATCGCGTTCAAACTCGGTTTCGGGTTTGGAAAAAAAGTATTGGGTAACCCGGGTTACCCGGGTTCGGGTAACCCGGGTTTGCATTCCCTACCTGTAAATGAACCTTTTCTTCCAACGGAATTAGAACAGTATTTAGGCTAGCAAGAAGCACCCTAGTGGACTTTTCAGAAGGCCTTGTATAAATGTCACACTGTATTTTTTTATGCATGTATCATGTATGTATCTGCATGTATGTAAGTAAGAATGTATGTCTCTGCATATTTTTAGTGCATTTTGAGAACCTCAAAATGGTGCTCAATCATGACTACATGGTTTGTGAAAACATTTGTGCCTTTACTTCGAGAGATGACAACTGAACCAACCGGCACAGGTTGCGGAGGAGCTTCTGTTTGAGTTTCTGTTTGAGCTTCTGTTTGAGTTTCTGTTTGAGCTTCTGTTTGAAGAGCTTCTGCTTCAGTTCCATCTTTTGTTTCAGCTGCAGCTTCTTCGCGTGTCGACTCTTCAGTTCCAATTACAGGTTCATCCTTTCCAACTATCACTTTCAGCTTTTTTGCCCGAATGATAAATGAATTAGCTGTAACAAAAATCACAGGAATAAATCCTAATGAGATCCAATATTCCTACTTGGGTATCCAATGAAATTTAGGCAGGTTTCTATTTTGCTGCATAAGTAAATGAAAGGTCAGAGATTGTGGTCTCTTGTCATGAAACGTCTAACAAATCTTTGACCACTGAGAACTTCAGGTAAGACAAAGTCTTACAAACTCTCTTAGGCTGGCAAGACATCTATGCAAATAATAATAATAATAATAATAATAATTTATTAAGTAAAACTGACAAGTGCGCAGTAACATTACATAATAAAGCAGTAACAGATGACAACAAGTTTAACAGGAGTCGAATTTAACTGTAGGGCAGCCTGTCCCAATATTGCTCATTTTACAGTCACTCCTCAGGAGTTGAAGGCTGAGTCAACCTTATGGGGCTAGCGAGTATCAAACCTGTGTCCTTCTGATCTTCGTGCCAGTGTGTTACCATTCAAGCATCTCCCTGCCCAAGGACAGATTGGTATGCCACTTGTAATAAACCAATAATGAAAATATTGGCTGATCACTGTACTTTTGTGTGCGATAGCTGTGCAATCAGGATTGAGAGTAAATTTCGCCACATTGGCTTACCATAGGGAGTGTGATCCTCCTTTGCCACTTTCCACATCACATCCTGTTCCACTCCTGGTCCTCTTCGAACATCCTTCATCCATCAAATAAGCATACAGAAACTTTCAAAGTATTTTTTTCACAACATCAATATGACGATTAGCATAACTTAATCTGGAAAGTTATACATCAGTGTTATTACATCGCACAGTGAACAGCTGCTTTAGAGTAGGCCTACTGACATAAGGAAATGACATAAAGAAAATGACATAATTCTTTGAACAGAACCATATAAGAAAACCCATGAAGTTTCAGATACAAAAACACAGGCTGAATAGAATAAAATAACTTGGCTGAATTATTTGGTTACTGGAGTTCTAAGGTATTCTAATGGGTTTAACATACACAGGAGCAGAAGAAAACCTTAATCAAACTGATATTATGATCCAATGCCTGAAGGTCCACTGCCTCGAAGCCAACTCTCTGTCAACACAATGACCTTGTACACCCTGTGCATGTTTGCCTCTGTTACCAATTACTGGCAGTCAGTATCAGATTGGAACTTGTTTCAGCTGGGTAGGAACTGACAATTCTAACCATGTACTGGTTGCAAATCCAAAGCTCTTTCGGTTTATGTAGGATTTATGAGCACCTCTTCCTGACTCACTTATGATACAGGAGAAATAATGTCCTCTCTCTGATAGCCATGCAGACACAAAACAGGCCAGCCAACCAATCCTCCACCTTCCTTCCAAGTAGCCTACTCTCCTCCTTAACAAAACCTGTCTTAGCAGCTCCTCTCTCTGGCAACTGGACTCAGATCTTCCCTTGACATCTCTGGACATCTTCTCTGACACGATGCAGTGCATGTAAATAAACTGGTGCCTTGCGCTTAGCTTTATAGTAGTGCTTTTGAAATTTCGAGACTACGATTATGATTAGAAACCACCATTTAACTGCATCCAGTGTCACAATGTGGGCCAGTCATGAGCCTAATGAACATGGCTACCTGGACTATCATGAACCTGTTATGTATCACTACTTGTTGTTCTGCAGAAGAAACTAGTCTTATTCTTCCAATACTTATCTTATGATAAACAGTAAACAAGATCCTTTAAACTTAGCACGTTGGCCGCTAGGGACGTGTTAACACGTCCCTTATTTCATACATTTAGATACGATGTTCAGCGGTCAAAGTGTTAATTAAGTAGCTTTTGTAGAGAACCTCACCCCAAGAATCACAGCAGCTTCCTCTCCCAAAACATCAGAGTAATATCCTCGAAGTTTACTTTCAGGGTAGACGTTCTTATCATCTGATGCATCCATTTCACCCTCTTCATCTTTCCCTCCAGGGTCCTTTCTCCAATGAGAACTCATCCTTTAACAGATCTACAACACAAGGAAGATTAATACGACATACACAATGCTCTCATCACTTAATTTAATAGAAACTGCTTGTCTCAGCAGTCAGATATCAGGATATTTGCATTCATATTTTAGAATTATCATAAAATGTTATGAATTCCATCATTTGATAGGGTCAAAGTATTATGGAGACCAAATTAAAAGCAGTGGGAACCTTGCATTGTCTGAACATGGTATGAAACTGTTAGCTTTGCAAGAGACTTGGTTGCATTGTATGTGTGTGCAAGAGCCTGCAAATGATGACTCTCCAGTTGACTTCTTAATGATTTCTAAGATTACTTAGATTACATTGAAGTACTTGTGAGATATGCTGCATTGAAGGTGCTACAAAAATACTTCAGTTACTTACTTACTCACATACTTATCTAGTACACAGAGGTAACTGGCACTTTTATCTCAACATGCTGAGCTGCAGGCTGTTCTATTTCCCCTGGGTTGGGACTGTATCCAAGTGGACACCTTGAACACACACTAAATAATACAACAGTAAAGTTATACTAAACCACACTAATTTCTTACACATAAAAAGTTTCTCCATTCCATAATTATACTGATTTATCACTCCACCCATCCACTATTCAACTTAGCCTAATAAAGTTTAGGATTTCTGACCTGTATATTCAAAGCATTTTGCGAAAATTAAATCCTTAACAACATCATACCAAGAGATGGAGTGCTTAAGCAAGTTCTTCATCTCTGGGCCAGTTGTGATATCCCTTGTCTTGACCTATTAGCTTCTATATCCCTGGTTTCAAGCTTGTGTTTGGCCACCGCATTACAAAGTGGGCTTCACACATACTAACAAATAAATGTAGATAGCTAGCGAATGCTTATAACAAATCTGCTGAGATAGGCCTACTACACAGTTTATACATTCCTTTCTATGTGGCTTTATTATGCATAATTATGTTATTCAATTGATTTTATTGCTGATCGTTCTTCTAACTTTAACGGTACTCTCACAGGTCCATAGATGTCTGTTTTATTGTAGCCTATATTATAATTTTTGTGATTTTTGTGATTTCTGTAATTTTGTGATTCAATACTCTTAGATTGTTCTTATCCGATGTTCCCGCAGTGCGTTTGCAGGCGGTTCAATTAAAGCACGTACTAAATTACTTTACAACCACCACTGAAATATTTGGAACATGATTCTGTGGCAAAGCATGTTTAGAAACCTGACACTGACCACTATACATGTACTGTACATAATCAGTTTCACAAATCATCGCATAAGTAGTTTTAATTCATTATTTTGACTCAACTTCTTCACGAATGCTTATTAAAACAGCATCCTTGAATGATTCTTAAAGTTAACACTGAGTTCGAAAAAATTTGGTATTTAGGAGAATCTTAACCGGTTTATGCCACGCAGTAAACCCAAATTCTACAAATCAATACATACTTGTAAGATTCCAGTAATCGATGAAATCAATTAAACTAAAATCGCAGTTTAAACTATCACATATTAAATATTTTGTCTTAAAATTAAGTACTTTTTAATCCATATATTTAACAGTTTTTTTATCTATTCGAGCACATCGACACGTACGTCATCTTCCCTCAGCGAACGCCATCAACGACTCAGAGCAGTTCGACCACTCTCCATTTTCTGAAATCCCAAGATCTTGCCAGAAAATCCTAAGATTGGCCAAAAGTGTAACAATAAATCCGAATTCACTGAAAAGGAAAAAGTTGTGATGAAATATGAAATGCATTTTAACAATCGCAATTATTCACAGAAATGCCGAGCTGGCAATAAAAAAACCGGAGTATAGGAGCATTTACTCTGGATCACGTGACAATGTTTACATAAGTCAAAACAGATTTCAAAATGCCGTCGACTTGTGTGAAAGATTGTACGAACAGACATAGAAACGATGAAGAAATTAAATTTTATCAGTTTCCTCGCTTGGACGAAAGCAGAGAGGATAAGCAGCAAGTTCGTTACAAGCTTAAGTCGCAAGGAATGGCGACCGAATGAAGGCGCCATGCAGGTCGCAATTCCTTGCGATTTAGGCTACGTACTGCTGTAACCCATTTACTCAGCTTCTCCTCTCGCTTTCGTCCAAGAGGAAACCGATAAAATTTAATTTCTTCATCGTTTCTATGTCTGTTCGTACAATCTTTCACACAAGTCGACGGCATTTTGAAATCTGTTTTGACTTACGTAAACATTGTCACGTGATCCGGAGTAAATGCTCCTATAACATTGAATTAACAAATTACAATGTTGACAAGTTAGGGTTCGTCCATTAGCCTACTTATGTCAACAAATTTTAGGCAGTTTTTGACCCCTCCCCTTGTCAACAACTGTCAAACATTGACGGACCCCTAAAAAATTATGTCAACAATCCCAGAACACCCCCCCCCCTACAAGAAAAGAAACACAATGGCTCAATACATGTAGAATCATTTTTTATAATTCTTACACTAAAAAATGCTATCTAGAATTTCAAAATAATATGAGTTTAGCTAGTTTATTACCAGCTTTTTAGTAGGCCCTAGTATTAAACATTAAGCACTTTATACATTTTTAGCATTACTTAATGTTTTAGCTACCATTTTGAAGAGTCTGTGTTGATTCATTGGAAAATATTTGTTGACGTCAAATTGTACCGACCCCCTCCCCTTGTCAACAACTGTCAAACTTTTCCAAACCCCTCTCCCCTATTTTGTTGACTTAATTAATGGACGACCCCTTACAATGATAATAAATGTCTTTCACTGAGCGAGTTTTTGTAATTTGATTAGCTGCCACAGTTGGAAAGTGCGGTAAAAACTAATCCTTAGGAAAAAATCCCAAGATTGCTATGCAAAATCCTCAGATCCCAAGTCGGACCCCCAATATCCCAAGATCTTGGGAAAATCCCAAGAAGTGGTCGCACTGCTCACTATAATGCCGTCACTCAGTGACACAATTATCGCCATCATTCTGGTAGTTGAGTGTAAAGAAAGGAAGCGCTGCGAGCAATAGCCTAATACGAATCTAACAGCTGCAATAACGCTACTAAATGCTCAAGGCATCAGTTGATGGTTGCTACTAATCTAAAGCGCTATGTAGGCCTAAGCCAAATTCCAAGGTTAGTCCGGTCTAAAGCTAAGAATTAAAACAATTTGAGAGTTCAGAGTTAGGTCTAGTACACGTGTGTTCGCTGAATGACAAGGTGGAGTCAAACGCATTCCTCATTACAATACAAATGAAAATTTATAGCGCGCTTCACAAGACAGGTCTTGCACGAGAGCGCGTTTCGCTACATTCTTAGTCAGAGTGCAAGGTGAACAGATGAGTTTTTACATTTGTTTTAAACTGAGCAACAGATGTGCACTGTCGAACTTAAGCTGGAAGACTGTTCCATTCAAAGGGTCCTGAGACAGAGAAAGCACGGTTTCCAAACTTCCGGTTTGTGCGAAGTAGGCCTACGGTGAAATTCCCTCGCGTCGACGACCGAAGTCCTCTAGTACGTAGGCCCTATTGAAAACAGAACATAGGCCTATGGCATGACCATGGATGCCATGTATGTTGGAGAGGTTCCAGAGTGAATGTGATACATGAGGAGGCAGATTTTGAAGGCGATACGGGCGCGGATGGGAAGCCAGTGAAGTTGTTGCAATGTAGGTGTGATGTCATCTCTTGGACCAAGATCTTTTATTAGGCGAGCGGCGGCGTGCAAAACTGAGGATAAGGGTTTCAGCGTCGAAGAAAGAAGACCGGATAGGACAGAGTTGCAGTAGTTGAGGCGAGAGATGATGAAAGCTTGGATGAGGATATGAAGGTAGGTTTCGTCGAGGCAGCGTTTCACTTGTCGGATTCGGCGAAGGTGGAAATAGCATGCATTGGCGACGGAATAAATGTGTTGAGTCATGTTTAGGCAGCGTTGTTTGACAGAAATACTTTTGTAGATAGAATTAAAAGAATTAAACTAATTTCGCTTGCTCTGAAGTTCAGAAAAGGAGACAACCAGCTTTTAGATAGATTTAAGAGCAGTTAGTTGAGTATTAATCTTCCTATTCTTGCCTCAGAACTGTCCTTTTCAGCCGTGCTGGGGTCGGGAGCGCTCCTGAGTAGTAACCTTTAAGGAGCGCTATATCAATCTTCATAATGAAATGAAATGAAATGAAAATGAGTATTAAACCGATATTGATGCATTGGCCTAATGTTTGGGAACCATGCATTGACTTAAGCAGAATGCGTCAGCGTTTCGCCTCTATTAACATAATGGTATAACAGGCCTATACATTCATTTCGTCATTCAACGATTTGTCAAGCGTTGCTTCTCAACAAAGTGGGATTTGTGAAAGTATTGGCTGGGTGAATTACGTCTAGGTCTTATTCAAGGGCTGGAGTATACGCAGATTCTAGGTTTATATTATTTTGTGAGATTATGGTGACTTTGGCTTATAGCTTTGGCGCTCGATAGTCTATAGTGGTTAGCGTTAGTGGTTAGACTGTCAACTGTTAAGGTGCTGGGGTCAAATCTCCGGCAGGCCATACCATGTTTCAAGATTTCGGCTTCATTTGCGCTCCTAGTCAACACAGATCATGAGTACACTGACCGTGCACTAACATTTCATATGCATGGAGGCCTCTGCCGCCTCTTAGACTCACTTTGTGGATAGTTAAAACTAGAGGTAGACTACTCACATAGGGACTAGCCTACTAGGCTAGCTTATGCGTGCTAGTATTTTGACTTTAGTAAAGTTTTCCATATTTGCACTAACGCAGCTTTGCAGGTGCCTGATAGCTATAGTTTAGGCGTAGGCCTAACTCTGAAAACCTGGAACGACACGGCTAGGGGATGAAAATCGCTGCATTCAAGAAAACAGGATAGAAAGGCGTTATACCGCATTGTGGATTCAACGTGAAAATTGGTAGGCTAAATGAGTCAAATACTACAAAGAGAGCACAAGAGACAGAAAGGAGAGCCGGTTTAAAAGAGTTCACCTCTCCCGAAGTAGGATTTGAAAAATAATTGCAACTGTAATTGTAATTACGGCAATTAGCATCGACGGTAGCGAGCTGCTTCTAGTTGGTGTATAATTGCTATGCTGCGATTTTACAGAGAGAGGGAACTTCTCTTCAGTTGCTTAGACCACTAAAAATGCGTTTTTGGCAAGAACTAAATTCCTGCTGAATGGTCTTTTTCCATTGCTTCAAACCACAAAATGCACTCTGAGCAATTCCCTTTAAACTGCGCTTTAGACCTACGCGTCTGTCACTCCATGCTGTGCTCCAGAACACTTTTGAACTGTGAAATGTTTCATTAATCATTTTAAAGACAGCGCAATTGCTCTTTTACTATCCTTAACGTTTTTTTACTTTTCATATAAGTCTGTTGAGCTAACTGAGAAATGGGGGTTCTCCAGCCATATTAAACATCTGACCATTAAAGCAAGGCAGTCCTTTTACGAACTTCGGATTCTGAGGTCGCATGAGCATGATGAGCTCTTGGGGACAGATCAAATGATGTTCGTGCCTTCGTGCCACTACGGTTGGTATGATATTGTGTGGTGGGGCTTCGTGGGAGGACAGGAGCGGGAAGCCTTCGAGGGAATTATCCTAAGGCTGGTACGCCAGAGGTAGGCACTGCCTACCGTAGGCTACTTACCTCTATCTTCTCCCTCATTTGAGACTCTTTGCTACAATGCGGCTACCAGACTCTGCCTGTATTCTGCACAATCCTTGTCATGTATTGTATAAAATTAGTTGTATACCGCCGATCAAGAGAACTCGCTACTCCCTGCGGACCTAGTACCATAACCGTGAGCTCCAAAGGTTTGACAACCTGACCCAGAAAATGCTTCCTTGCCAGGATGCTATACAAATAAACAATTAAGGCTTACTTTGAGCTGGCTATTCAATCTCTACTTTTCCTCCCTACTACTAACCCTGACTCTTCCTTCCCTATGTTCCTCATGATATACAATAACTTCTCTCATTGGTTTTGTATGTGTAAATTTTGTTTGTTTGTTTAGTGTATTAATTAAGCTTGCGATGTACAGAGCTGTGCGTTTGCTAGTGCTTCTCACTGACGAATATTCCTACTTACTTACTTAGGCCTACTTGCATAATAGTAGGGGATTATAGTATCAGCCCACATGTAGGCCGATGAATCATGGGCACTAAAAGGGAATCTTCAGAGACGTAGCCATGTCGCAGGACACAATTTTGTGGGGGTTTTAGTTTCCAGGGAGGGGTTTCATTGGTCATGGTCGTAGTTTCCTATATTTTCGGTTTTTTATGACATGAATGCTGCAATGCATTTATTTCGGGAGGGGATTTGAACCTGTGAAACAAGTCCCCAAATACGCCTCTGGGTATCTGCAAGCTCTGTTGAGCGCTGGGTCTTTGATCGTCATTTGGGTTATGAAACATAATTTATTATGATCATCTTCTTAAGCTTATTGACCTGTGTTAGGCCTATGACACCTGCGGCGAATCCCCCAAAATCGAAACTTGGTAAATTTCCCTGCTGATTTTCTCATTGAAGCAGTAGTTGTCTGGCGATTGATATTTGCTATAGGCAGTAGGCTAGGGCCTATTGTGAGCTAGGTAAATGTGGGTCAAACTCAGCAGTTATAGCATGCATCGAAGTTATATACGAAGCGTCAATTATTGTAATCACACTTAGTAGACCGTTTCTAATAATATGCAATGATGCATAGACTACACCACCTATCTAATCGAATTTGCATACAATGACAGAGCAGATCTTCTGTATGCAAACACAAGCGTACATGCGTGATAAGTGCATGTATGCATGTATGAATGTATGTATGTTAGGGTGTTTCTTATTTTCCAACTTTGGATTTCTCAAAGTCTCACCCCCTAAACTTGTTCCTTTGGTCAAATTAATAGCTTCTACAAAATTTTAGTCAATTTGGTTAACATTTAGGGGTCGCTCAACAGAGTTGAATTTCTTGGGGTAGGCCTATGCATGTTTTCGGTCTTCAACACAGACTACGCAATACAAATAGGAGTTCAATAATAAAATTTAGATTTTTTTGCTTCTACCTATTTATTTCTTTTGTACTTTACTTATCTGTTTTTATTTTGTTCAACAACAATAATAAAATATTATTGTTATAATTATTATTAATAATAATAGCAATAATAACAATAATAGAGATTCGAGTGCATGCCATAATTCGTATAGAATCGATAAATCAGAGAAACAATTCAGAAGCACTGTATGATTGTTATATTTACTCCCAATCCTTCATACTAACTTACAAGGAGCTGTTGGTGGACTCACAACACCTGCAAGCTGTAGAAAGAGGGCACGAGTTAACATTATGACAGCCAGCTTATGGCTGCAGTCCTCAATTGAACCAAACTTAGCGACAGAAAGGCTACGTCTGTATCAGTAACAGTTGCTCAAAGTTTTGGTCATGATGTCTATGAGTTAAATATCAACCATTCGTCAATTCACAGAAGAGCACAGCACTATCGAGCTATTATTGTTTCACAGCTTAAAGAACAGTTTCAAGGAAATGTCTCTCTTGAGATCCACTGGGTTGGTAAATTCCTGAGATACTTCACTGGGCAGGAGGTTGTTGATCGATTGCCAGTAATTGTTGCAGGAGCTGGAGTGAACCAGTTGCTTGGTGTTCCAAAAATTAATTGACTTTCAGTAGGCTACTGGTGAAGCTCAGATCTCAGTCATAGCCCGTTTGATAGGAAATTGGTGCCTTGTAGATCGCATTGCTTCCATGTGTTTTGATACCACTTCCAGTAACACCGGAAATAGAAATGTCGCTTGTGTTCTGCTGGAACAGAAACTCGGGAAGAAGCTTTTGCACCTGGCATTTCGGCACCACATAATGGAGTTAGTTCCAGCTTGCAGCCCTCCACGACAGTTTGCATTGACCTCAGGGCCAGACGTTGCCACCTGTAAACGTTTCCAGATTAACTGGACCAACATTGCTCAGACCAGATATGAACCTGAAGCAGCTCATGAAGAGGTAACAAGTCTGCTGAAAAATGCAAGGACAGCATGTTGGCATTTTCTGAAAGCCAGCTTCACTATTATCAGCCCAGAGATGATTTTTCTCCTGGAGCCATACATCATGCCAGATGGATATTAAAGGCAATGTACTCTTTAAAGATGTGGATGTTTCACGGCCAATTTAAAAGAGGAGAAGGAACTCCGGAGCATGTGCATCTTCATTGTTCGAATCTGTGTCAAGGCCTGGTTCACTTCTCCAAATCCAATTGCATCTTCAAATCATGATCTCCTTTTCCTTCAGCTCTTGGACCCGTACGAAACAGTGAACAAATCCATTGCCAAAGCCAGAAGAAAGAAATTTGCTGATCACCTTTGGTATCTCAGTAAAGAACTCACTGGCTTTGCCGTTTTTATGCGACAGTGCCTGTTGAATCCAACGAGCAGTGGTAAAGGCAATTAATGAGAAGAAAGGTTTTGAAGAGCCTGTAAAGCGGGACAAAATATATAAGGTAATGCCAAAACATGCGAATTGAGGACTCGTGACAAAAATACGATGCAATTCTTCTGCCGGCTTGGAATTCCGGCTGGATTCCTGAATTGTGACCGGGACTTATGACGTCATCGAGACGATTACAAGGATGCCACCAAGACTGTTGAACATCTGAGGTTGTCAGTGGCACTCCTGAAAGAGGCATTGCCGTCATTGAGGAGTAGGCCCTACAGCAACATTATTAGGAAGAAAGAAAATCAGAAACAGTATTTACTTCAAGTCGTCCAGGGACACCGTCGACTATTTCCAACTTGCAAAATAGACTTCTTTCCTGCCAGGTCATTGCCAGGAAATTTTTAGACAAGTAGACAATTATAGGCACTCATCAGTAGACCTGTAATCAAGCTTCCTAGACTCTCTACAGATAATGATTGTTAATTCTTGCTTGCTTGAAACTTGCTAAAATATATATCTCATTTGCGTACAAAATTCAAGATTTCGCAGAAATTAATGAAAACTAAAGATCTCTTGAGCGACCTCTAAACATTCAAATAATTTCCTACAACTTGGCAGGAGTTGTTTCTATACTAATTGGAACCAATCTGGGGGGTGAGACCGTAAAAAATAAAACGTTCATTTTTGTCTGTACTGCTAAGAAACACCCTAATGTATGTATGTATGTATGTATGTATGTATGTATGTATGGCATTGTATGTATGTATGTATGAAAGCACTGCATACATACATAGTACATGCATGCTGCATTAGGGTGTCCAGAAAAATGACACATCGCAGAAAACACCCATACTCAAGTTTTTCCCATTATTCTATTCATCTATAATTGTCTATAAATATTTTTTACATAATTTTAAAATGTTATCCTGAGGTCCCTCAAAGCCCCATAACATACCCTACTTAAACTACCAGAACTGAAGACGCCCAAGCTCGGATCTTGGAACTTGGGTCCATTGTCGATTTACTCTTTTTATCACGAAAAATTAACGAAGAGTCTGATCTCGAAGAACTTTAAGTTGTTATGTTTATCTCAATGAGGGCTACATCCAAGTAAAATATACATAATAAATTCAAGGTCATTCAAGGTCATTTCAAGGTCAAAATAACCGAAATCTAGCAAAAATCAAAGAAAATGATCAGATCTCAGCCAATAATTGTTGAAATTGGTTAATTCTTTCTTGCATTTCTCGTCTTGAAAAGGGCTACCTGTGATCAGAAACAAGGATACCAAATGTAAGACGATCAAAAGTTATTTAAAGGACAAAAGGTCAATTTCAGACAATGATTTTAACTCTAAAATTGACCTTTTTGTAATTAAAATAACTTTTGATCGTCTTGTATTTGGTACCCTTGTTTCTTATCACAGCCAGCCCTTATCCAGACGAGAAATACAAGAAAGAATTACCCAATTTCAACAATTATTGGCTGAGATCTGATCATTTTTCTTCAATTTTTGTTCGATTTCGTTTCTTATGACCTTGAAATGACCTTGAATGACCACGGATTTAGTATCTATATTTTATCAGAATATAGCTCTCATCGAGACAAACAATTAAGCAATAAAAAGTTCATCCAAATCGGACTATTCATTAATTTTATGTGATACAAAGAGTAAATCGACAATGGACCCAAGTTCCAAGATCCGAGCTTGGGCGTCTTCAGTTCTGGGAGTTTAAGTAGGGTATGTTCGGGGGCTTTGAGGGACCTCAGGATAACATTTTAAAATTCTGTAAAAATATTTATAGACAATAGATGAATAGAATAATGGGAAAAACTTGAGTATGGGTGTTTTCTGCGATGTGTCATTTTTCTGGACACCCCTAATGCTGCATGCATGAACCGTATAAGTATGCTTGTGGGTAGGTAGGTTCCATGCCATCATTTCCATGGGCATTAGGTGCGACCCATTATTTGGCTGTATTTGGGTCTTATATGGGAATATAATTATTGCTTCCATAGAATTACACAGAGTTTCGAACAAATTTATTGATTAAAGAATTACACAGATTATCGAAAAAAATTATTGATTAAAGAAGACTTTTCGGAACTAAGAAGCTGATATAATTTATATGCTGCGATCTATGTTGTGCTTGTCTATAAAAAAGGTCGACACATATTTTTAAGTGTTTCAAACTCATTGATTGTTTTGATCTGCAGAATGTTTTCAGCATCACACAAGCAAATGTATTTTTTGCTCTAGCCTCTACAGCATTACATGGGAATCTATGGAAATTACTGTCACGAACTAAGTGAACCTAGTAAGCAACATAATTATGAGCGAATGGCGTTTCGTCGAAGTTTTCACTTTGAGATTTCAGCGATTTCCGTCTGACGTGGCGCCACGGGACACACGTCAAATGGACCGCCGCACTGCCACTTGCAGATTTCCAGGATCATCGGCTTCAGGCAAACGAAACAGAATTGGTAACCACATCTGCATTGCATATGTTTGCAGCCTCCATTGTGATGGATGAGATTTCCACATCTGCCACAGCTGCGAACACTTGGAACATCTCCAACTTTGCCAATTTTGTTGGTAGCACACGTCTCCAGGTGTTTCAGGCGCACGTCTCTACCGTCGCAGCCTTCGTTTCCACACGACTCCATGTCTCCTTCCCAGCTCTTCAGGCAACACCAGCATAACTCTTTCGCACACCCAAGCCTAGCGGTGCAGAGAGGACAGACTACTCGGTTCTTATTCCAGAACTTCTTTCCCAGATCCCGCTCGCAGTTGTTGTGACAGAAGGGGCATTGCTGAATGCCTGGGGACATTCTATAGAAGTTTTTGTTTATCTTCTCGGCAAAATCTTGTAGGCCTTTTTTCGACAGGGTTGCAGACAGAACATGATATACAAGGAAAAACTGCCACTCCTTTTTGCAGTGTGGACAGAAAAATCGACAGTTTCCGTTGTCCCTTACCGTATTGCAGTAGTGTCCAATCATTTCCACGCCTGTAATTTACAGAAGTAGACTACATTTCTAAAGACCATAGTTGTAAAAACCGTTTTTTCGATTTTTGTATTTTTTTGTAGTTTTTTTCACGTTTTTTCCATTTTTTATTTTTTTGTATGTAACTTTATTTATTTATTTACTGTCTGTTATTATTTGTTTAATTTTATTTTTGTCTAATATCCTTTACATTGCTCCGTCCTTTCAAGGATTCATCTAATTTACTTCACTATTTAATGTCATCAGTTGAGAAATAAATAGCACAGTAAGCCTACAGGAAATAAAATTTATGAAAGTTAATTGAATGTCTAAGTTATCCAAAATGCGAAATGTTGTCTTTGTACACAGTAATCTCCGACCGACTTATATACAAACTGACTGATATTACTCCATATTAAGTTCGTATTTAAGTCAAATTGCAAGTACACTTTTTAATTATGTACACTCTATACTTACAAAGTTTAGTTTTTTATTGCTTATGTCAGCATGGACTCATGTGGACTTATGTTTACAATTTAAATTTGAAAAGATTTCAATGTTTTTAATTTCTCAATTTCTTATTAAACCAAACTTATGAAAACGAAAATAAATTTGGTAGATTAATGTTACTTGGTGTTTACTAATAAAGTTGTGTTATTTGCTGATTAAAATTAAATTGTGTAAACAAGGTTTTTCATTTGATAATGCAGTACAAGATGTAACAAAGTCAAATTATCTTCTTTTCCGATTTTTCCCTTTTTCTCGTTAATAATTTTTTGGAAAAAACTACGTTTTCCGTTTTTTATGTTGTTTTAACCGTTTTTAACAACTATGCTAAAGACTTAGTAGCGTATAATAATATAAAATCTTGACTGCGAGTTCACTTAAAAGTGACCATTGATTGATTGATTATTATTTTTTAACCCGAGGTAGTACTGATCCCTCAGGCTATCAAAACTAATATCCGGAGAAAGAGAGATGGTTTTCTGGAACGGTTTATCCCTCGGCAAGATCCGGTTTATTATTATTATTATTATTATTATTATTATTATTATTATTATTATTATTATTATTAGTAGTAGTAGTAGTAGTAGTAGTAGTAGTAGTAGTAGTAGTAGTAGTAGTAGTAGTAGTAGTAGTAGTAGTAGTAGTAGTAGTAGTAGTAGTAGTAGTAGTAGTAGTAGTAGTAGTAGTAGTAGTAGTAGTAGTAGTAGTAGGCCTAGTAGTAGTAGTAGTAGTAGTAGTAGTAGTAGTAGTAGTAGTAGTAGTAGTAGTAGTAGTAGTAGTAGTAGTAGTAGTAGTAGTAGTAGTAGTAGTAGTAGTAGTAGTAGTAGTAGTAGTAGTAGTAGTAGTAGTAGTAGTAGTAGTAGTAGTAGGCTAATAGCATTAGTAGTAAATGGAAACTTCTATCGCGCCGGTGCATAATGCTGAAGGCATCAACCGACGGCGCGGCAAAACCGAGTCCAAGTAAGATCAATATGCAGATCAGTCCACTGAGGCATTATTAACGGTGCTATAGTATAGGGCCTATAATCATTAGATTACATGTATTGGATTAGATCAGTAGTAAATAGACCGTTGCCTTACTGAAACAGACTACAATTTTGCATATAATTGAATGCGTGCTTACTTATGGCACAGCCACATGGCATTTTAGCTCTTCTCTCATGCGGCTCACTGTCACCGCCTAGGCAACACGGATCTGCAGTCAGGTCAATATATCCTGGCAGTGACGTCAGTTGATTGCCTCCGTGGGTCCGCAGGCAAATTCCGAGAATGGCATCTTGAGTAATATGGACTTCGTTTTCTTACTGTCGCCTTCATTGTCAAACGGAGAACCTAACAAGTAATATTTATTATGAATTAAAAACACATCGTGCACTTAACTTGATCTTATCATTCAAACAAGATCCAAAATGATAAAGCTAGGCTTACGACAGCATTCATTCATTCAATCATTCATTTATTTGCTCGCTTGTTAGTAACTTATTCATTCAGTCTCAGCCAGTTAGTAACACACTTACTCACTCACTCTGCACACACTCACTCACTCTGTCATTATTGGTGGGGGCGCGGTGGTGTAGGGGTATGTTCGGTGCCTTGCAGCCGGAGGGTTGCAGGTTCGAATCCACCTCAAGCCGTCCGCGTAAGGACCTTGAGCAAGTCCTTCGCGCACATAATTTTGCTCTGCAATATAATTGTTTCTGCGCCGCCGAGGCGTGTGGCACTTCTGAGCTTGGGGCAACCTTAGTAAGAAGGGCAATATCAAATTTCAGTACTGTTGTATTATATTGTATTGTATTATCGTCAGTGCACGCATTTTGTAGTCTCGATGGTTGTCGTCATCTACTCTTAATAAGAAAACGTTTCAGCATGTCATAAATAATTTATGATCTAATCTGTGAACTTTTAGGGCCATTGCTGTGATGATCAAGGCATCAGTTGATAGTCGATGCTAAGCAACCAAAATCCAGGGTGAATCCGGTCGAAAGCCAAGAATTAAGAGAATCCAAGAAGATGCAGAACAGCCTATAGGCTATGTAGGGGAAATAACTTAAGAAAAGCAGTATTACGTAGGCTATTAGTATTAAGTATTTAGCAGACTAGACAACAGAAAAGAATTCAGTCGAATTCTGTAGGCTAGAAGAGATTGGTGTAGGGGTATGTTCGGTGCCTTGCAGCCGGAGGGTTGCAGGTTCGATTCCACCTCAAGCCGTCCGCGTAGGGACCTTGAGCAAGTCCTTCGCGCACATAATTTTGCTCTGCAATATAATTGTTTCTGCGCCGCCGAGGCGTGTGGCACTTCTGAGCTTGGGGCAACCTTAGTAAGAAGGGCAATATCAAATTTCAGTACTGTTGTATTATATTGTATTGTATTATCGTCAGTGCACGCATTTTGTAGTCTCGATGGTTGTCGTCATCTACTCTTAATAAGAAAACGTTTCAGCATGTCATAAATAATTTATGATCTAATCTGTGAACTTTTAGGGCCATTGCTGTGATGATCAAGGCATCAGTTGATAGTCGATGCTAAGCAACCAAAATCCAGGGTGAATCCGGTCGAAAGCCAAGAATTAAGAGAATCCAAGAAGATGCAGAACAGCCTATAGGCTATGTAGGGGAAATAACTTAAGAAAAGCAGTATTACGTAGGCTATTAGTATTAAGTATTTAGCAGACTAGACAACAGAAAAGAATTCAGTCGAATTCTGTAGGCTAGAAGAGATTTCTAGCCTATAGATCGCGTAAATCTGACTTCATATAAGAAATAGGTGGGTACTTAGGGCCTACTGGTTTTAAGGAGGCACTCGTATCGAATCCCCAAGGTTCGTCAATGCATTCTGCGGATCATCTCTTCGACATCTTCCAACGCGAGATGACTGCAATTATCGATCGCCTACTCCCTCTACGTCAGACAAGGATGCGTACTCGACCTTTATCCCCTTGGTTCGATGGGAATGCTACACCTTACGTCGTCAAGCTCGTCGAATGGAGCGCGTGTTTCGCCGAAGTGGGCTCGCGGTTGACAGAGCCGCTTGGGTGAAATTCGTTCGTACTATGCATCGTCGCCACAGGGAGAAGGAGGGTCAATACTGGGAAAGCAAGATCAAGTCCAGTACCGGAGACCCGAGACGCTTATGGTCCACCTTCAAGGACCTGCTGGGGAGTTCAGGAACTACTTCATCGCCGGCTCCTCCTCCGTTCTCGGCTGACGAATATGCCAAATTCTACACCGACAAGATCAATGCTGTTCGTCGTGACACTGCTGACTCTCCGCCGCCCTCGTTCTCCTCGACTGAGCTCTCTTTTTCCACCCTTGCTCCAGTCACTGAGGCTGAGCTGTGTCGCCTCATCCTTGCCTCGCCTGCCAAGTCGTCGGAATTGGATCCGCTTCCGACCTTCCTCATCCTGGAGCAAATCGAAACTCTCCTTCCTTTCCTGACGGTTCTCTGCAATTCTTCCTTACGTGATGGTGTTCTGCCGGCTTCACAGAAACGTTCCATCATCACGCCTTCCCTGAAACAGATTGGACTGGATCCCTCTAGCCCTTCTAGTTATAGGCCAATATCTAACGTTACTTTTGTTTCTAAACTAATCGAGAAACTTGTAGCTTCCCAGTTACTTAGCTACCTTGATTGTAATAACCTTCTACCCTGCCGTCAATCGGGTTTCCGCAAGGGACATCTGCGGAGACTCTCCTTCTTAGCCTTCTTAATGATGTCTACAGCGGTATTGACCGCTCTCAACTTACTCTTCTTGCACTCTACGATGTAAGTGCAGCCTTTGATACAGTCGACCATGATATTCTCCTGCGTCGCCTCTCCATTTCTTTTGGTATCTCTTCCTTGCCTCTTCAGTGGCTTCCCTCATACTGTATCTATCTGATCGCTCCTCATCTACTGTGTTTTGCTCGTCGCGCTCCCCTTGGATCTCTGTACCTATTGGCCTTCCCCAGGGCTCAGTGCTTGGCCCTCTTCTCTATATTCTTTTCAAAGCCGATCTTGAATCTGTCCTCGCTTCCTGTGCTCTTTCTAGCCACTCTGATGATCTCCAAACTTACTTGCATTGTTCTGCAAGTGATGCTGCGAGTGCTGTTCGCTTGATGTCTCTTGCAACTGACACTCTCTGCCTGGCTTTCTTCAAATCGCCTGAGACTCAATCCTACTAAGACCCAATTCATATGGCTGGGTACCCGCCAGCAGCTGGCAAAACTTGACTTTAATCTTCTTGCAGTAGAATTTCCTCTTATTACATTCTCTACCTCAGTACGAAACCTCGGTGTCATTCTTGATCAGGAACTAAGCTTTTCCAAACACCTCTCCTCATTGTCTCGCTCCTGCTTTTATCATCTTCGTCAGCTAAGGGTTATTGCTCGCTCTCTCTCAACCTCTTCTGCTTCCACTCTTATCCATGCCTTCGTCTGCTCTCGCCTAGACTATTGTTCCTATCTCTACACTGGTCTTCCCCAAGTCCACTTATCCTCCATTGAGAGGGTCTTGCGGTCTGCGGCGCGCCTTGTTGGTTCCATTCCTCGCTATGGTAGTGTTTCTTCTTACATGCATCACACCCTCCACTGGCTTCCCCTCCGGCATCGTATCCTGTATCGGCTTTGCTCTCTTGTCTGGCAATGTGTCTTGGGTTCAGCTCCTCGCTATCTACGCTCCATCTTTACTCTATCATCTTCTCTCACAGGTCGCTCAGCTCTCCGTTCCTCTTCTAGGGGTGACTTTTTGGTCCCTTTTGCCCGCACTGCTACTAAGCAGCGCCGAGCATTCTCTATCGTTGGCCCAACAACGTGGAATGACTTACCATCCTTCTTTCGCCTATCCCCTCGTACTTATTCTACTTCCTTCTATACACAACTGAAGACTTTTCTCTATGATCAGGCCTGGCTCGGGAGTCGGGAGCGGCTCTGAGTAGAACCCTTGAAGAGGCGCTATATAAATTGATTGATTGATTGATTCTATGTAGGTTTCAGACGACGTTCTATATCGCTATAAACTCAATCACTGTGCTACCTAAGTTTTGCTACACAATGTACACGTAAATATTATACAGGCCTACATTATTTTTGCATTGGATAAATGACCATAAAATATTTTTTAAAGTATATGGACATTTGTAGCCTACTTAATCATAACTTGCAATTTTAACAAGTTCATGTAGGTCCTACGAAGATAAGCGTCTTACCTCCGTAAACTAAGTAAAATTGGTCAGGCTTTAGTTTTTCTTTAAACAACTCTTTACCAATTCTAACAGCTAGGTCCGAAACACTGCGTGACTGCAAAAGAAATATAAAGACAATTCTCTGAATGGTAAGATATCATAAGAAGAAAATTATTTAGTTTCCTGTATGTATAAGCAAGCTAAATTAATAAGGTTATATCTGTCGGTGTCTGGCAGACTAGACAACAAATCGGTTAAACTTAGCAACAGCTGAAATGATTTCAGCAATCACAGTTTTGCAGTAGGCCCTAAAAATAAACCCTTCAAAATCATGTTTTCGTAATATGATAGCTAACTATCTGGCTGGAAGTCTAGCCTATCAACGCGTTGTGTAGGCCTACAGGTTCGAACCTAGCCGAATGAATGAATTATGAGAGATTAAACGAATGAATGAATTATGAGAGATTAAACGTACCATAAGTTAAAACTTGAATCAGAGGCTAAACGGTCAGAAGTAGGCCTGTTTAATGCAAAAGTCTTTATTAATCGTTGCCTCACAATGGGCCTAGCTTAGCACCAAAACTTTTAAACTTTTCATTTTAACTTTTTAAGCGTGGCGATGTATAAGTAGGGCCTACAAAATAGCAGTCACCAAGGTTACACAGTGAACGTGACGCATGTAAAACAGCCAATAAAGTAATTCGTCATTCCAGTTTAATGCATTTGCTCTTAATTCTTACCTTCGCAATTATAAATGCTTTAGTCCTTCCGTCAGCAACAACGAATACGCGAATATCATCGCTAAACATAAGCTGCTTATTACGAGTTGCTGTCATTATAATTGCTTAATATTAACACATTTGCAGCTCAACTGAACGTATCTCTTTCTTTAAATAATAGTTGACACTGCCCCTATACAGTTGTATTTGAAAACGCAAGCAGGAATTTCCAATGACGCTCGCTGGCGTATCTACAGACGGTTTTAGTCGTATAACCGCACTTCTGTCTATCTGTCTGTGTCTGTGTCTGTGCCTCTGTCTCTGTCTGTCTGTTTCTGTCTGTCTGTCTGTCTCTGTTTGTCTCTCTGTCTCTGTCTCTGTCTCTGTCTCTCTGTCTGTCTGTCTGTCTGTCTCTGTCTGTCTGTCTGTCTGTCTGTCTGTCTCTGTCTGTCTGTCTGTCTGTCTGTCTGTCTCTCTCTCGATTTATGCAGCTCTTCGTTCTGCTCAGTTGCTTATCAAATATCAATTCGTTCTCAAGACTTACTTTCTGAAATTGTTTATCCACCATTATAGGCTGCCTATGGTAAGCAGCCTAGCTGTCTTAGTGGACTGAACTTCCGAATATTGCCCTGAGTATTGCTTATAGTTTTATTGGGCCATCGGTCTTGTGCACCATAGACACCGATTCGATCTAAGTTATTAACTAATAATTAAATAATAATATTCTAATGTGAAGGTTTACTCTATCGTGCTTCATTTTTTTGCAATTTAAAAGTTCTGTAATATAATTCAGGACTAAACTTAGGAATTCTCTTTCAATTTGCTTGCCCACCGTTGCCTGCTCTGCCAGCATCACCATGAGCATTAGGTCTTTGCGTGCTACGCTATCCTACACAGTCTTTGAGACGTTATGCCAAGGTGGGTATTTATGGGGTCAGGCAGACAGCATCATCACTTAAATACTATCAGTTAATTGGGGCTGGACACGGCGATGTGAGATGTGGACACCTCAGTTGACAACACAACCAGCAGTTTGTCAGGTTCAAAGCGGCAATCCATGTTCAATACGTGCACTGCGTGCAGAATACCTGGGCTTATTTGGGTCCTATACGAGAATATGGATCCTATAATAGATTATGGGCTCCATGTGGGCATGTTGAATTGCTGATTTACGATCTCCCTGACCTATCGGATTTCGACCGAACAAAAAACTTATTCGACTAATTAAATTTTGTCTTACAATTTAACTTGTATCGACAATCGATTGATGCCTTGTGCATTGAAACGAAGCTATGAAAGAAATCATATGTGATTTCATTAAATTTATAATTTAAAACTGCGTTGCGTCATTAGGCCTGAACATTTTAATTTTGGCTAGAAGCAGAGTCGAAATTTAAGATAATAGGATCAACTGCCGTGGATTACACTGGGCAACAAGCATTTTGCTACTGGGATTCTAGCACCTGTTCCTAACTAAATTGGACATGCTGATTCCAAATCCGAAAGCCGTTTTTGTCCATCACGTCCAGTTTTTAAGTTTATACGGTTTCTGTGATTCGTTCAGTTGTATATGCCTAGCTTAATAAATTCGGCATGCTGAATCCAAATCCGGATACCGTATTTGTCTATCACATTCAGTTTTTAAGTTATAATTAGGTTCTGCAGTTGATCTGGATGAGCCCTATAAGCCTCAAATGGCTGAAGAAGAGCCTCACCAATTTTACTCGTGAGAGACTTGTTATTATCAAGGTGGAAAGCAGAAGTATCAGGTGCAAGACTCAAGCAATGGAATCTGCTACAAAAAGACACAAAAAATTTGTGTTTTCGTAATCGTCATACTAATCTGGCTTCCTTTTATCAAGTGGAAGTTGGCATTTGTTTCTGTACTGATGTTGATGGTCTCATGCATGTGCTGGGATACGAATATGGGAAGCATTTGTTTGGTTGTCCAGAACTTTCTTGGTATTGAAGGAGCAGCGAATTATGCTGAGCTTGTAGAGAAACTTCTGAGGGCATATGAGTTGTTGGGTGCTAGGATGTCACTGATGTGGCATTTATACACTTTCCACCCAACCTGGGCGATGTCAGCGATGAGCATGGGGAAAGCTTCCATCAGAATATAAAGATGATGGAAAGCTAAATCTTAGCACGATGAGAGACTATTGTTAATTCTGGCAACGAGAGACGGATGTGGCTTACAAACTCAAAAGCATAGGCCTTAATCAGTTTTGAACACTTTGCTTTCACTTATAGTGTGAGTTGAGAAAGATGTAATTGTTCATCAGTATGTTTGTAATAATTATGTTCTTTCTTGTTTGTTTAAACAGTAAAGGCATTAAGCCATTAACATCATTATACGGCGACATATTTCATAGTGCAAATGTCCCGCATTAATTCGCAATTTTTTAGAACCTCACTGATGCATATCTATAAAACCTGACGTGCACGCCAAATTTCGATTTCATATTTGATATCAGCGTCCAAAATTGAGCTAAGAACAAGGGCAAAAGCAAATGCTTGATACAGTTTTAATACTTTGCTTTCGCTTACAGTATAGGCTGAGAATTCGCATTTGCGTTGAATTTCACTGAAGCCTACCTGAAAAACTAGACATGCTAGCCAAATTTCGATGTGATATTTGAAATCAGCGTCCAAAATTTAGCTAAGAAAAAGTGCAAAATCAAATTCCTCATACATTTTTTATTATATTTCTTTGTGCTGATAACATGAGTTGAGAATTCGCAATTTTGTGGAACCTCACCGATGGTTACCTGAAAACCTGACGTGATAGCCAAATTTGGATTTATTTTTGAAATCAGCATCCAAAATTGAGCTAAGAAGTGGCGCAAAAAGCAAATGTGCGATGCATTTTGAATACTTTGCTATCGCTGATATTATGAGTTGAGAGTTCGCAATTGTGTAGAACCTCACTATGCGTACCTGAAAAACCTGACGTGCTAGCCAAATTTCGATTTCATATTTGAAATCAGCGCCCCAAATTTAGCTAAGAACAGTTCTAAAGTTCCGAGTAGCAAACAAAAAATATTATTTTATTGCCCAGTGTTATCGGGGTTCACCGACAAATGCGCCCGTGACAAAAGCACCCCGACAAAAGCGCCCCGACAAAAGCGCCCCGACAAATGCGTCCCGCCAAATGCGCCCCAAAATCACAAAAAAACCGACAAATGCGCCCCGTCAAAAGCGCCCCAAAATAACCGACAAATGCGTCCCGACAAATGCGCCTCGACAGTAGCGCCCCAATATCAATAGAATTACTGGAGTTTGTTCTATGCCTGCAAGAAAGAGGTTGTTTGTGTTTATTTAGAGGTATTTAGAGATATCTTGAAGAGGCGCTGTATACATGTTCAATTACATACATACATTAGGGTGGTTCTTAAAAACAAAAGTGTGAAACTAATGTTCGCCAAGGTTCCATTTGGTTCCATTCCATCCAGAAACATCACACAAAAAGTTGTTTGAAAATTTTTTAATATTTAGGACTGCCACAACACCGTCAAAGTTTCACCCTTTATCAAATATGGGAGCACTCGAACAGTAAGCATAATAGTTGTAATCAACCATGAAATGTGAACACTTAAACCAGGAATAAATTCAACTGCCTGTAGTAGGTCCAGATTACAGCACAATTACATTTATTGCATGCCTGGTTACTAGTGATTACACTGATTAGTGATTAAAATTATTTATTAGAGTTATTATTATTATTGAGGAAATGGTAAAAGTTAATAACTTCTACAAATATGGTCATATTCTGAAAATTAACACATCATTTTTATTCAGTTTTAAGAGCTCTTTCTAGCGGTATATTGACTGGCAGTTAATTAGTTTTCAATTAGAATATTTTACAAGAAAACCTAAAATTTTCTCGAAAAACGCTTTGTCTCGTAACTTTGGCCCTCTGGTGAGGGGCGGAAGACATTAATATTTTTTTTCAAATTTTGAACACTGTTTGATCCATGCCATTAGGCAACTTTTGGTTGCTATTACTTTTCGAATTTCTAATTTTCGCTTTTTTCCACTGCACCCTTTTGTGTATGCTTGTTCGAATAGATTTGTGGTTATCGGTCTCAGGAACTCACGGATCAAATACCACTAAAATGCCAATAAAAATTAATAATAAACAATCAACGAGAACATAAACATCGTAGAAGTTATTCTTAAGTTGTGCTTAAGTAAAATCATCCAGCTTTTCTGTTGAAAACTAAACATAGGTCCAAAAATGCGAATAAAATACTTATACTCGAAATGACGAAAATTATCTGTAAAAGTCAAAATTTCAAAGACGTTGTGGCAGTCCTAGATATTGTTCAATCCTGATAATTTTTGGGCTACATTACCTCTAAACCAATTGGCACGGAATGCCGGGTTGGCGAAAGTAAACAACTGAAGTTGAAAACTTTCCATTAGAGATGCAACCACCCTAACATACATACATACACATAGATATATGCATGCATACATACATACATATATGCATACATACATACATACATACATACATACAAACATATATGCATACATATAAAATCTTAAATCCCTCTAAAACACAGCTCATTTGGCTGGGTAGCCGTAGACAACTGCAGGGTATCGACTTTCCTCAACTTACCCTGCTCTTTCCTCACATACATGTAACCTTTTCCCTCACAGTTCGTGATCTGGGACTTTCTCTTGACTCCGAGCTTACTTTATCTCAACATGTGAAATCAATTGCACGGAGTTGTTATTATCAGCTTCGTCAGCTTCGAGTGGTCTCTCGCTCTCTCTCTCTCTCATGATGCAGTTGTGGTCCTTGTTCATGCCTTTGTTACTAGTCGAATTGACCACTGTTCCTCACTACTTGCTGGCCTTCCCCTTGGTGTTTTGGGGCGACTAGATCGAGTTCTACGCTCGGCTGCTCGGCTTATTTGACGGCTTCCTAAGTACTCTCCTGTCTCTGCATACATGCGTGATGTGTTGCATTGGCTGCCTGTGTCTCAGCGTATCTCATATCGCATTGCTGCTCTTGTTTCTCGTTGTGTTCTTGGCTGCGCTCCATCTTACTTGCGTGATCTTTGCCGCCCAGTGTCTGATGTTCCAGCGCGTCGGGTGCTTCGCTCTGCGACGAGGGGCGAGTTCCTTGTTCCACGGACTCGCTTGGTTATTAGGCAGCGCCGTGCTTTCTCGGTTGTTGGCCCTTCCATTTGGAATGACCTACCACTGAAGCTCCGTTTTTTACTTGTAAGCCATCTGACAGGGTTCTACAAGTCCCTCAAGTCTTTTTTCTTTAGTCGTGGCTGGGCCGGGAGCGCTCCTGAGTAGTTTCTTGAAGGGGAGCTATATAAATGCTCTGAATGAATGAATGAATGAACATACATACATACATACATACATACATACATATATACATGCATATATACATACATACATCGTTGTGTATCATTTTTCGTCTCATTCACCAGGCAGCGGCGGGCGCATTTGTCGGTGCGCATTTGTCGGGGCGCTTTTGTCGGCAGGGGCAGGCGCATTTGTCGGGCGCTTTTGTCGGGCGCATTTGTCGGGGCGCTTTTGTCGGGGCGCTTTTGTCGGGGCGCTTTTGTCCGAGGCGCTTTTGACGGGTCACCGTTATAGGAGCTTAGTAGGTCTACTCAAAGCAAGCTGAGTACCCAAAGCTAGCCCATTAATTATTAGGGTGGAGTGACATTTTTTTAAAGAAATGAATTCTAATAGTGGGCAAAAGTTGCGACTTGGGTAGAGGAAGAAACACACAAAATATTTTAAATTTCAAATGATATCTTCTGCCCTCTACCACCAATGCAATATTTCAAATTTTAAGTTTTTTTCGGTATAAATCGCATAGAAGCCATTATGTTTCGTCACAACAGAGTACTGCTATTATACAATATTCTATATAATATTATGAAACCTTAGCTCAATTTTGCACCATGCAGCAAAGAACAGAGATTATAAAATATAATTTATGCTGTAGGATAGAGTCCAAGGATTTGTACCCAAAAATATCTCGGTTCGCACATCATTCTGAATGACTGGTTTTTACATTAGTGAATGTCGATAACTTATGGAATTGTATTGTATCTATACATTTATAAAGCGCTTCTCACAGTGCTCACCAATCAGAGGCGCACCCAGTGTGAATGACCCAGACAAAAAAAAGTGGTCTTAAGTCAACGAAAGGAGGCACTTGGACCACCAGTTCAGAAGGAATGTGTTAATGAAGGGAGCTGATTCCATAGGGTCAATGAAGGCAAAAACTTTGAAGTAGGGCTATTAAGCTAGCCGCAGCATTTAGAACTGACTGAAGAGAGGAGAGACAGATTTTTGGGAGGCCAACAAGAGAGAGTGACAGTAATCAACTAGGAATCAATGAAGGCATCAACAACAGAGGTAAAGACGGAGGAGGAGAGGTGCGTCGGCTTGATCTGAGCCGTCAGAGTTGCAAGTAGGAAGATGGCTTAAGATTAGCGATGCGTTTCATAAAGGTAAGCGTGGTGTCGAGGACTACACTAAGACCTCGATCGCTGGAGTGGAAAGCAGCGGACAGGAATCTCTCAGCAAGAAGAAGGTAGTCAAGCTCAAGAAGCTGCTGGTGAGTGCCAAGCCAGAGTTGAACGAGAGAGACAGACAGACAGACAGACAGACAGACAGACAGACAGACAGACAGACAGACTAGTAAGATGAAGCTGAACAGAGGGGAACCGTGAACCGATTCCTGTATGTCATCTGCATAGAAGTGACCCGTTGACGAGTGTGTTTAGAAATATGGCAGGAATGTCGGCCGTGTATAGGAAGCAACGGCGAATGATGAGCCCTGAAACTTTGTTGTCATCAAATGTGACCATAAGTCCAGTTCGCAAGACTTTAAGTTTGGGTTTTCTCAATTCGTAGGACCAAGTTTTTCTACTATATGCCGCCTTCTTCCAGAGGTGGAGAGCACGAAATTGAGTGATCCAAGAAAGTCGGTTAGCAGGATCCCTAGTCCAATGGATCGAGCCAGACGGCCTGAGGTCGGCAGCGAGTCCTCACTCCCCGAAGCGGTAGCATGGTGTCGATGGGCTGGTTCATGGTGGAGGAATGGAGGTCGTATAGAGGTGGTCAGCGTTTAAGGCATCAAGCGTCGATGGCGGGAGAGAGATCTCACATCTACGAAGTGCGTCGCCGGGCATCCGACAGTCAAGGGACATGCGAATGGCATGGAGAGGCTGGGAATGGATATGGGGCGGCCATAACTAGATGCCCGCGTGATCTGAAAGAGTAAGTGAATTATAGCACAGTCCCTGGAAATATTTAAAATTGCAGCACTTCATTGGATTCTGATTTGAACGTGTATTTCATGACTTTGCCACCGCTCGACATAACTCAGAATCATCCAGATAGAACAAAATTTGGCATAGATTTTGCCAACTTTCTCTTAATTTTGACATTTTGACCTTGAAATGACCTTGGATTATGTTATCTTCTAGTTCTATGTCTCCTCTGATGCAGCCCTTATTGGTCCGATAGGTAAAAGAATCACCCAAATAGAATAATATTTAGCTGAGTTGTGGCCTTTTCCCTTGAGTTTGACCGTTTTGTTTGACCTTGATTTTTGGTGTTTTACACAAGAATGCTTATTAATTTCAGAGGGCTCCTACTTTGACATTAATTAGTAGACCCTAACGGATCTTCATGCCAAATTTGGTGCTTTTATCCGCCAGATAACGATAATTTCACTAAGCCACCTCACTAACAATATTTAGTTCAAGAAAAATTAATGCACTACATGGACGTTTCCCACAGAATTTATATTATAAACTTCCTCGCCGGTAGAGGGCAGAAGACAAAAGGCAAAATCAAAAATATTTTGCACACTACTTCCTCTAACATACTGACAACTTTCCATCACTATTAGAAAACGTTTACTGAAAAAAAGTTTTTTTCTAGACTTTCACTCCACCCTATAATAATTATCCTAAGCGAGCTCAGTAACCAAAGTGAGCTTAAAAATCGACTCAAAGCGAAAAGACTTTAATATAAGTCTAGAAAATTCCTACTAATATCTAACTTAAAAAGCAATTTTTAAACTGGTGATTGTTAAAGAGAGCAATCGCAATGCCTCAATATGAACACTTCGTTGAAGTCTTAGGTAGCTAAGGCGAGGCTCCAGCAATTGATGGTCTTAGAGGATAGATCTAACGGTTGAAAATTTATAGTGGAACCTTATATTATTACGTTCAAAGCGTTATTTGCGCGATTTTCCATGAGGTTAAAGCATTGTCTGAATTTAACAACGAGGGCGCTTCAAGTTGACCTGAGACAATAGGCTGACGAGTAGGCCTATCAGCTTCCTGTTAAAGACGATCGCAATTTTATTTCACGAGTTCTTTTTAAAAATAGTCTATCTACTGAAAATCATTCTCTCTTAAGTCACCTTCCTTAGGCTACTTTCTGTATACACCGTTAACATATATGAGTAATTTTCCGGTAACATGCTAAATTCAATAATTCAACAAGCAAAATCTTTTTTCCATATTAAATTTTTTTGGTTTGGAACAAATCTTGAATATTTCTATTTCACAAATATATATTTGGTTTTGCACTAATATGTAAATGTAGCAAGTTTTTGGTAAACCTATAGATAAATGGCCTAGCAATGATATGCTTGAGGGTAGGCCTATAGTGAGTGACTGTGCCACTGAGTCCAGGAGGGTAAGCGACTATATAGATTATTTCCTTAAACCGTTGGCAACTAAGCATGATACCTACCTTAATTTAAGGACACTTATGACTTTATAAAAAAGATTAAGAATAGGAAAATTGATAGAAACTGCCTTCTAGTTACAGGTGACATAACTGCACTTTACACTAATATGAACATAAATAGAACCATAGCTGTAGTTAAGAGGGCGTTCAAATCAAACTCACACCCAAAAAGACCAGATAAGGAACTAATAGATCTATTAGAATACATAATGAATAATAGTGATTTTAGATTCAACGAAGAAATTTTCTTACAGATATTTGGCACTGCTATGGGTAAATCATTTGCACCTAACTTGGCTAACCTGTATCTAATAGACTTTGACAGACAGGCAATAAATGGCTTCCGCATCAAACCCTCACTATTCTACCGGTTTCTGGACGATATCTTCTTTCTATGGCCAGGCACTCTTGCCGAACTCAAAGAATTCGAATCATTTCTAAACTCCATAATACCCAACATTAAAGTAACTCTAACCGTTAGTAATACTGAGGTTAACTTCCTTGACACCACCATCTTCAAGCACACACACAATGACGACACAACACTGCAATCTAAAGTTTATTTCAAACCAACTGATACTCACCAACTTCTGCACAGCTCTTCCTTCCATCCACCACACACCACCTCAGGCATTTTAAAATCACAAATATTACGCTTTAAGAGACTATCATCATTTAAATCTGACTTTGACAATGCATGCAGCATACCTTTTTAGGGCCTTAAGCAAAAGGGGTTATAATAAAAGACTACTAAGAAAAACTAAATGTGATATATGGTTCAACGTTAAAAAACAGAAAACAAACAACAATCCATTACTTCCAATAGTTATACCATACTCACCGATTTCTACACACCTTATAAGAGAATGGAAAAAGATAATAAACAGTTCACCTAAATTCAGTAATTACAGAGTTATAGCGGCTTACTCCAAACATAAAAACTTAGCGCGGTTATTAACGGCTTCTAAATAATTTTATTTCAGATAACAGAGAAGAATCTAGACCTACAGCCACAGCAATAACCGACGAAGAACGCGTTTGAGCCAGTGCACTCTTTTTTCTCTTGACCGAAAATAGCCTTACTAAAATATTTCTCCACTCCGTTACTGTTACAGTATACGTACGATATATTAATATAGTACTGTACAGCTTCTGTTGTGTATCGTGACACGCCAATATGTTTTTACTTTTTAGCATTAATATTTATCAAATAGAAATAAAAGAATTTAGAATACATTTGATTATTTGATTCCATCACGGTTTTATTTAATTAAAAAAGTCCACTCCGTTACGGAAATAGAAGCAATCAATGTTAAGTTGAATAATTGTTTTGCCCAAATAACTGAAAAGAAATAACTTGAACCAATCATTCCCAGTGGTCGAATAAACAGAAGACACTAAAATATTTATGGTATTGTCTTAAAAATCTGCCCACAACATCAAAATACCACACGATGTAGCCTATAATAAGTCCACTTCGTTGCTATCTTTCGAGTGTCGAGCACAATTTTCCCACTCCGTAACATAGCTGTCCGCTATATTACCATACAAATGTTAACGGAGTGGAAAGGTAACAGAGTAGACAAATTGTGTAGCAGCACGGTAAATACCACATTGTTGCTGATGCGTCCAAATCAATCGTCGGTAAGGTCATTAGATTACTCATAAGCGTTATATTACTAATATTATTGGAATTAAATTTATTCATAATCATTGCAAAAATGCAGTAACGGAGTAGATGTATAATAAAAAAAAACATCCGGTACGAAATAAATGAAAATTAGTAAGAAATATGTCGTGCCATTCAAATCGCGTGTGAAGATAAAATTACTTACATAGATATTCACAGAAGAGACATGTTGCGCGACAAAAAATTGAATGGTTCTGAGATACGAGATTATTTTTACATGATAACGGAGTAGACATAAAATTCTGGGACAAGTTTAAAAAAATTTCTTTTAATTATACGGAAGATCCGGTTCTCCAAGTTGTATTTTAAGCTTCGAAAACGTAGGCCTACACGAATATATAATACATAAGAAACACGTGAATTGTTTGGCTTAATACAAATCATTTTGAAATTGTAGACAAAAGCAATAAGTAGGCTACTATATCGGAGTGGAACATTTTAGATTCAAAATAAATTTTAACAAATTACGTTATTGCTTTCCAGAGGCGCACGTGAACAGAAATCTTAAACCAAATTTCTGCCCTGGCGGGGATTTGAACCCCCACCTCTCCTTTGACAGTCCAGCATGCTAACCACTACACTATCAAGTAACTCTGATTATTTCAAACGGTATATAAATGTGCATAGTTTCGTTGTAGAAGTGGTTATAAGTCAGAATCATCTGTAAAACCATCATAAGGTATAGAAATATGAGCCCATGGTTCCTTGGCTGGCTTCAGAGAGAGATGGGGAAGGGACATCGAGAGAGAGAGAGAGAGACAGACACAGACAGACAGACAGACAGAGACAGAGGCACAGAGAGAGAGACAGAGAGAGACAGAGACTGAGACTGAGACTGAGATTGAGAGAGACAGAAAGAGACAGAGATATAAAGTGATGGAGAGACAGTTCACTTCAGAGTTGATACTTGATAGGCCTTATAGGACTGTACACAATGCGACTGAAGTTTCAAGTTTATCATGTAGCCTACGCCCAATTTTTGGTTCTGTTGGATATAGGCTTTGTCTTATCTTTTACATATTAGTATAAAATTGTTGCTCCCTGTAGTCTGAACCTATATGCAGCAGTGCGAACAAATAAAAATTGTTAATACTGACCTAGTGTGTGTAATTGAACTATACATATAGTCAGTGTTGGGTATGAGTTAACTCAGATGAGTTGAAACTCACGAGTTAACTCACTTGCTGTGATTTATGAGTTTGAGTTAACTCACCTTAAAGAGTGTGAGTTATGAGTTTGATTTAACTCATATTTTCTGTGAGTTTGAGTTATAACTCAATTATTTTAAACTCAACTCACTCGGCACATATGTTGAAACAAGCCGTTTTTTATATCGGAACAGGCTGTCAGACACCAACTTTGAAAAACTTCTTCTGCTTAAAGCTAATACCAGTCATGTTTGAGATGTGAAACATGTGGACTGTGGTGTTTACTCTGACTCAGTAATAATAACTTGATTTCTACATTATCCCATTAATAATAATAACAGTTATACTAGTAATAATAAACTTACGATACCATTTCCTGGTAACTGTGTATTTTCACAACGTTCGAGTAGAACGTGCTAGTATGAGACGTGTCAGTTTATGATTTAACTCGTTTAACAACTGAGTCTGAGTTAACTCATTTCACTTAGGATGAGTTGAGTTTGAGTTTCAACTCATTGTGAGGTGCATGAGTTGAGTTTTGATATAACTCATTTCAAAATGCTTGACCAATTTACCAAAACTGAAAGGAAAATTCTATTTTGAAATATGTTTTGACTGCAAAAATTAATTGGACATGTCTGAAAGAGCTGAAAGGCAAAAGGTACAGACGAAACCTTTCTTTAAATTAAACTTTGAATTTGTTGTGCTGTTAGTCTGCAGAGATGCCATGGGTCCTGGAAAAGCTGGAACATCATGGAATTTGATTTTTTGCTAGCTCATGGAAAGTCATGTAAAATGGAAAAATCATTAAATATCCCTGGGAAGTGTAAGCTTCAGAAGTACTGGTTAGAATTTTACAAGGATTTAACTTCTGGTACATTTGCAGAACAAACTGATTATAAGCAATAATTATTGGATATTGGAAAGTGTGGATTCCATATCTATATTCAAAATTTAAAGTAAGTCTTAATGTCATTGAAAAAGGTCCTAGAATTTTGTTTTATTAATCTTGTGGCAACCCTGAGTCTGGGAATCTGGAAATACAATTTCTTATTGAAGTTTTCATGACTTTATCGCTCAGAAACCGAGCTTGCAAACAATGGCCTAAATTGCCCTGAAACGTGCTCCATGTGATATCAAATGCTACAAAATGCGTTGGCTTCTGGGGCTCCGCCCCAGACCCCGCTGGGGGAGCTTACGACGCTCCCCAGACCCCCTAGTCGGAATAGGCTTCGCGCCTTCGGCACTCGCAGCTTCGCGCCTTCGGCACGCAGCTTCGCGCCTTCGGCACTCGCAGCTTCGCGCCTTCGGCGCTTCCAATATGAGCACCCCCCAGGAAAATGTTCTGGTTGCGCCCCTGAGGAGATCATATCGAAATACGGGAGACTCCCGCCCAATCCGGGAGAGGTGGCAACCCTATCCGACGGTGGAACTTGGCTACATTTCAGTTGCAAATAAGGGTGCGCTGGATTGGAAGGTGAAGTTCACCGGATTTGAGTTTATGTCTTTAAATGAAGCTCCAAGTTGGGATGAATCGGATGATGCTGTAGCAATTGTATCATATCTCAAAGAAAAGCAGGTAGTTTACGATAGCAAAATGTTTTGATCAGTTGTGCAACTTAAAGAGATTTGTGATTTGTCGAGGCAAACCATCGACATATATTGAGTGGACACAGCATAGCACAGCTAAAGTTGTACGGTGAAGTGAAGCTTCCGGTTACTGAACATTTTGCCAGCCATGACGTCACAGGCAAGCAATGCGCATGCGCAGCCATTTGCTTTTATTAAGGTCAACTGTTCATAAACAAACAGAATGGTGCCGTTAGCGATATCGATGTGTGTTTTAAATTTACTATAAACTAGTATCGAATAATACAATCAAATATTTTATAATATTTGCGTCAAACTAGATCATAGCTATATCGCTAACGGCACCATTCTCTTTGTTTATGAACGGTTGACCTATATAAAAGTAAATGGCTGCGCATGCGCATTGCTTGCCTGTGACGTCATGGCTGGCAAATAACGTCGCAGGCACGCAACCGGCTAGGCTTCAGTTTGAATCTCTTATGCTGTGTCCATCAATATATGTCGATGAGGCAAACCATAACGAAGCAGACTGTCAAAAGTTATTGGCACACGAAAAGTGGGTGAAGTAGCCGCCAGGTAGCGTGTACCTTATACGCTGATGCGGTTTTGATTTTGTGTCCTCTTTTTCATCTGTGAAAATATGGTAACCCTATTTCTCATAAGTATTTTGAAAAAAACTATTTTGAAAAGTATTTCAAAATACTATTTTATTTTGTATTTTCAAAATACTTTTGAAAAGTATTTTGTGAAAGTATTTTCAAAATACTTTTGAAAAGTATTTTATTTTGTATTTTCAAAATCAGTCAAAATACTTTTTGAAAAAGAAGCCTATTTTACCCATCACTGCCCATAGGCCTATTGGTATAGGGTAATAATTTTAAATAGAAGTTAGATTGATGACAGTGATTCATGTTTAAATTGAAATGGTATTGAAAATAGCCTAATTCTTGTGTAAATATAGAAGACGGATTTATGAAAATAATCTTTTGCTTAAATAGAAGTTGGATTGATGAAAAAACTTCTTGCGTAAATAGAAGTTGGATTGACGACAGTAACTGTTATCCTGGAGATTGGTATTGAAATTTCATGCGTATAAAATAATTTGTACCTAGACCTTGCCAAAGCATTTTCCGAAGTACATGAATCTCTAAATAGGCTGCGAAAAAGTTCCAAACATGAGTGATTATACGGTAGGTAATAGCTATAGGGACCCACTAAAATGGTTTCAGGCAGAATTATAATTATTAAGCATTTATTAAGCGCCACCGTCTAATGACCATGCAAGCACCAATCTCTTTACCCAAATCCCATAGTGCATGTAACGTATACATAATTTTATGTCCTTAACTTCCTTAAGACCCCACAAAAATCACATTAGTAAGTAAGTAAGTATCCTTTATTGAAAAACCAACTGCTAATCGCATTTTGGTGTACAAGATCATCAAATATAAAAAATTAAGTATAAAGCATCCGTGTGACAAATGTTTTACGAGATAGAGAGTTTGCCTTAGGTATTATTCTATTGTGGGTTCTGGGGCGTAGCGAGTATGAAACAGTTTTCACGGGAGGCAGTAATTGCTGATGTAGGCCTAATACATGTGCAGGGTTGCTGATGATGGTAGAAAAGAGGTTAGAGTCTGCTTTTCGGCAAAGTTGCTCGAAACTTTGGTAGGATTCCGGTAGATAACGAGACCGGACCAGTCGCCGTATAGTTAGGGGGAGGGTGGGGCAAGAGTGACACCTTTTTGTATGAAATGCAATAGAAATTGTACAAGTAAAGATATCAAAATGAATTTTGGATATACTTGAAGAGAATAATGTTAGTAACAAAACCATCCAATTACATGCACTTAATCCAGTTACAAAACTATACTACGATGCACAATAGTTTTTGTTCTGGCGTGTCACTCTTACCCACCCTATGGAGGCAAGAGTGACATCCAGCATTTGGGGCAAAAGTGACCTCTGTTACTCTTGCCACAGTAATCTTAACAAATGTGATCATAGTGTTCAAATAAAAGCTAAAGGATTCAGCACAAAATTGTTCCTGTTCACTCTATAGGCCTAAATGTTCTGAATGAGCCAATTAAATTGCTCCATATTGTTTGCAACTAGGCCTAATGATAACAGAAATCGCATATAAATGCCTTCTTTCCACGTTCAATAGGCGCACATGCTTCATGACACCATTGCTGGCATTGCTTACACTTAACCCAATCTTCCTGAAGATTATTATCATCGCACAGTTTCTTGCAGTAAATGCATGCATAAGTTGGCATAACTTCAAAATTCTTACACCCAACTTTCTTAGATAAATCAAAATCTGACCCACTCCCCTTTCGACCCCTCTTGTTATTTTTACGGGTTGTAACAACGGCTTTATTTGCTTTAGGCCCAGTGACCACCTTAGCCAGCAACTCATTTTTGTAAGGACTTGATGTCAGGACACATGAAACCTGGGCTTTTCTTTTTCTACGTAGAACCATAGGTTGCACACTAGTGTCTGCAGCTGCAACATGTGGATATGGAGAAACATTCAGAACAGAGTATCTTTTAGGACTAGACCTACTAATTTCACTGAAAGTGGACATGTTAGTCGCATTATCAGAAGTGGAAGTGGTCGGCGTACTGTCTACCGGTTTTTCGGGAGCGATCGAGTTCGACGCGTCAGTGTTTGGCGCATCATCCAGGCCTTCCTGTTCCTCAGGACCGATCGAGTTCGACGCGTCAGGAGCGACACTGTGTTGATCTTTGTCAGTGTCTTCCAGTTCTTCGGGAGCGATCGAGTTCGACGCGTCAGGAGCGACACTGTGTTGATCTTTGTCAGTGTCTTCCAGTTCTTCGGGAGCGATCGAGTTCGACGCGTCAGGAGCGACACTGTGTTGATCTTTGTCAGTGTCTTCCAGTTCTTCGGGAGCGATCGAGTTCGACGCGTCAGGAGCGACACTGTGTTGATCTTTGTCAGTGTCTTCCAGTTCTTCGGGAGCGATCGAGTTCGACGCGTCAGGAGCGTCAGTGTGCGGATCTTTGTCAGTGTTTGGCGCATCATCCAGGCCTTCCGGTTCTGCGTGCGGATACCAGATCGGTTTTCTTATCGATATGCTCTTGGTGACACAGCAAGTTTCACCATGTAGGACGGTACGACTAGGCAGAAAGTTAGGTCTTCTTGGAAATGAGCCTGACAGAGCTTTTTTGTGTCTTGCCTTCAAATTTGTGATGATCGTTGTCTGAGGAGAATTCTGACGATTAACTGACGCCTTACTTCGGGCACGCTTAGCCTTCGGATGAGTGGTCGCACTCGCTGGAGGAGTCTGGCGATCGACCGACGTGGCATTTCGGGCACGCTTAGCCTTCGGATGAGTGGTCACACTCGCTGGAGGAGTCTGGCGATCGACCGACGTGGCATTTCGGGCACGCTTAGCCTTCGGATGAGTGGTCGCACTCGCTGGAGGAGTCTGGCGATCAACCGACACGGTAGTCGCTCGAGTGACAGATGTAGGTTTACTTGGAGAATTATTGATTTCATGTGGCCGCTCTGTGACTAGCGATGCTGCAAAGTCTTCTTCTTTGAAGATATCCGGGTTAAAGGGAAATATTCCGGTCTTTTCAAAGCCATGTATACCCTTTTCAGGAGTAGTAGCTTTGAGATATGCTGGGCGAAAAATATCAACAATGTCATAATCAGACACCCGTTTACCTGGATTTCTGAGCATCCAGTGGTCAATCTCTCGATTGTAAAAAGTTTTTAATGGACCAAAGAAGGTCACATCAAGAGGTTGTAGTCTATGGCTCGTGTGAGGAGGAAGTGTGATCATTGTTATATTATTGGCTCGTGCCAGGTCGATTATCTCGATTGTCTTGTGACTTTGATGACCGTCAAGCAGGAGCAGGATTTTCTGTGTTGGCAACGGCTTTACGTGTTTGATAAAATGTTCCATGTACTTGATAAATATTTCATTAGTCATCCATCCCTTTGGGGATGGATAACCAATCGCTCCAGGTGGACAGCCCTTCATCAATCTATCATTCATATTCTTACGTCGAAAGAGAAGCATGGGTGGGACATGCACCCCACTTGCACTCATTGCGCAAACGATTGTCGTAGTCATTCCTTTCTCTGCGCTGACAGCTTTTCCAACTTGTTTCAATCCACGCTTCGCAATAATTTTCCCAGGTTTTTGCACCGTTGTTATGCCAGACTCGTCCACATTGAATATTTGATGTGCACTATAATCTTCTTTCTCAAACTCCTCCCTGAGCAACTCATAAAATTTGTTTACTTGCACACGGTTGAAACCAGTCATGCGGGACATACTTGTTGCCTCGGGACTACGTAAACTGAGTTCAGTATGGCGTCTCAGGAATGAAAAGGCCCACTCTTTCCCTGCCATTTGCATAGTTTTCGAAAATGGATGCGGAATATTGTTCTTTTCGGCAAGTTGGAATGCAAGTCGTCGGAGATCTACAACTGACAACCCGTAGCATCGTCTCTGCATTTCTAGAGCATAATCGACCAATTCCCGATCAAATGCACTGTCAAACACTGGCCTGAAGCGCCCGAGACTAGTTGGTTGATGCTCAACATTCTTCAAACGTTTTATCAGCGTCGGCCTTGGTATACCGTATTGTTTGCTTGCTTTCCTTTTAGAAAGTTGACCACTGGTTATAGCATTCAACGCTTCTTGCATCGCTTCCTGTGTGTACGATGCTCTATTCGTCTTTCTTACGTATATTCTTCCCATGATTATCTGGGTCCTAGGAAACAGAACATGAAACTGGAGATGATTTGTTAGGCTTATGCCTACCATGAAGTTACGCTGCAGCCTTATTGAGCATTTAAATGTCAGCTACATGTATAGGCAGGAAAATAATAATAGTCCATAGCATACTTAGGCCTATCTGAATAGGCCTACAGGTGGGAAATAAAATGCCAGAAATAAATCAATACCGTGAAGTTAGATTGTATTCATGTAACGTGAGGTAAGAGTAACATGGGCTGTTACTCTTACCTACCTCGTTCGAGGTAAGAGTAACAGGTCTGTCACTCTTGCCCCACTTTCGTGGGGTAAGCATAACCGTCTGTCACTCTTGCCCAATGATAGACATGTTTCTCTTGCCCCACTCACAGTGGTACTGCAAGAACGACAACGACAACCAATCCCAATATCGCTCACACACGTTCGTGGTGTTTTTGGGTTCCAATATAATTACCCTTTATGATAAATAGCGCATCCTGTTTGTTACCCGTACATTTCTGCAATGATCAACGATTTTCTGTGCATGTGCCAAAAACTGAGATATGGGTTAAAACAGAAAACTTACGCTTGATGTCAAAATCGGACGATTTTTTCACATTTTATTAGTTGCAAACAACTATCACAAAAGAAAGAACATGTAACAAACCCAAAGACACCAAAAATTCAACACTGCCGTTTCTTTATGCGGGGTGATACTCTTGCCTGACCTGTCACTCTTGCCACACTCCCCCCTACCTGAAGACGAGTGCGTCCCTCTACCCCACACAAAGCCCCACCATGCCGGGGCCGCATAGAGCATCCGCGACACTGTGGTAGCATTTGTTACATCACACAGATTGGTCCTTTAACCCATGTGCTGTTAGAACGCGGAGGGCATACATTGACTGCCTAGCCTTAAGGAAGCATCCGCAGAGGACGTCCGCAATTAAAGGAGAGGTCATCCAAATACGGACAAGGGGAGTGGGCTATGACCAGTGCGGACGTCCGCATGCACCTACATTTGGTACTTAGTTATTTCAGTACAACCTGTGCCGTATTAAAACCTGTGCCGTAAAAAGAACTACCAACTTCAGTCTTCAGTTCATTCATTCATTTCATATAGGCTAGTGCCACTTCAAGATAATCTACTCAGTAGCGTTCCTGGCCCAGACCCGGCTAAAGAAAACAGTTTTGAGGTTAGGCCTACAGTAGAACGAGGTCGCAAGGGCTCTAGGCAAGGTACTAAGGTAGTCTGTTCTGTATTGCATTGGTTCGTCACTTGTAATGTTCTCTTGCAGTCTGGGACAGCTGATTTAACATTTAAATAGTAGCTATAGGCTACTGCATAAGGACTAGCCTACTCCATATAGGTTATTCTGGTCAGAATGCTTCCGATAAAAGCCTTGTGATGCCTCATGTTACTGTACAGAGCAAATCGCTTGTCGCATCCGCCACAAGCAAAGGGTTTCTCGCCCGTGTGACTTCTCATATGTCCCTTGAGATCTGGCTTCCTCATAAACCTCTTTCCACAGATATTACATTCATATGGCTTCTCACCAGTGTGCATTCTCATGTGCGTAGGCAAATGAGAGGAAGATATGGTTTTATCACACACGGAGCACCGTTTATCTGCAGACATCTTCTCTCCGCAGTGAGTTTTCATGTGATACCGCAATTGTCTCTTCAGGCGAAATTGTTTGTCACACAAAGAGCATTCGAACGGCTTTTCGCCAGTGTGAACCGTCATGTGCTGCTTCAAAGCAGAGGGTTTTAGAAACTTCTTCTTGCAGATGCTGCAGATGACGCCTCTGCACTCCTCTTTGTTGTGAATTCTGCAGTGTCTGATTAACTCCGGTTTGTACGTGAACGACTTGTTGCAAATACTGCAAACAAAAGGCCTCACCTCCGCATGCGTAAACTTATGACGGCGAAGACCATTCTGCAATCGAAAGCCCATGCCACACTGATCGCAGGTGAATGGCTTTTCCGCCTTATGAATCCTCACGTGCCTTGCCAAAAGACATTGTAGCCGAAAAACGTTTACCACAAAACTCACAAGAGTAACATTTCTCGTCATGTTGGGATCTGATATGGTTAAAAACAGCATCGCTTTATCTCGTAGGATTTACCACAGTACCCACATGCAAAAGGTTTTTCCTTATCATTTATGCGATACACACCTCGGTCGCTAACTAAAGTAGAACCAGGCGGCAGTTTTGAAGATGCCATGGACTCTACATGCCTAAAACCTGAAGAGGATTTACCATGGATGTCATTTGCTTTACGAGAAGATGGCGCAGGAACTTCTTCAGCCGCCTCTGAATTGTTCGGTGAAAGCAACGTTTGTGTCGTGGTAGAACTTCGCGAGTTCTCAGGAGAAGAAACTTCATTTTCGTATACGATCCCAGAAGCGACTGAAATCCACTTTCCATTCACGGCTTTCGTCGGGTAACCTCTACCTTGACTTTGATTGGAATTTGTTTTCTTAGTATTTGAAATCCGCGATTCCCTCACCATCGCCACTTTACTCTCTGATACAACTTTATTGTACAAGTTATCTTGAATTATCTTCTCTTCTGTCTTACTATTGTCTTGATTAAATTGTTTTATGCCTTGATTGCTGCTACCTGGACAGGTACGTTTATTGTACTTTTCCATCAGGGTCTTGAGCAGTCCTAGCAGTAGTTTCACATTTTTGTTGTGAGAAAGCAAGTGAATCTGCAAGTATATATTTAAAGGGAAATGTTGTCACATAAGGAACATTTGAACGTTTCTTCACCAGAATGTATTTTCATGTGCTCCATCAAGATATGCTGATGACAAAACTCCTTTTTGCAGATGCTGCAAATGACACCTTCTCTGTACTCCTCTTCCTTGTTAACTTCACCGTGGCTAAATAAATCGTGCTTGAACGTGTCCGATTTGTTGCAAATCTTGCAAGGAACACGCTTCTTCTTTGTATGGTAAATCTTGACGGCAGAGATCACTCTCAAGTCGAAAGCGCATGCCACACTTATGGCACGTAAATGGATTGTTTGAAGAAAACACAATTGTCTTCTCTTCTGTTTTACCATTGTCGTGATTAAATTGTTTTATGCATTGACTGGGGGCAAACTGGACCGGTACCTTTATTGTACTTTCATCTGGATCACGCTTATCTCCTAGCAGTAGTTTCCATGTTTCTCTGTGAGTAATCATGTGATGCAGGAAGTCTATCTCGACATGAAATTGTTTGTCACATAACGAACATTTGAACGGTTTTTCACCAATATGTATCTTCATGTGTTCCTTCAAATTATATTGATGACTAAACTCCTTCTTCCAGATGTTGCAAATGACACCTTCTCTGCACTCCTGTTCCTTCTGAACTTTGCTATGGCTGAATAAATCGACGCTTGGACATGTACGACTTGTTGCAAATGTTGCAAGGAAAAAGTGACTCCTCTGAATGCATAAATTTATGACGGCAAAGATCAGTCTCAAGTCGAAAGCGCATGCCACACTGATCGCAAGTGAATGGCTTTTCCTGGGCATGACTCGTCACATGCTTCTCATCATGTTTCTGCCTCATATGCCTATATACAGCTATCTTTCTCTTGTAGTTGTTACCACAGTAACCACAGGCAAAAGGTGTTTCCTTGTCTTTTGTGTGAAACACGCCTCGGTCGCTAACTAAAGTAGAACCAGGCGGCAGTTTCAAAGTATCCATAGACTCCACGTTACTACATAATGCAGAGGATGTCCCATGGTCATTAGTTGCACGGTGGGGTGATGACAGAGGAAATCCTCCAGCCGCCTCATCAGAGCTACAATTTCTGTCTTTCTGTTCAACATTGCATCTATGATCTATGTTTAAACTGGATCCTTTATCTCCATCGGCAGAGTCACCTTTTTGAAGTGCAGTAGAAAGTCTATGCTCAGGTTTAATATTCTTTGTTTTCTTTTGCACTGTGCTTTCTCCTAAACGATAATCGAGTTGATTCTTTCCGCTTTCCGGAAAGAAAACAACGACCAGCGGAACATCCAAATGTTCCTGCTCTTCTGTATTTACACGAGCCGCTTTATGGAAATCTGAAAAATAAAACATTGAAACGTAATTGTTAAAATTTGTTTATATGACTTTGTAGAAACACTCAAAGGCATTAAGGAATTTAAAGGCAACACACTTCCTTATATGCCTCCAGAGAAACTTCTCACAAGATGGTAACACTTGTTTATTAGGCCCTTGTAGAAACTCCTCCTAAGTACAAGAAGCAACCATTTGAAGCCTTTTACCAAAATTTTGGCATAATAATTTACTGGCAAGTTCATGGGTAGCCAAGCACAAAGCAGGGAACAAAGGTAACTTATCCTGATGTAATAAATTATTCGAGGTCAACCATAAGGTAGAACTTTCACCAATTCAATTAAATATGAAGATTTGGCAGATGAAACAAGATTTGGTATAAGTTTGCTTGAAATAGTGTGATCCTAGGGAAGTAACAGTAGCACCATCAAAGAGTGTCATCATACCACTTTCGGTTTACCTAATCAGCTCTACATAAATGTCTGTGCATTTGATCGTGGTTCAACTATTTTATTTCATGGTGATTACAATATTAATCATTTTAATAATAATAATAATATTGATATCAGTAGTAATAATAATAATATTAATAATAATAGTAATAATAACAATAAGAGCTCAGCCACAATCCAGCGCTATCACATGCCCTAGAACTCTGATTTTAGGAGATTATAATAATATTAGTGGTATTTAATAATAATAATAATAATAACAGTCACAACAACAACCACAAAAACAAGAACCTGAGGGATTATTTTACGCGTGTAAGAAATAATAATAAGTATAATAATAACAAAGCTAAACACACAACTTTGGAAATGTTTACTGGTCCGTGCTTTTCGAGTTTAGGCCACAGTGGAAATAAAGAAATTAAGCAGAGGAAAGCATGATTCTAAGAACAATATTAGAATGTAATTTGAGTACAAATGCTAATTTAGTAGTTCCATGAAAATGCGGTTTCTACATTACACGGCCTACTCTCCACTTTAAATTTTTACATGCACTACCTTGAGTCTTTTGTATTTTCGGATCATTATTTCCATGCTTCTTCTCTCTGAAAAAGTCCAAAAAAGCAACGTAGTTCTCAAAATATTGTAATCTATTAATGTTATGACTTTAGAATTTCTAGGTGTGAAAAGTCTGCAAGTTGAGCATTGCCATAACTTTAAAGAGCACTGTTGACATTGAAAATTTTGTAAAAAGAAAATTTTATAATCATCACTCCAGAACGAGAATGGCTCCCGGGTAGTTGAAACAGAAGCAAATTCTTCTAGGATGCTAAATATAGCAGAACGACCATAAAAACGAGATTTACGTTAGAAATACCGATGACGGTTGAATTAATATCAGAATAATATTACCCAGTTGTATGGCAGCTGTTCTCTCTTGCTCCCTAAAATGCACAACACAGAACTGGAATTTAATTTTCTCCACAACATTATTGGTAAAATACATTTTGTGCTTCTCTGTGGTTTCTCTAGAGCAAGCAGCACAATATAACACAGTGGTCAATCGGTAGTACACTTGGTCTGTAAGTCAACGATTGCGAGTTAGAGCCAGCTAAGCAGATGCCACGTAACAACCGAGCAAAAGTTGTTTACTCACACAATCCTCTGTCATTAAGACGTAGAATATGAAAACAAATGGCAATTCCTGAAATGTAATGGTTTATGTTCAGGACCCTGAACATTCTTGACATTAATTAGTGCATTGTCATTTTAAGGGTGAAGAAACAGGTAATAAGTGTCTTCCAAATGTCTAACTTGTTGCCCTGGTAGGTTAACTTTATTTTCTTACTATAACTCCCAGACTAGTGTAGAAAAATAGAACGCTAATCTCACAAACAAAATACTAATACAGAAAGCAAGTATACAAGCAATTATTGCTTCAAGTAACACAGAAGCATACACGATCAGTGAGTAAACCAAAGCTACCTCATTACATTTTGTGCACGCAACAAGTAAATAAATATAGGCCTACAAGTACAAAGAAATAAATAACATCGATTTGTACAGGAAAGAAACACAGACTTAGCCAAACAATTCCTGCATACTTACTTCTAACATCAGTACTGGAGCACTCTATTTTTACAGCAATCTGGGAGTTATTGTTACAGGTTCCATCATTCATAACCAATCAGAACCCAAAAACTGATAAATCACCACATCATTTTGAGCTGATATCACATCTAAGTGAACAGTCATCAATTCTAGTTTACTGAATATGCAGATGACCTTTTGTAATTTTTTTAATATTGCTCATTGTTGTTCCTACAGTAACAGATTTTACCTTCAACATTTAGAGTACCACTTCCACTAATAACCAAAACCAATGTGGAATTAGTGCAGAATAGCAAAACGTGCATTGTGGTAAAAAAAAGTGCAAGTACGGCATTACCAAAAACGATCACACGTTTTAACACCGGAACTGCATGTCGTATTCATGCGTTTTAGAAATTTGCGATTATTTTATTAAAACACAGTGTAAACGGAAATCTACGAAAATTTGCAGCGCTACACAGTGGCGGCGTCAGGGAGTACCACCTTATATACCGGCGCTATATGAAAGCAAGTGCGGAAGGGCAGGGTTGTTTGGTCGGGTGTCGGTGTCACAGCGGAATCGGAGGTGGAGAGGGTAAATAGTAAATACGCAAATTCTGTCTCGATTTAGGGCATTTTACATAAACGAACACGTCACAACACATCACAAACTACAAGTCTCATATTTTCATTTTAATATTTTAAATAATTATTTAACAAAATGTCCTTCGAAAGAGAAATTGGTCTAACCATCAGCGGGAACGTCAAGAAGTTCCGACAAAACTTAGACGCTGACATCGTTTCGCAACCAGAGTAAAATAGATTAACAATAAATAATTATCCACTGCTTTTGGAATATTGCACAGATCCACGTGGAATCTAAACTTCTAATTTTTTTACAAAAACCCCTCTGTACTTAGTCCGCATAATATCAAAACATTGCTGCGTCCCAACAGCCAATCGCTTTACAGATAACTAGGCCAGCTATCATATTATTAAGTGACAGATAAAACAGATTTATACTAATCTACGTATATGTATTTCAACGCACAGCAGGCTTACAATGTAGATAGGCCCTATTGATTTTATATAACCCAAAAAATTTTAATTGCTGCTTACACTTTGCAACAACGGATACGAGTACAATTACTCGGGTAACAAGCAGAGTTACAAGTTTATGAAAATGTTGCTCAAGCAGAACCGACTACAAGTACCAAGTACAAGATTCTTGGATTTTTACAATTATTTCATGGTAATTGCAAATGAAAACAAGATTATTTAATTTCTCACTAATCCGTTAAACCTTGAAATAACTTTCATATAAAAAGCAGAGTTGTATTACAAGCTGTCTATTCTGTTAGTAGTTAAGATTGTTTCAATTGCATAGCATGTAATTGTACAGCGCAGTGCGTTTGTCAGGCGCTTGATTAAAGAAAAGATATTATTATTATTATTATTATTATTATTAATTCTAGCTTATACGAACTTAGCGTTTATTCTTTATACAGTTACATTAAAGTAGTTGTTATTCCCTCGATTATTTCGTCACTTAGGCATCAATTGATCCCATCTGCGCTAAATACTGGAGCATACATGGCATTACTGCGACATGGAGATGCTCTCGTATGCAGATGCGGTATTGACATAGGATGTTGGCGCCACAGAAAGAACTATATCCTCATATAGTGGAACTTCCATAGCCGTATTGTTCCCACGCGAAAACACTGAGGCTGATTCTTCCGTTGAAAGGAGCTCGGAGTAGACGCTAGATGGAGAGATATTGAGAGTATTGAGTTCGCAATAGTTGTCACCTGTTGGTGGGCGATTACTGGATCCATCTTCTGGAAATATTCCGCCTTGGTCATTTGTAGTTGTTATCCGATTTGGAGTGACGTTTCCAGGCCTATCTGCAATCAACAACAATAATGTTTAGCGTCACAGCTCATTAACCGTTATAGCAATAGGCTCACATGACTCAAGATCCTAATGTTTTGATTGTAAACTGTTAATCTTTTTGCAAAGATACAATTTTTATTAGGCCCTATTCTATTTGGCACATAAGTACATGTACGTACAATCGTACATACATAAAGCTCTATAAAGCTGGTTGACAACCTAGTGTTGCGTCACAATTACGATTTGAAGCAATCACGATGAAGACAGTTACCGACGAAGATGTATGTTAATTTTACTGTTGTCGAATACTAGTTTGATGAAATTTGCTAGGTTCACATTGAGACATACTTTTCAGTACTGTCGTTGCAACGAACAGGCCTGCGATGAAGCCAATAAGAAGACAGGCCGGGATAATAAGAATGATGGCTGTCTTTCCGATTTCTGTCGGTGACATTACGGCAGTTACAACCAGTGTTACACTTGTAGATGGATGTCCAGTCACTTCTGATGCCCTGCCATGATTTATTTCAAGCGTTGTTTGTTTTCCAGCTGGTTGTGTGGAATCTATTTAAAATATAAGTGATTCTTTAAATGCCGTAATCTCACGGCCTATCAGAATTTTACAGGTCCTGGAATAATTTCCTCGAAATTTACAACGTTTGGACTACTAATTAGATTCAAATTTCTAACGCAGAAGTTACAAATAATTGTTTTACATTCCTTTAATCCCTCAGTTTCAAGACACTATGGTTGACACCCGGTACATTTAATAATTCGAAAATATATCTATAAAAATAAGAACCAGAACATAGCACAAGGACCAAAACTAATACAGTATGTTCTTCAGGCCTTGCACATTCAAAATATCCTGGGATACATAATGGAGATCGCAAATAGCTTCGCTTACCTTGAAAGCAGATTGCTGCCAAAGGTGCAATGGAATTAGAATTTTTGCATTGAAGTGAACAAGTTCTCCATGATCTTTCCCGAAAAGAGAACTTGCACTTCAGCTTTAAGATAAAAGCGGATATCAAAGTCTTCGTAAGTCTCCACTATTACTGTATCTGTATGTGGACGAGGCGCGGTCTTGGGTGACTTCTAGACTTGATGGGGTTTTCAAGTTTGTTCATGCTTCCGATTACATGTGTGATGGTATGCGTTATGTCTGTTGTCAACACAATGAAAGAATATATGAAATTCTTCCTTGGCTGCTAAATCTTCAAATATTCGAGACCAGGATTCTTGTGCACGCTTCGAAATGTATTTGGATCTGACCTCTCGGTTCCTAAAGGAATTGTGTAGCATTGCTCTGGAATGGTCAACCACAGATCCTAAACTGATCATACCATGGCTCTGTTGCCAACCTGCAGCAGCGCGCAATTTCGTTAGTCGAGTCATCTGTCTGACAGGAGAGGTCTTAACCTTGACACCCACCTTTCAACTGCTCACATTTAGACTGCTATTCCCTTGTGACTGCGTTTTCTGCTATTCCCTTGTTCTTCAAGTTGTAAACCTATGATCCTTGAAAACCAGTCTGCGAGCGTCTCTGCGCGAATAGATTATTATAACCAGTAGCTAGAAATATTTTTATTGCATTGCACTACAGCCGTTATTATTAATATCCTCATCCTCGTCTGTGTTTAATATTCTTAACTTTCTCCTCTTCGCCATCAAATGCTGTTACAACCCACTTCAACACTCGTCGCTTCACCATCAAGTCATTCGGCATTCTAGCTTGGAACTCTAGGCCCTATTCCTACTGAAATTCGCAATGCATGCGATTTCCACATACCGCATTTTGTTAAGCTTGTAGTTAAGATCGCATAGTTAAGTTTTATAGGTGATAATGCAATGCTCCTAGTCACTTCTGACTTATAGACTATTTTTATTCGTGTAGTCTATTCCGCGGCTGTCTACTTTCCACTTTGAATCCTGATTCAGTTCCATCTTTCTACTCATATGGTTATATTCGTACTTAGAATGTCCCTCCTGGCGAGACTGCGATCACTTGTGGCCCTCCCTTTTGAACCTAATGTACTTTCCTCATCAGCTGTTACTGTATGAAAATTGGTTGCAATAAAAAACACTTGACTTGAAATCACCATTGAAATAAAAGTGATATGCATTTATGAACCCCATAGTTTCTTCAAAATAGAATTAACTGACCTTCTTCAGCAGTAAAGTTTATCCGCACAAGAATCTTGCTGTTGTTATGACCGTAGCATGCGTATATTCCAGCATCTGAGAGTTCAACCCTGGTTATTATCAAACCGTTTTCGTTTTCACTTCCCAAAGGAGGTACTGAGAATCTTTCTTTGAAACCAGGCTGAACGATTCGATTGATCATCAGACGATCGCAGAACACTGAGCTGCTATCTAAGTAATAAGTTTGATTAGGACACCTTCTTGCGTCGTCGTTAGTTGTTCGATACCAAGAAACGTGTTTAGGTGGATTTGATGTCTGTGTCGTGCATGACAGTTCTTTCCTGCTCCCAACTGAAGCAAAGATACATACATATAATAATAAGAGTAATAAAGATAGCATTGGTAATAAAACTGTAATGGTAGCCTAGTACTAGCTAATGTAGAACTAGTAGCATTAGTAGTAATTGAAATATTCATTCATACATTGATATCGAACATATGCATAGCGCCCCTTCAAGAAAACTAATCAGAGGAGCTACAGACTCTAGCACGGCCAAAAAGAACAGTTTTAAGGTGAGAAAAGAACATAGGAAAGAAGGTCCTATAGGAAAGAGGCGAAGCATTATTTATTTCCCGAGCACCACCAGCGAGTCAACCTCCTCTGCTGATTATATTCGTTGAGTGATGACGGCGACAATCATAGTTGCCGTCTTCACGATCATAATCATCGTAGTTATTAATGATTTCATAATCATCATCAATCAACCTACATCTTCATCTCAATGCTATAGCTATCTGCACACACACACACAAACAGTAACTATTTCGATTTATTAAATTTGTTAATTTCGTTCTATAGCGTTAACTGACCTTCTCCAGCAGTATAGTTTATCCGCGCAAGAATCTTGCTGTTGCTGCTCTGTTCGACACATGCGTATATTCCAGCATCTGAGAGTTCAACCCTGGTTATTATCAAACCGTTTACGTTTTCAGTTCCCAAAGGAGGTACTGAGAATCTTTGTCTGAAATCAGGCTGAACATTTCGATTGATGGTCAGACGATCGCAAAACACTAGGCCTAAGCTGATGTCTAAGATAAAAGGGTTATTAGGACACCTTCTTGCGTCGTCGTTAGTTGTTCGATACCATGAAACTTGTCTAGGTGGATTCTGTGTCTGTGTCGTGCATGACAGTTGTTTCCTGCTCCCAACTGAAGCAAAGATACATACATATAATAATAAGAGTAATAAAGATAGCATTGGTAATAAAACTGTAATGGTAGCCTAGTACTAGCTAATGTAGAACTAGTAGCATTAGTAGTAATTGAAATATTCATTCATACATTGATATCGAACATATGCATAGCGCCCCTTCAAGAAAACTAATCAGAGGAGCTACAGACTCTAGCACGGCCAAAAAGAACAGTTTTAAGGTGAGAAAAGACATAGGAAAGAAGGTCCTATAGGAAAGAGGCGAAGCATTATTTATTTCCCGAGCACCACCAGCGAGTCAACCTCCTCTGCTGATTATATTCGTTGAGTGATGACGGCGACAATCATAGTTGCCGTCTTCACGATCATAATCATCGTAGTTATTAATGATTTCATAATCATCATCAATCAACCTACATCTTCATCTCAATGCTATAGCTATCTGCACACACACACACAAACAGTAACTATTTCGATTTATTAAATTTGTTAATTTCGTTCTATAGCGTTAACTGACCTTCTCCAGCAGTATAGTTTATCCGCGCAAGAATCTTGCTGTTGCTGCTCTGTTCGACACATGCGTATATTCCAGCATCTGAGAGTTCAACCCTGGTTATTATCAAACCGTTTACGTTTTCAGTTCCCAAAGGAGGTACTGAGAATCTTTGTCTGAAATCAGGCTGAACATTTCGATTGATGGTCAGACGATCGCAAAACACTAGGCCTAAGCTGATGTCTAAGATAAAAGGGTTATTAGGACACCTTCTTGCGTCGTCGTTAGTTGTTCGATACCATGAAACTTGTCTAGGTGGATTCTGTGTCTGTGTCGTGCATGACAGTTGTTTCCTGCTCCCAACTGAAGCAATGATGTTTGATCCGTCAAAAGCTGCGACTCTTCTAACTGAAAATCAAAAGATGTCGATAGGCCTAACCTACATTTGACAGTGAATAAACTAATAATAATATTATAGGCTAATAGTTCGTTTTCTGTCCTCCATGTGGTTTGCTTGCTCAATGGACACAAAATTTCACATAGATTCTATATCGGTTATATATCTAAAATTTATATATTTGCTATATCTTTGTGCAAGTAGCATACTAAAGTCAGACAGACAGAGGTGTGCTGACAATGACCAACCTTAACTGTGGGATTGTTAGGTACTTAGCAGATAGCGCAGTACTATGTTAGGCCTAGGGGTCCACTTAACATTCTCTTCTTCTTCTACGTCATTATTTATTTCCCGAGCACCGCCAGAGTGTCAACCTCCTCTACTGATTATATTCGTTGAATAATAAATAGACATTATAAATCAGAAATTGCTCCTAAACATACTTAAATGTGTCAGGATTCATGCAAATTGAATGCATTTATAAAAGACTTACAGTTTGCACCATCATTTGCCAAATTTACCACACAAAGAACGCAAAAATAAGCGTTTACGTTCATATTTTTTCGTATGTTAAACTGTAAAATCAACACTTAGTTGGCCTCTTCGTAAGCGATAGCACAGTTAAACTGTCTGGTCGTGCACATTCAAGGCAGAACTGTACTATAATTTTGCAACATAATATAAGTCTGTAACAGCCCTCCAGTTTCAACTATGCCCGCAGTATAATAGAGGGATTGCTTTCAGATATGTAAAATAGGCCTGCATTGGAAATTAGTTTATTGCCGTCGAAGGTTACGTAATGTATATCCGCCTTATGCGAGCTATAATTTTAATTTGTATTAGGTTAGGCTACAATATTATTTGACGAAGGCCTATCAGGACATGTAAGCTATGGGTATTTACCGGACGCAGATACTTTTCAAGCAGAGTCTCAACTAACGCGGAATCGCGGACCTACTGCAAACCATAGGCTACTTCTAGTATCTCAATCGTTCGTTTAAAATAGGATAGACTGCATACTGCATAGCCTCGGTATGGCAGCTGCAATCGATGTCCCTATTTATTCTTTTTTAGACTAAAAATATCCTTCATTCCATTTATATTGCAATTTTAACTCGATTTTAAAATTCTGAACTGAAGAGAACCTTCCATGTTGAATTCTAAGGACACCAAAAAGGCGTTATATAAACAGCCAAATGTATCTGATTAAACAGAATCGAGTATGTTAAGCCAGTGTACGTCGTACATGGTCCTTTTATTCTGAGGTTAAATTCGACCTTTTTAAATTGGCTGTGTGCAATTTGTGTTTAAACTGGATTTGGCTGTTGGTTCTGCACGACTGTTTGATTCTCTGTTAAGTTGCCAGTCTCTACGTTAATCGTTTTGTCTCCCTACGTGGAAGACTTTCTATAACTGTAATAATTGTTATAATTAGGCTATATGTTACTCTTTCTTAAGCTGTCATATAATCGAAATTACAATGTAGGCCATCTAAGCTTGCATTCATCTTTTTCATGGTTATTAGCCCATATTAAAATTACTTCAATACTCGTATAATGATTTAAAAAGTGATATTACAGGCAAGCCTTTTTGCTATGGGCTGAACAATAAAAACTACACAAATTACACACATAAACGCGTAGGTCTGCATGTCTGCCCAATCCAATCCATCGGTTCATTGTCGTACTGACATTACACTAATAATTATAGCTATTTTCTTCTATGTGAAAAGTTGCGGTCTGTCAACTTTCTATTTTCAATAAACGAAATTAGGCTATATATATTATTTTGCGTTCCATCACAGAAATGAAAATCTATCTTATAAATCTGTATCATTGAGTTATCTTTTGAAAAAATAACTGACGTTTTGCTCTTTACATTTAGTGTTAATATTGTCTACCGTGAGGAAATCGCTATTCAAAGCCCGCTGCTGAGCAGAAAAAAATCTCCGTGCAAATATATACTGTCAGCTTTCTCTCGTTTACAATAGTCAGTTTATAGGGCCTACATGAGTATTTTATGAGCCGCGAACATTCGTTAGCTAAACTGGTAATATGTGGACATCCGTGCCGCATACATTTCGGGTTAAGTTAAACACTAGTAGGCCTAATTAGGCTTACAGATGCAACGAAAGCGCAAGTTAAAGGCGACATAATTATTGTAATTAGATCATCTGAAAATGGGTTTTCTAACCCGTTGTAAATCTTCAAAATGAGATCTTCACAACAAGGTTCTAGGAGAGATCGGGTCGCTGCGTTTGTATTTTGTCATTAGGCCTACTCAAGATCCAAGAAACTATGTTATGTGATGTTAAAGTACTTTCGCGAACTGATCATCATCCAGCCATCCTGCTCTAGTCGATAATCCTCCTATGACACTCCTTTCCCCATCCTCATAACTCGTCTCATGTTCTCCAACCTGTACAGTGTACATATACAGTATCACTGTACCTCGACTCTGGAAGGATCTTCCTCTTATATTCCGCAAATTCCCAACTCCTCAACTCCTCAACCCCTCAACCGAAGTCGCCACTCGCACATAAACATCTCTTGTAGGCTCCTCTGGCAGAGATGCTGAGAATTTTCAGAGTCTCAACTCTTCAAGAATTTCAACCATTAACCACCAAGTTCCCCGCCTTCCAATTCTTCCCGTCCTAGACGGAACCCGATTAAGCAGGTTCCCTGCTAAGGCGGAGGACTTCCTGGTTTCTCTGGCAACCGGACTTGGGTTTTCCGTTCGTAACCTTGCCACGTTTCAACAAGCAAATCTTTTTATCTCACATGCATATATCTTGGAAACTTACATTTTCACAGTTGTGTAAATGTCACAACAGTTGTATAATGTTGTATCTTCCTTTCTGGTATTCAATCAATCAATCAATCAATTCTTTTTATTTTGAAACATCAGCAATAGAATTCACAGTGTAATGCAATAACATGAATAACTTGTATGGTTTCAAAAAAGGAGACCCTGAAGGGATCATTAGATCCCGCTAAATAGGGACACCTAATTACGAAGTCATGTTGCATAAAGAGTGATGGCAGCAAATCATATTCTTAAATAACTGGATGAGTAGAATCCACAAAAGTACTAAGTTTCATATAATATTATACTAAATAAACCTTAACTAACTTAACTACTTCAACAATCGCATGAAAAGAAAAGACCAAGAGGAAACACCTTCAATAAATGACAGTATACGTTAGGTCCATCGTCAATGATATTATTAGGTTACAGCAGGATGAGTGATGTATTTAAGAGTACAGTGCATTGCATTTTTATATCATTATAAACCTTAACTAACAATCGCAAGAAAGGAAAAAAGACAAGAAAAACACTCCATTTAGGAAAAGACTATTGATTAACCTCCATAACAAGATGGGTGCGCAGTTTTCTTTTAAATATAGACAAACTAGGTGACTGTCGGATTTCAGGTGGAATTTTTACATTGCAGTATTACAGTGCGCTTTATGCTATTAATTGACATAGGGCACATATTTATATTAATATTAGCTACCTATATGCTGCTTTATATTTTGTAATATAAATTTAGATCAAAAGCTAGTCTCGTCAAACATTCGAAATTATGTGCTTATAAATATTGAAAATAAATATTGAAATAACTTCTTTACACTTATGGAAATACAAATGCAATTAGAAATACCTGGATAACAAGTACAGGTACAAGTATTTAAAATTGTATCAAAGTAACACTTGACTACAAATACTACGAACAATAATCTGGTAAATGGGAGATAGATTTTGGTTATCGTCACTGAAATTAGGAGTTCCAGAATATTTATAACTTCTTTTAACCATTAAATAACTTCCAGATTAAACTGGCAAAACGTAGACTCTAGCTTATAGGAATAAAACATTTCTATTCTTTAAGCAGCTGCATTCCCTTGTTTCCGTTCCTCTCTTGAGCAGCGAATGTTCTCTTCTGCGATAGACAATGGCGCCATAGATGTCACAATTTCGAAACGATTATGTTCTCATGTTTAGATACCGTGTTGACAGAAGATGTTGGAGCGATTGTATTTTCATAAGCGGGAGCAGTTTTGCCCAAAGCAGCAGATTTTGGCGCCATAGAAGGATTCACATTATTTTGAAGTGGCATTTCCGACATACGAGGCTGATTAATCGGCAAGAACAACCGCTGTGTAGACACCAGTCTGCGCGAAATCGAGCGTATTAAGTTTGCAGTAGGTGTCGCCTTTTGCTGTGTGATAACTAGCTCCATCTTCTGGCAGCATTCCGACTTGTTCATCTATAGATGTCAGCCGCTCTGGAGTTCTGTCCACAGACCTACCTACAATCGACAATAAAATATTTAGAGCTTCAGTTAATTGGCAATGCTAAGTATGAGCTTTGTTTGTCTAAATATTTCACCTGAATAAAGGTCTCACGTCAGAATATAAGTGTTTAAAAAAGAAACCTAAACAACCATGAATATGAATAAATATAATTATATGTAGGCCCTACGTGTATCACAACCAAGCAATCTATCATTACTGGTGCTAGAGTCGGTCGTTTGTTGCAATAATTAGGCCTATTACATTTTAAATTAACAATTTATCTGGCAGGGTTGGTATTTTTACGCATTATAAAACTAATTGTAGGCTACACTCATTCCGTAAAGTTACGTCTGTATTTTTTAATTTGGAAAACAGAAAGAATATGCTATACTGGGGAAATAGTTTTGGACACCATATAAATAGATAACCTAAACCTACATGCAGTTAGCTGACGGTTTGCGCTTTTCAACAAGTACCTCCTAGCATAGTTGAGCATAATCAATTAATTATAATCTAACATCGTCATTAAACTATGCATCCTGCCACTGCTACTGTTTGTTTGCTTTCAGCCTTACCTCCCATATTTGCCTCGAAAAGAACGATAGGCTCAGCAGACGCCTTCTGAAAACATCCTAGTAAAACAGAAATAATGTATGTTTGCGTGCATGTATGCATGCCTGGATGTATTTAATCTGTTTTACATAGATGCAAATTTGTATGTAGGCCGCCCTATATGCATGTATATTGTATGTAATATTTATATATGAATGTAATTTGTTGTGTATACAATAGACTGGTCCACAAAATTAAAATTTGGAAATACATTGCTCCACAAGGCTGCCCTTGTTACACATGAAAACATGAGTCTCTATGCAAAATTTTGGAAAGATTTGATTATGTTTAGAGGTCGCTATGTTTTTCGACTTTTTGCCATAATCATATTATAGTATGAACTTGTCAAAAACATGTATAATTTTGATTTTTTCAAATCGGTTATAAATTATTTTCAAGTCAGTTATTATTTTGAAAAATAAACAACCCAATTTAGAAATGTATACTGCAGTGTTACTGCTTAGTCAGGCTGCATTACGTTTGAAATAAAAATATAATTTTGGATAATTAAAGAAGTAATCCAGTCTGCATAAATCCTGTCATTGAAGTGCTGGAAAACCCGCAACCTACTATTATTTCATTTTGCCTTTGTTGGAACAGAAAATTTTGTCCGATGACTGGAGACAAGTTGCAGCAAGTATTGTTTCTGTGACTCATCCTTAGTATATCATTGTAAGAATGGATCAGAGCCACTCCACGTTCTGCGCAGTCATTGACGACCATCAACAGTTTGACATTTGCCTTCATCGACTGGGAAGTAGGGTCCAGTGGTCAGGGAGTAAAGGACTTTGATAGGAAGGCTGTGGGTTGTTCTTGACCCTGGATGGTAAAAAGATCAAGCAGTTTTAAAGATCTCCTTGTGACATACTCTTCCAGTGGAGTCTGGTGGTCGAAGAATTTCTTGTCCAGACGCTACATGGATAGCGGATTAGGTGGATAAATAAGATTGTATTACCAGAGCAGCCTCAATGTCTTCAGTGACACGCTTCGAAGAAATAGCGGAGATGATGACTGAAAGAGTTAATTAAATCGAACTCAAACTGTAACTCCTTGAATCAGCACAAATTTGTGTTCATACAACTTCCACAGTTTGCGAACACCCGAATCCAGAACACACTGTGCGGGGATTCTAGCCTCCTCCCGAATTACCAACGCAGCGACTATTGGTGCTTTCGTGGCCTCACCAAATGCTATAGTCTATTCTGGTAATGAAATATGAAATTCCTCAGGATTGCCCAATTTTGGGGAGTCCAGACCCAAGAAAGTGTTTGTCAGGCATCCCTAACAGACAACATTGTGAGGAACTCCTTGTTGATGCCAGTTTCACCATAGCTGCCGTTTTGTAACTTACGAGCTTTTATTGCAGAAAGTGAAAAAACATGTGCTGTAAGCTTATTTCATATTCAAGGCTGGCTTCACAGACGAAAAAAGTACTTGAATCACGCTAAATTAGCAGCATACAGAGCAATATTGAACAATACAATTGTAGGATATGAAACGAATTGTGATGAAAAGGTGGCATGCAAAATTGAAAAATTAGTTATAAGCCAACAACCGTTTATCTATCACAAAGAACTTGAAATAAGAGTTTTAATTGTCAATAAGCTTATTATTTTTTAGTTACTTAAATACAGTTGGCATATTGATCATTATTTAGAAAGATGGTGCTTGGTGTTCATGAGTGCTTATTTTAATTCATAATGAAGCTATTTACGCGTCAGATGCGCAATTTTTGCAATTTCTACAAAAAGTGTCAAAACCTAGCGACCTCTAAACATGCTCAGATCTCTTCAATTTTTCAACACAGAGTCTTCTAGTCAACTGTAACAGGGACAGCCTTGTGGAGCAGCATATTTTGAAAAAATATATTTCCCCATGTAAGTTTGGACCAGTCTAGTATACAACTATACATAATTACATATATTTCTGCACACATAAGGGTTCATAAAGTGTCCACTGTCCAATAAGGAACAATGCAAGCATCTGTTCTTTATCTTCTTGTGGAATCATACTGCATCGCACTGTATCTGCTCAAATGTAACTCTCTTCTTGCAACAAACACTCATTAAGACTTAGTACCGTAATCGTGAAAGAATCTAGCATAAGACTACCGCTCAACACAGACGTTCCTGCACGTGTTCCTACCAGATGCTACCTTAGCCTACTCTCTACACGTGTCCTTGCAACAATGTGCATGTACATTAGAGTATCAAACAGGTAGTCTTCAACTGCTCATTTTTATAATTCTATAATCGATTCCGCTTATCAGAGACAAAAACACTCATTCTAACCTTTATTCAACCTCTTCATCATAGCGCAGAAAAAGATGGTGATGCATAGAAATATCAGTCCTGAGAAGGAACCGATCACCAGAACAACAGTAGATGGACTGAAAGGCAACGATGTTGTCGACGGAGTGTGATCCTCATTTTGCGGATCTGCATAATTTCAAAGACATTGCAAACAATCAATTCACGTTCTGTTAAGTTTGTGCGCGTCATCTATATTGATAATTAAAAATTATGCGCTCGACAACATCCAAATTGGTATGCTTGCCTATCCTGTCGTTTCGACGGATTGTAAAAGTATGTAAGTATATCCTTTATTGCATCAGTTTTATTTATTGATACCTCTCTTGACGTAATTACTTCAAATATCACACTATGAACGGTTCTTCTAAAGCTGCGACTAAGACGTCAATCGGCGCATTGTTTCACTAAAATGAAAAATAATGGATCGCCAAACTGCTTTTGGCTGTTGATTTCTGCTGACGAAATAGACGTTCTCTGTACTTGTCATTGATGGATTTTATGAAGCGTTTTCGAATGCTCTTAATCAGCTTTTCAAGTGCACAAGTAATCAGATGTTTAAATAAATGGTATTACATGTTTGTTTGTAAATTTAAGCGTCATTTCAGGCATAATTAAAATTAAAATGTTTGAATTCTGAACATTTGAAATGAGGCTTACTGCTTTTGGTCACAGCCTCCCTCAGTGTGAATATAGCTCTGTCATAGTTGTGGCTTAAACTATAAAAGTTATGTTGCTTATAGTTGCACACCTGCGTAATAACTACATTGGTTGTTCTTTATTACAAGAAAATTATACCTATGAAAGCTGTTGTATCATGGTGTCTTCTATTGACAGAACATTAAAGCTATTTGTTATGTATATGTATGTTATATCCCACTATTTTCGCTGCACCGTGTAGGCCTACCACGAGACGGATACCTTAATGTTTCTAAGCCTCAATTCATCTGGATTGGTACCCCTCAGCAGCTTCATAAGCTTGATTTCATTCTTCTCTCTGAAAGGTTCCCAAGTTCCCAATCTTCTCTTTCTCTTCAAGTGTACGGGATCTGGGTGTTACCCTTGATAGTTCACTTACCTTTACTGAGCACATCTCTATTCTCACACGCTCCTCCTACTTTATTTCACTTAAGTTGTCTCAGGTCATTCGTCGTTGTTCTGTCGCCTCCTCCATCTTCACTACTTTAGTTCATGCTTTTGTATGTTCTCGGATCGACTACTGCAATTCCCTTCTTGTTGGTCTTCCTAAGGTTCATCTCTCTCCTCTTCAGTCGGTGCTTAATACGACTGCTAGACTGATTGCCCGTCTTCCCCGGTAGGCTATACTCTCGCATATCTACCTTTATGTTTGTTGAACTTCACTGGCTCCCACTAGCTGCTCGCATAAAATCTAAAATCCTCTCTCTCATCTTCAAGGCTCAGAGGGGTCTTGCCCGAAATATCTGGTTGACGTAATACTTCGGCCTCACTCAGCTTCCTTTCACCGTCCACTTCGTTCCCCCGATAGATTTGACCTCTTGGTTCCCCGTACTAATTGCTATGGCTCAGTCTCGATTCTTAGAATAGATAGAACGACAGAATGAGATTTCTCTGTATCCCTAACTATATCGAGGAAACTAGCACGAATCAATCTGTGATCGACAGGATGCCGACACCAAAATGGCTTTAGGCTAAATAGTGTCCAACGGGGTAAGATAATTACAGGCGGCATATGCAGTATACATGGGCTTCCAAGATGGCAGTGAGATCCAGCAAACTGGCAATTTGTGGTTTGACGGCACTTGAGATTTGCGAATATTTCTACTTCCAGAACCGCATAAAATCCGTTGCAGAGTAAGAAAATAGTTTCATATGATTCCAGGAAATAGATAGACCTAAAAACGAAAGCTAGGATACCACTATATCTTAACTTAAAAAGTCCCACAAGTCTTTTCTTACGCAAAATAGTGAATGCTGGAGATGTCCACGTGTAATTGTTGTCTGGAATATTCTTTGCGGTAGTGTTTAGACGAACACCAGCATTCTTCGTCATGTTGTTGACGGATGTTTGATCAAAGTGTGCTGTGCAAGAAAGAACGATTTCATGTTCCTTGTACGTAACTTTAACGACTATCTCAGAGTAAATATTTTTCCTTGAAATAACAGTTGTTTTAGAATGACTTATTTCTCCATTTGCTCCATTTGTCCATTCCATCACTGGATTAATGTTGCCTCTGAATTCAACGAAGCACCACATCAACAAAGAGTCATTCTCTTCTAACAAAGACATGTGTGATCCAGTCAGGTTTGTGTCACATTCAGGAACAGAATCTGTAGGCAGCATTACAATTTTTAAAATAGCCAATTAGCTGATGCACCAGTTCAGCATAACTACGACTTTTCCACATTTTGTTGACTAAGCTGTCTTATCTATATTGCACGAAGCTCGTCCGAGGATAACGTTATCGCATAAACGTCCAATCCCTCTGGCAGTTCTCTTCAGCCTAGCCTGGATCTGGGGCTCCTCTGAGTAGAAGTCTTGATGGACCGCTATATAAATTTATATTGATTGACTCATTGATTGACTTCGGTTCATTTGTATTTACTTCTCTCTCGATTCAACCACTGGCTTCGTTGAATCAAATTAAACCTATTTGGACTATATTTACATTTCGTTGTAGTTGTATGCGGGCTACAGTTTCGCCTTACTTTAAATCATATATTCGTTTATTGAGGTCTTGCTGATATATCGCAGCCAGCTACAAAGAAAGAAAGATGTCTTATGCCACGGAAACTGTCAAAATACACTCAATTAATATGATGGGTTAATATTGGCTGACGCCATCGATCTATACGACATCAAATTGTCTGTACAGAAATCAACAAGTCTGATCAGTTAGTTCTGAATACCAACTTGAGGAAATCAAATGATTATAACAATTTCTGATGCTGGCATAGGTAGGATACAATAGTATATAGGATTAAATTAGTATAAACCTTCACAAGTCCGTTTTTATCAAGTGCTTAGTTCAGTGCATATATAGCAGGCCAATTGTGCATATTGATTTTGGACATAAAATATTTCGAATTAAACTGCGAAGAGCCGATTCATCTTAACTGATCGCTTAAAGCCGTCTATTGCTAAATACAGGCCTAGTCTCTGAATGTAATGTAAAGTGTTCGAGCAGAACTGAGTTACATTAAACTGTATCAAACCACAAGGGGTTATGTTTAGCGACCTACCAAACACAACCAACTCTGAATAGTGATTGACACTTGCACTTCCTACGAATTCAGTGCATGTATAGGTGCCTGCGTCTGAAAGTCGTGTTTTGTTAATATGTAGATCAAATTGTCCTGGTTCTGTATTGTTTACAACGTATCTGTCGAAATCTTCAGAAAAGTTTCCGCCCATAAAAATGACCAACTCGTGTGCTATTGCTGACGTTGATTTAAACTTCCACCCAATAGGCGTATTAGATTCTGTTCGACAGTGAAATATTACCGACTGACCGACAAGAACAGCAGCGTTCTGTGGAAACTCTCCTGCAGGAAAGCTTTCAGCTAAAATAAAATTGCATAGACCTCTCACGAATAATTAATAAAACATCTATAGACAATTGGACATGTTTTTCGATTCACCATGACCTAAGTTTAACAGTCGTAGCTAAAAAAGGTATCGAGTAAGATATATCTGTACGTGTACCATCACGAGAACCAATAATTATATGCTGCTACCTAAAATCGTGTCAGCTTCACCAAATGGCGCTATATGAATTCGTATCAGGTTCATAAACTAGCGCTATATTTATTTCTAGTTACAATTGCAAACTGGAAAGTTAAATCAGTTACCACAAACTGCGCCTCTTTAATTTAAGAGATGCGAATAAGCTATTTGATCGAAACTTATCGATAAGCACAACATGGAATGTAGTGTTATGGTTTCTGGTCCGATCTCTGACTCGATCGCGTCGCAGTGAATACCAGCTACCACCCAAAGACAACCAAAATTTTATCCCGCGCCTACTACACAAGCACTTAAATTAATGGCTACTAACTTCAACAATAATATTGATGTTCAGACATGGATGGCTACAGATATTAAAGGCCTTTAACAAATTAATCAGACAATAAATTATATATATATATATATATATATATATATATATATATCCTAACAATAATGACTAAGTAGCACAAAAAATCTTCAGTCCTAAGCATTCCATTTACAGCCTCATAACGTAACAAAGTTGCGTTTGTGTCAACCTTGATTAGTCAATAAATATTGTATTGAATAACTTTACCATAACCATAATCAAAACTTTTAAACAAGAGATCTCTCAAAGTGTTATTTATTGCTTTGATATAACCCATTTGGGCGCTTTCCACAATTGGGATTGTTTTAGTGGAGTAGCGCAGTTATCATTTTGCACGTTAGATCTTTTGACCATAGTATAAAATGGATATAAATTAACGAAAATGTAATGCAATAAGGTAAATCTACAGGTGCTGCAACAGTATGTATGTATGTATGAGCACTTGTTATAGCGCCCCTTCAAGATTTCTACTCAGAGGCGCTCCCGACTACAGCGCGGGCACTGAATCGGAGTTTCACGCCGAAGCGCATGGGCAACTGCGAGTGAAGGACCTGCCCAGGGTCCCTACGTGGCGGCTTGAGGTGGATTCGAACCCGCAACCATCCGGCTGCAAGGCACCGAACATACCCCTATACCACCGCGCCCCACAGGTATGCTACAGACACTGTGCAGTATGCATGCTTGTAAGAAATTCTCCTACAAATGTATCATCTAAAATGTAGCCTACACCTTCGACTTTTCTAATGCAACCGTTTAAGTTAATAAGCAAGTTTTTCGAGTGCAACGATAACAATGACAACGAAACAACTCACCCGATATAAATATAATTACAAACGCAAGAGGAATATCCATTGTAATGTTGGATTCAAATCTGAATTCAGATGGTGATTAACTTGATATTAATTTTTTAAGCTATTTTCGTTATGTTAAACGTTGTAAGACTCAAAGGCAAAGCAGGTTTGTGTAATATCCAATTGGAAGTCCACTATCTAATTATAGATTATGCTTATAAGCTGAAGCCCGAAAGCGGATATGTCAACTGCAACTACAGCGGTCGACTCATTTTCTATTCATGTACGAAGATCCTTTCTGAACACTTCGAAATGCTGTAAAATAGTTGATGAGATACACAGACATCAAGATTTTCTCAAATGATGAAGGCTGCAAGGTTGAAAGCCGATTCTTGTATGGTCAACATCCAAATATGAGGTCAATGGTAATGTATAATACATGCATATTGTAATCTGATTTCTTCCGAAAGCGGATATTTCGTTTGTATACTACTGTTGTGAAAAACTATGTTTCATATTTAGCTGTGCATCAAATGCATCTGTGCATTTTCACTAGCCTATAGACTACTAGCTGTTTTAGGATAGTGAAGTTGGTCCTCACAAGTCGTGTGATGTGCGACGTCATTGGTAGGTTTCTGTAAGAAAAACCGGTTTATAATTTAAGTAAAGTAAGTAAGTCAGAGTGTTTTTTATTAAACGCAAGCAAACGCTCAGCGCTTTACATACAAAGTCAGAAATAATTTATGTACAAAGAAAACGATAATTAGAAGAAAATTAAGTCAACTAGAAAACATATGTCTAACTGTACAACATCCTAGCTAAGAAGCCACGCCTGGCAAGGGAATTAAATCTAGGGAGAACACGGTTATGTGAGCGTGGGCGCAGGTCATGACCAGTGCAATTGACAGGGGGGAGAAGGTCGTGGAGGGTGTGGCTAGTATTTGTTAAGATGTTTCTAAAGAGGTCTATATCAGCTTTTTTGCAAAGCTCCTTAAAGGTGGACTACGAATACGAGTACAAGTATTCTGCATTGCCATGGCAAAAGGAAGCAAGTCGAGTTTAAGGTTAAAATTACATATCGGTATCATTTTGGTTCAAGAAGCAAGTCCAACACAATCGTCTATATAAATAGTTATTATTGCATGTGGTTCTGGCGGAAAAGCAGAGGCAGAAAGAAGCATGTCCAAGTAGTACTGGAAAATTCCAAGGTAAAAAGAAGCATGTCCATGCGTATGCATCAACCAATTGTACGCGTAAATTCAGACCGATGGGTGATGCCTGAGTTGTTTTTCTCATTTTTCTCATAAACTAAAATCGGTGACTTGCTTTCTTTTGCCATGGCAGGGTAGTATTGGGGTAACAAGTAGAGTTGCAAGTTTAGTAAAACTACAAGTGCCAAGTACAGCATTAAAGAACTTTTAGAGTTATTTCCTGGTCATCGTAAATGAAAAAGATTATTATATTTATCATTAATCTGTTAAACATTGAAATAACTTATCTAGTGAGAAGCAGTGTTCAAGCTTATATGAATTAAGCATTTATTCTTTAGACAGAGTTACATCAAGGTAGTTGCTTCCATCAAATCCTTCCTCTCTTGAGCATCAGTTGATCCCCTCTGGGTTAAATACTGGAGCACAAAAGATGTTATCGTATGCAGATGAAGTACTGACATACATGAAGGACGTTTGCGCCGTAGAATGAATTACAGAATTACATCGTCATAATTATAATGGCATTTCCATAGCCATTGTATTCCCATGGAGAGGCATTGGTACTGATTCTTATGCTGGAAGGAGCTCTGAGTAGACGCTAGATGGAGTGATATCGAGCGTATTGAGCTCGCAATAGTTGTCGCCTGATCACCCAGCATACGAGTTGCTGGGTGATTACTGGCTCCATCTTCTGGCAACATTCCGACTTGGTGGTTTGTAGCTGTCATCCAACTTGGAGTCATGTTTCCAGGCCTACCTGCAATCGACAGCAATACGTAATTAGTGTAGCAGAGTATTGGTGTTACAATAATGGACTCAAAATCTTAATGTCTTGATTGTAAGCTGTTCATTTTGTTACAAAGATACAATTTTGATTTATTCTATTTGATACCTACGTAGGCTACGTACAACGTCGTACATACATAAACCTCTATAAAGCTGGCTGATAACCTAGTGTTTCGTCAAAATTACGGATTGACCCAGTCACGATGAAGACAGTTACCGACGAAAATGTAAACCAATTTCCGTAGAATATTGATTTGCTTAAAATTTGCCAGCTTCACATTCAGACATACTTTTCATTACTGCAGTTGCAACGAACAGGCCTGCGATGAAGCCAACAAGAAGACAGGTCGCACAATAAGAATGATGGTTGTCTTTCCGATTTCTGTAGTTACAATCAGTGTTTCTCTTGTAGGCTAGTTGCATATTCCGTCACTTCTGAAGTTCTGTCGTGATTTACTTCAAGAGCTTTTTGTATTCCAGTTGGTTGTGTGAAATCTATTTAAAATATAAGTGATTTTTAAATGCCATTATTTGGCGACCTATCATAATTTTACATTCCCTGACATGAGTTTCTCGAAATTGACAACGTTTGGACAACTAATTTATTGGACTGAAACTCCTAACGCAAGGGTGAAAAATTAATACTTGAAAATTCCTTTAATCCTTGATTTAGTCCGAACACTATGGTTGAAATCCGGTATAGCCAACATAATAAATGGAAAATATATCTTTAAAAATAACTGACAGAAGGAAAACATACAACACGGACCAAGACAAAAGCAGAAGGTGCCTCAGGACTGAACATTCAAAATGTCCCGGTGAACATGATGGTGATCGCTGATAGCTTCGCTAGCTTTGAATTCAGATTGTTGCCAATGGTGCAATAGATCAGAATTTTGGTTTTGAAATGTACAAGCCCTCCAGGATCTTTCTTGAAAAGGGAATTTGACATTCCAAGTTTAAGCTAAAATCGAAGCTCAAAGTCTTCCTAAGTCTGCACTATTAGCTGTTAACCTGCATGTGGGCGAGCCGTGGGCCCGTGGTCTTGTGTGACTTCGAGACGGGATGGGATTTTTAAGTCTGTTCATGACTCCACTTACTTAATGTTCTTCCCTGGCTGCTAAATTTTCAACTATCCGAGACTAGGATTCTTGTGCAGGTTTAGAAATTCTACGAAGTTGGACCTCTCGGTACCTAAAGAAATTGTTTAGCCTTATTCTGGGGGTGGCGAACCACAGATCCTTAAAGTAATTGACCATTGATCGTACCACGGCTACGTTGCCAACGTGCAGCAGCGCGTATTTTCGTTACTGCTCACATTTAAACTGATATTCCCTTGTTCTTCAAGTTGTAAAGTTATGATTCTTCAAAACCGGTCTGAGAGAGTCTCTGCATAAATAGGTAACCAGTCGCTACAAAATTGTGTATTGCATTGCACTACAGCCGTCATTATTAGTATCTTCATCTTCGTCTGTGTTTAATATTCTTCACTTTCTCCTCTTCTTCATCAAACCCATTTCACCAACATAGCCATTGAAACAGAAGTGATAGACATTTATGAACCCCATATTTTCTTCAAATATGATTAACTAACATTCTTCAACAGTAAATTTAATCCGTGCAAGAATCTATGTTGCTATGATTGACACATGCATATGTTCCAGCATCTGAGAGTTCTGTCTTCGTTATTATCAAACTGTTCTTGTTTTCAGTTTCCAAAGGAGGTACTGAGAATCTTTGGCTGAAGCCAGGTTGAATGAATCGATTATTGGTCAGACGATCGCAGAACACCGAGAACACTGAGAACAATTATCGTCAGATATTATTATCCCAGTATCTGTGAGGCATAAGGAGAAAAACAGAACACTGATATCAAGGAAAAGGTTTTTTAGGACACCCCCTGCGTGGTCGTTGGTTATTCGGTACCACGAAGCTGTCGAAACTTGCTTCGGTGGATTCGACGTCTGTGTCTTGCTTGTTCTTTCCTGCTTCCAACAGAAGCGATGGCGGGTGATCCATCAGAAGCTGGGAAGTTTCTCACTAAAATTCAATCAATTTAAGTACTTTTTCTTTTTTAGTGATAAAGCACAAGCATTATATCTAAACTATTTTAGTCAATATGTTCCTTTTAACGCTCGTGCCGCAACCTATTTTCGGTGCACGTATTCCGCAACCTGGGATAATTTTACCCCAGAGTATCTTAGGAACTACAAAGCATGAAGACTTGTTTTTTGTTTTTATTATAGCGGATTTCTGGTCTGAAAAGTCAAAGAAGGTATTTCTAACACTAAAGGACAATCAGAAGACCTTCATTTTCCAACATTTATTGTCAGATATTAGTATCCCAGTATTTGTGAGGCATAAAGAGAAATTAGGTTTGCCGCGTTGTGGAAAGTCATCAGAGGTCAGATGTCAGCATCGTATGATAATCGTATGACCATCGCATGACTTTGTAGTTCAAGTCCAACTGCGGTTAATTTTGGCTTGCTATAATTACTAATATCAGATTGGTGTTGTTCATGTCTATTTCATGGTTTTTCTGGGGGAAGGGTCGCTGAATATTAGATTTGTATGCGAAACATTGTACGACCATTGGATGACTTTGTAGCTCAAATTAACTTAGCCTGCCATCATTTACCGTTGGTTTCTCAGGACCTGCGAGCGATAGAATGGTGATTACGATTTTGTGGAACGAATAGCCTACAGCGGCGTACAGCACTTTAATAAAAAATGAGATTTGTAATTGTAGCCTACGCTGTGATTAACAGCAACTGAATACATTTAAATCTGATTTCAGATGGTTATAAACTTGTTATTAAAATTATGTAAACTACCGTCTTTCTGCTTAAATTAAATGCTCTGAGATTCAAAAGTAAAGCTGGTATGTGTAAGAACCAATTGCAAGTTTACTGTCTAATTATAGATTATGCTTATAAGTTGAAGCCTGAAAGCGGATATAATATATGTCAACTGTAACTACAACGGTCGACTCATATGCTATGCGGAAAATTGGGTTTCATATTTATCCGGCGCACTGCATGCACTTGTGCATGGGTCGCAGTATACCAGCTTTGCTCGAACAGTACCACGTATAAAGAATTAGAAATACCATATAATAGTGGAGGAGATACATAGAAGTGTTTAAATTTTCTCTAGTGATGTAAAGCGTTGCAAAGTTTGAAAGCCGATTCTATATGGTTAACATCCGATATTTATCTTCTGACAGTTATTATACTAATGATACATATTGTATTCTGTTACTACACGGTATACTTGTTGAAAACTATTTCGACTATGCAATGCACTTATGCATGGGTCATAGTGTTTTTCACTTATAGACAAGGTTACTTGATTAATAGTACTGACTAATCCTTTACAAGCGCTTAAAATACCATTTGCATCGTTAGTAGAGAAACAGTAGAGGTGAATGTGAATATGGTATTTATGAATATGGCATTTATAGAAATATAAGTCATCATACCTGGATATTGATAACTAAATGCAGAATCAGGCGTTATCTTGTGCCTATGTTTACAAAGATATGGCTAGCGAATGCATTGTTTTCCAGTAACCTCTATTACTGTAAATCACTGTGCAACAAACCAAAATTCTGAATTGTTTTGTACACGATTATATCCTTCAAAATGTTCATTTGTCCTTAGCGAACAAAATCATGAAGAACACTGAACACTTTATAGGCCTATATGCAGAAACAGTTACTTGTAGGCCCAATAATACTAGTATATTATATATTATAATTTATTAGGTGAATCAATGCAAATTCTGAATAACTTTTCTGTACGTGATTATTTCCTTAAAACCAAACAAAATGGATAAACTATGATCTTTTTTCTGAATACAGTGCTTTTAATTGACAGCACGTATAGATTCACTTTTTAATATATAGATATTATATATTACTGATACAAATTTTGTAATAGGCTTACATGTACATGAGCTTATAAAAATCAGTACACAGATAGGCTGAAATATCGATTTTCTATAGCCTTGCAAAAGTTGAGATTACATCTCCACATTTCGCAACTACCGATACGAATACAAGTAAACAGATAACAAGTCGAGGTTTTTGATAATGTTACTCAAGTAGGTCCCGACTGCAAGTACCAAATACAACATTCCTGGTCTTATTGAGACATTTCATAGTCATCGTAAATATATATGACTTTTGCAATTCTCTCGGATCCTTTGAAACTTGAAATAACTGTCAAACAAAGAAGCAAAGCGTAAATTCCAGCTAATAGGGCCTTTGAATCAAACACGATTCTTTAGGTTGTTTAGTTCAATTAGTTGCAATTCTTAATTTTTCGCAGCCTGGTTATAGGTTGACTCTCTGCCTAAAACATTGATGCATAAATGTCACTTCTGCAAAACGGAAGTGTTCTCGTATGCAGGTGAAGTGTTGCCATAAGACGTTGTCACTATAGAAGGATTTACATCCTCATACAGTGGCATTTCCAAAGGCGCGGTGTTCCGATGCGATGGCATTGAAGATGATTCTCCTTGAAAAAGAAGCTCCGAGTAGACGCTAGATGGAGTGTGTGGAGGCACTGAGGCTAATTCGCCAGCCGGACGAAGCTCGGAGTAGACGCTAGATGGAGTGTGTGGAGGCACTGAGGCTGATTCGCCAGCCGGACGAAACTCCGAGTAGACGCTAGATGGAGAGATATTGAGAGTATTGAGTTGGCAATAGTTGTCGACTGTTGCAGGGTTATTACTCGCTCCACATTCTGGAAACATTCCGATTTGGCGGTTTGTAGTAGCAGTCCGATGTGGAGCTAAGTGTAAGATTCCAGGCCTATCTGCAATCGACAACAATGATGTTTAGTGTCACAGATAATAAGTAGTCTATTTATCCTATGAGTTTTGAGCGCCCACATAATTCATCCAACTGTTCACTTACTATAGAAATCGTTCAAGCGATTAGGTTGTGACAAGACGAAAGTAAATCAGTTATGCTAACGAGGATCACATATTTGCCAACCAAATACCGATGCCAAACAGTCTGTAACAAAGTTAGTCGATGTGGATAAGTCATTGAAGTTCTTTTGCTGAGCTCTTCCTGTGATGACTTTTCTAGTCATGTGAGCACTGCTTGTTTACTAATCAATTTTTTTCATTAATGACTTCGCATTATTTTGGCTAGAGTAAGCGTCCCTATTGTAAGGTAAATAAAGACTCTATGTTAAGCGTAAAGACATAATACCTACATACATACACGCATACGCACATAGATATACATACGCATAGGGCCTTTAGATATATTTACATACACGCTTAGATACACTCACAAGTGCATAAATACATACATACCTACGCATTTATGCTTGGTCTAGCTATAGCTGTATTATTTGGGCAATACCTTCTTTTTAGCACATATATTAAATTTCAAATTGAGCACAGTTTACTACTGCTACTGTATACATAGAAACTAGTTTAAACGGTGAACTGCTAATTGCGGTGCAATAATACAATTTTAATCGATTCGGTTTATATATACCTATGCTAATACACAATGCTCTAAAGAGGTTGCTGATTTTCGTCAGAAACACCTTTCTGATGCAATCATCATGTTGATAGCTATTGAATAGATGTCAGCTAATTGTTCGAATGCTATTCTCTTAAAATTTCTAGTTTCACATTCAGGCTTACTTTTGAGTACAGCTGTTGCAACGAACAGGCCTGCGATGAAGCCACCAACAAGACAGGCCGCGATAATAAGGATGTTGGGTGTATTTCCGTATTCTGTCGATGATGTGACTCTTGTAGTTGTTACTCCTGTAGAAATTCTAGTCGCATGTTCAGCCGCATCTGTTGTTGTGTCTTGATTTTCAAGCGTCGTTTGTGCTCCACTTGCTAATGAAATAACAATCATAGTTAACACATCCATACCCCGAGTGACTACTGCTAAATTTCTGGGCATATAATTATGTCGACTAATTTCTCACATGGAACGATCATATTGAAAACACATCAACAAAAATTGCTAAAATATAGGTATCCTATCTAGAGTTGCCTGACTCCTACCCACCAACATACGTCTTAACTTGTACTATTCAATAGTCCATCCTTACCTAGCTTAGTGTAATATCAAATGGGCATCAAACTACCCATCAAGATTAAAACTATTAGCCATCCTTCATAAAGGAACTATTCGCATTATAGACAACTGCTCCTTTTTTCTCTCAACTGACCCCGTATTCAAACAATTGTGCATGCTGAAAATTGAACAGATAACTAAACAGCAAATTTCAGACAACTGCCAACTATGTTTTATGAATATGTTTCGACGATTTCTGAAGTCAATCCGTACAATATACGCTCCTCAAGCAACTACATACCTATTTATTCCAGCACTAACACTCGCAAGTTTCACTCAAAAGTGCTAGAGCTAAAACCTGGATTTCTATATCTACTGAAATACGATGTTTACCTAATATCTACCCTTTTTTAATGTAAATTGCATGACTATAATGTTAACTCAATCGTCAGCACTGTTTGAGCACGTGTAAGCGCTGTTTATCTAGTTAACTAGTTAAGTCGTTTTGAATTTCTTCTGTAATGGAATATATCTGCCGCTCTACTGTTGTTTTAATTGGGTCTCTTGGCGGTTTTCTTCTCTATTGCTCCCTGAAGTTTTTAGTTTAATTCTTATTTGTATGTATTTGTCTGTTATCTGATGGGTTCAATAAAAATTATGGTTATGGTTATTATTATGGAAATAGAATTAATTGTCTTCTTCAGTAGTAAAGTAAATCCGTGCAAGAATCCTTCTGTTCTAATGACTGGCACATGTGTATGTTCTAACATCTGAGAATTCCACCCTGGTTATTATCAACCAATCTTCGTTTTCAGTTCCCAAAGGAGGTACTGAGAATCGATGTCCAAAACTAGGCTGAAGAATTCGATTTCTGGTCTGACGATCGCAGAATGCTGAGCTGCTATTCAATGTAAATGGTTTATTAGGGCACCTGCTTATGTAATCTGAAGTTGTTCGATACCACGAAACTTGTTTAGGTTCATTCGATGACTGTGGGGCATTATAGGTTTTTTCTACTCCTAACTGGAGAAAAGGTGCATGCAAATGACAATAGTTGTAATAATATTATTAGTTATTGTTCTTGTTCTTGTCGTTGTAGGGGTGACAGTAGCAGTGATAGTTATAATAATAATGATGATGATGATGATGATATGATGATGGTATTAATAATAATGATGATCATGATAACAATAATCAACATCGTCGTCGATCTCGTCGTTGTCGTCATTATCGCTATGATTTCACGATCGTCATCAACTAGCCTATCATTAGCATTAATGTAATCGTCTTCAACTCAATTCTATGATTGTGCCGAACTATGGCACAGTTAGGCGCTTTTATTTCTGCCTTGCAATTTCTGCTGCGTAGTAGTTTACCGCCTCTTAGTTCTGCAGTTTGGCGCTTTATTTACTGCTGTTGCCAGCACCGCATAAGGGCGGCAAATATTGATCGCTGCTGGTGATCCAGTTACGCGCCAGAAGCCGGCGACCGCATTGGTCTGTAAGCGCGGGTTCTTTAGGCGGGAGCCGCTGCCTATAAAAGCGAGCTGCATCGCTTGCATTGAGCTCAGTCGATTTCCAGCTGCTGTCGGACGCGTACCGCCTGCTGATAGACGTAGCTCGCACGTTCGATTCCCGCCTTTGGTTTTGGCGCGAAAGGTGATCTTGAGCGGAGCTTAATGAGACGGAGTGTTCAGTGAGTGAGGCTGTACACTGCTTACGATCGGAGGGTTCGGGGTTCGACGCCTGCTCTGTTTTACGTGCTGATCGGACGATCGTTTCTTTCTTCGGAGTTGCCCACCAGCTGAACTGCGGTGCGGTTGAGGTTAGAAACCTGGTGTATAAGTTACGTAGTATAATCAATGTTTATTGTGCGCCATGTAAATAATCTTCTGTTGTGTTATTAATATCTGATTATCATTGAAGACTGATTGGAGGAGATTACCTCAAGGAACAAATCACTTTGTAATTTGTTTTAGTAATAAAGATCTAATTGATTAAATTCAGTAATGGAAGCTGACTTGTCTTTAGTCGAGGAAACTGATGATATAAGGAAAATCTTACGAGAACAGGCCGCCATCTTGAACTCCTTAGTGAGTAAGATGCAAAACATGGAAACCAGATCACGGTTTCTTGAAAGTGCAGTTGTGGGAAAGAAGGACCCAGATACCCTGCGAGGTATTGGTCTGCCCACAGCAGAAGCCGCGGATACAGCGCCTGGCCATGGTACCCTGGTAGAAAGTGAAGTAGAATCTATAAATGCTTCTGTAGCGCCATCGCAACAGACGTTGCGTAGAAGCGCTAGACTCAGAGATAAAACCCTTAGAGTTTCATTACCTCTTACCGGTGAAACTGGCAGCATATTTATTGCTACGCCAGGGGTTCGAACCCGGGATCAGAAGTTTGTTGAGAAGGAGATTTTCCCACAACTGCCCGACCCGAGCCTGGATAGGAAGGGGGTCGCCACATGATTATCTTCACATGCACAAAGTATCATCATTTTGGTCTTAGCAAATTTGTTTCTTTCGTTTTTAACAGAATTAACTGACCTTCTTCAACAGTAAAGTTTATCCGCACAAGAATCCTTTTACTGCTGTTGTCGTAGCATGCGTATATTCCAGCATCTAAGAGTTTTAGCCTGGTTATTATCAGACTGTTTTGGTTTTCAGTTTCAAAAGGAGGTACTGAGAATCTTTCTTTGAAACCAGGCTGAATGATTCCATTGTTGGTCAGACGATCGCAGAACACTGAACTGGTATCTAAGAAATAAGTTTGATTAGGACACCTTCTTGAGTCGTCGTTGATTATTCTATACCACAAAACGTGGCTTTGTGGACTCAATGTCTCTGTCGTACAAGACAGTTCTTTCCTGCTTCCAACGGAAGCGGAGACGTATGATCTTTCCACAGCTTCGACGTTTCTTGCTAAAAGTCAAACACAATAATTATGCACTTTTGCTTTTTCGATGATCACGTGGTCAAATACCTCCCACTCTTCAATCAGGTGATCGACGTCATTAATACGGGAACGATAAACCCGCTCCTCCTGCACACTCCAGATTTGATAGTCAACTGGATTGAGGTCTGGGCGGTCAAAGGTTGCGGGGGATATGAAGTTGGATGTCTCCAGGGACAGCAGAGCGAATGGTCTCACGTGCTCGATGCGGGATCGCGTTTAGGCGGCGGCCAGACACCTGCTTGATGACAGGAAGCAGATGCTGAGCGAGCAACACATCGCGATAGTACGCTGCATTCACCTTTGCACCCGGCTCGACGAAGATCAAATCAGTGCACCTATAGGGTTGACACACCAACTGAGACCATCAATGACTTCGAGAAGTGTGAACGGGCTTTGAGGAGACATTCAGCAGGAACATGTGTCATGCGCGTTCCAGCCGCCGCATAAACGCGATCCCGCATTCGTGACGTCGATCACCTGATTGAAGAGTGGCAGCTGTTTGACCACGTGATCATCGACCGGACCATCAAACAGTGGCGTCCACATATTATACGGTCGTGTGTCCGTGAACAAGGAGGACATTTTGAACACCAGCTGTACAGTTACGCTGAGCTTCACCTCCTTATGGCGCCTATAGCCCTATTATGTTGGAAATTTCCCCTTTTCAGTACTGCATTTCAAACGTTCATAAACTTGACAAAATTACAAAACATTTCCAAACGGCGTTACGAATTGGTGGTACCCAAACTATTGGTTATTATTACAAATTGAACCTATAAGAAACCACATTTCTATATATAATACCCAAGTTCTCGCTATGACTCATCGATCGAAACTATCGGAAATCCCCAAGGTATCGATCGATGAGTCAAAGGTCGCGAAAGTTCCCAACAGTTTCGATCAGTCGTCAGTTTCGATGATGAGCCGTCACACGGTCGTTAAGTCTTCATTATTGACCCACGAATTAAAGGACTCGGGATAACCAAGCCATTTTACGAGCGATTTCTTTCCGCGTTTCTTAATAATCTTCTCGATTCTAAATAATTCTTGAGTCGTCTTCTGTAGCTCTTGCTCGTAGAATGAGCCTTGAATTTCTTCTCCGTTATAATCTTTAATCTTATAGGTTGGAGGATCAGTGTATTGAACTCCAGACACGGTAAACACCTCTTCAGACCATCTCGCCGTGTATCCTTTTTCAAATGTAGTCTTTTTCTTCGTTATTCTAACTTTATCACCTACCGAGAACATAGGCTTAATGGGTTCTGAAATTTCATCACCGTACAAGTTCATCCATACAGTCTTTTCATTATTTTTCAGGCTCGCTTTTGCAGGCGTCATTTTAATAGAAGAATGTCTCGCGTTATTATAATTACTAACCATTTCGCCTAATACATCGATATATCTTCGAGTTGAATTAGCTGTAAAATACTTAAACATTTTATCCCTCATCGTTCGATTCCATCTCTCAACAACACAGGATTTCTCCTCATTTTCAGTGGAATATAACTCAACCAGATTCTTTACATCCTTATTATAAAATTCTTTTCCTTTATCAACCCATACTTTACCCGGTTTTCTTCCGCTCTTTAATATTTTCAAGAACCCGCTGGCTGTAGATTTTCCACTTTTATCAGTCAGTGGCACGATCCAACCATACTTTGAAAATACATCTATAACCGTTAACAAGTATTTCACGTTATCGTTATCTTTAGCGAATGCCTGCATATCGATCAGATCAGCTGCCCAAATGTCATCTATACCCCCGACGTACACCTTCCTTTTTCTAAAATGCCTTACTACAGGTTTATGCAATTCATCCGCTAGTTGGTCAGTCCATTTCAAGCTTTTTTTAAACCTAATCCCAAACTCGATTTAGCTGATAATATAGGTTTAACTAAACTCCTCTCTATTCGTTCACGTAAGCTTGGATTAGAAATATTATTCAAAGCATTAATCATAGTTCTATCAGCTACATTCCTATTAGCCGTATCGGAGTATTGATTGTAAGCTAAATCGTGAATATAAGCGGCGCTATCGACTCGGTCAACGGGCTTACTCCACTCTTTAGGAGTGCCATCGGGATTAAGTCTCAAATCTAATCTAGTTCCAGGTCCCGTAAATGAGTGTCCAGGTAAATGCATCTCACCTTGAAATTTAGCCCAAGGCAACTTGATGTTACTTGTAACCGAATTTAGAGAACTGACTAGATCTCCTCCATTCGAAGCAGTTCCTTTCACGAATTGAGTTTTAGTAGTTCCACATACAGCGCATACGCCTCGAAGCATAGGCCTGTTATTTTTACTGATGACGTTCTGAATATCTTTCGTTTCGGTTTTTCTCTTACACTTTACGCAATACATCGTTATTTTAAATACAAAAACATTTATATTAAAATGACTATGGAAGTTAAGGATTTATCGTGGAACGAAAACGCATCGAAAAGATTTAACAGCCCGCTATTACCTAGAAGTATAAGAGGTTTAATCGTAGGGAAATCTGGTTGTGGGAAGACGACTTTACTACTGAATTTACTCTTAAGACCTGAATGGTTAGACTACGATAACCTACAGGTATTCGGAAGATCTCTCTTTCAACCAGAGTATAGAATACTAAAAAAAGCACTCGAAGAAAAGTTACCTAAACAATCCATAGTCGGGTTATTCGATTGCCAAGACGAGATCATAAGACAAAATATTCCACCAGCAGTTATAGTTGAGGAAATGGCTAAACACTTGAATGAGAAATCTGATATATCTGCCAAGTTCTTCGAATCAGCTGAAGACGTACCAGACCCGAGAGAGTTGAAGTCGGAGAAGAAGAACCTAATGATCTTTGACGATCTTCAGTTAGAAAAGCAGCACAAGTGTGAATCGTACTACATCCGAGGAAGGCATAGCAACGTTGACTGCTTCTACCTCGCCCAAAATTATTTCTTACTACCGAGACAGACGATTAGAGAGAATGCAAACTTTATCTGTTTGTTTCCACAAGACCAGAGAAATATTGGTCATATATACAACGATCACGCGAGTACGGACATGCCTAAGGATGAGTTTAAGAAACTATGTAAAACAGCCTGGAAGCGACGCCACGGCTTTCTAGTAATAGACCAGTCCAGCAATAAAAATAACGGCAAGTATAGATGTGGATTCGATGAATTCTACATACCGACGACTATTTAAAATAATAATCTCATTATATAAAAAGAATGGAATCTGCTCTCGAAAAGCTGACGACTATTATGGAAAAGGTGGAACGTAACACGAGTCCAAAATCGTCGTTCTATATTTTGGTGAGTAAAAAGAACGCGAAGATTAGGACTCAGTTTAATCCGCTAATCGAACTGGACGCGAGTAAAAAGTATGAAATGTCTCTTTTGAATCTAGAGACTTATTTTAGTTTTCCGAATATTAGCGCAACAAACAACCATTTCAGATATACACCCAACGCCGATAGAATATCGACTTAGAACCAAATAGTAATACGTTAAAATCCGTGCTAACTATTGCGCCTAATTATAAAGTTGATTTTACATCAGACAACTCGATTAGAACGGTCCTAGGTTTCAATCGCCGGACATATTCGGAGGGGTATAACGAATCCGAACAAATAGTAAACATAATGAACGTAACCAGTTTGAGAGTAACGAGCGATGTAATAGGGGCTTCGTATACCAACGGATCGACGGCGAACGTGATATATTCGTTTTTTCCTAACGTAGGACCTGGTTACAAAATTATCGAAGTACCCACTAATTTGGTGTATCTTCCAGTCACGCTGAGCACGATTTCATCTATGGAGACGAAGCTTACCGACCAAAATGGAAAGCTGGTTAACCTTAGAGGAGAGGAATTGTCGATTAGATTTCACATAAGAGAAGTGTGAGTACTATTAAAAGTTTATCTTAGTTATATATAAAATGAGTCGGTACACGAATGTATACGTTAATATTTCGAAAGGACAGAAAGACAAAATCAAACGCGCGAAGGCTGTCTGGGAATACTATCGCAGTATCGCGTAATGAATGGTTACATAAGTAAGTAAATTGTCGGTCAGTGAAGTTGAATTGATATGTAAATTGAATTTAAAAAAATTAAATACAAATTAAATAACGCATCGTCGAGTTGCCTATCGCTTAAGAAATTTCGAATTCACGATTATCTGACCATCATGTGGTTGGTCCCTCTCCTTGGAATGACCTTCCCCTCACCAAGGGCTAAATCAATGATTGTTTTTCTTGTTTGGTCTCTCGTTCTTTAAAGACGTTTCTTTTCCCCAGGGGTTTCGTGCTGAGAGCGCTTCTGAATAGTTATTCTGAGAGAGGCGCTAAATAAATCTTTAGATACGATACGATCATGAGAATTCACCAAAACCTCTTGCTATCTCTCCACAAGTCTTGCACTCAAAGCTGAAAGCAAATCCTACTCCGATTCGATCCTCCTTTCCCTTGACCTCCCTCGCAGTTTCAACTCTAAACACCACCCACCTTAGTCGTGTGACTGTCTGCCTGTCTGACCCTTTGGATCTTGACCTTGCCTATCGATTCTGTTTTGATTAATGGCACCTGTGATTAAGCTGTTTCCAGCGACTTCGCTTTTTGGGCTCTGTAGAAATTACGATAGGCCCAACGAACGTTCCTAATTTACCCTACTAGAGCTGTGAATATTTGGAGTGAACTGCGCAAGCGTCACGTTCCTGGAATGTTTGTAAACATGCCACACGGCGGATAAAGATTTACATTGCGTGAATTAAAGTTTTTGAAAATTTAGAATATCGCATGGTCGTTTCAGAAAGATAGGAATCAACACGTTTGCAAACATGTGAGTTTAGGTAGGCCTATCATTAATTAGGCCCTATAATTTAGTGGCGTTCGGCAACAGTGTCCAAAAACCTATCCTCTGCTCTTGGAAACGTAGCACTGTAGGATCTACGAATACGCTACCCGTACCCAAGAAGGCGTATACTTTATTAAATTATTTTTGTGTGCCCGACTGCCTGTGCCTTTGGCTAGACTTTGGTCCTATAATATTATGTATAATAATAATTATTGCACTAAACCATGGTGTATAATCCTACAACATGACTAAACTAAAGTACTGGAAGAAAACGTGATACAGACAGCGGAAACTATTAATAGAGATCACCGTCGACCAGAGGTCGCAGTCGATCGACGAATCAAATTGCCCGTATTATTAATCAGGTCAGTTTCGTAGACTCAAGTACAAACATAATAATGATTCGCTGATCTTAAACTGACCTAGTTATCTGTAAAACGATTGGCTGATGGGACGCAGCAATGTTTTGATATTATGCGGACTATGTGCAGAGGGCTATTTTGATCGGAAAATTAGAATTTATTTATTCCGCGTGGAGCTGTTTAACATTCTAAAAGTAGTTGATGATTACGTATTTTAAACAATCTCTTTTCTTTTAGTTGCGAAACAATGTCAGCGTCTAAGTTTTGTCGGAACTTCTTGACATTCCCGCAAATGGTTAGACCAATTTTTCTTTTGATGGACATTTTGTTAGATTATTAGTTGCAATTTTAGAATGAAAAAAGAAAATTTGTAGTTTGCGATGTGTTGTGCTGTGTTCGTTTATGTAAAAAGCAGTAAGCGAGATCCAGAATGCTCGCATTTACCATCCCTCACCTACAATAATTCCGATCTCGCATCGACACCCGACCAAACAACCTTGCTCTTCCGGATTTGATTTCATATAGCGCCGGCTTGTAAGGTGGTTCTCTGAGCCTGCCATTGTGTAGCGCTGCAAAATTCGGTGATTTCCATTTGCACTGTATAATAATCTGAAATTTCTCAAACACAGATGAATACGATATGATTTCCGCTGTCGAAACATAATGTGATTGTTTTTGGTAATGGGTCAGAAGTATCAGTTAACTCCCGTACCTGCACTTTGCTCCTTTTTTACCACATTGTGCCTTATTGCCATTCTGCATTGTTTGCCACATTGCTTTCTCTTCTGTTAATAGATATACTTTATGGTTTGAAGGTAAAATCTGTTACTGAAGGAGCAACAATAGGCAAAATTTACAAAAAAGCCATCTGCATATTCAGTAACTCAAACTGATGTCAGTTCACTCAGATGTGATATCAGCTCTAAACAATGCTGTGGTGGTTTATCATTTTTGGCTTCTGAATGTTTAAGATGGCTCCTGTAATTCTCCGATTGCTGTAAAAATTGAGTGCTGTCGAAGTTGGGTGTTGATTGCGTCCACAAATCTGTTATTTAATTCTTTGTACTTGTATATTTATTTTATTTGCTTGTTGCCGACACAAACTGCAATGTAATAGCTTTGGTTTACTTACTGATCTATGCGTCATCTGTATTTGTTGTAGCCATAATTGCTTACAAATATATTTGCTTCCTGTATTTGTATTTTGCTCGCAAAACAGGCGTTCTATTTCTAAACCAATTTAGGAATTCTTGTAACTAAATAAAGTTAACCTACCAGAGCAACAAGTGAGGTATACACTGTCTGGGAGACCATTTTTCTTGTTGTTTGTCCCTTAAAAGGGTCCTGAACACAAACCATTACCGTTTCCGTGATGAAGGAGCTACAATAGGCAACATTTATAAAAGGCCATCTGCATAATTATTCAGTTAATAAAACTGATGTCAGTTCGCTTACATGTGATATCAGCTCTAAATAAATGTTGTGGTAGTTTATCATTTTTGCTTCTGAATTGTTATGATGGAACCTGTAACAATATCTCCAAGTTTTGTAAGGATAGAGTGCTGCAGTACTGATGTAATCTTGAAGTTATTATACAAGGATTTTGTCTAGGTGTTGCTTTCTTGTACAAATCTGGGTTATTTAATTCTTTGTACATTCACTATTTATTTCTTCGTTAGCATGCACAAACCGAAATGCAATAGCATTGGTTTAATAACTGATTCATTCATTCATTCATTCATTCATTCAGAGGACTTATATAGCGCCCCTCCAAGATAATATACTCAGAGGCGCTACCAGCCCAACTTGGGCGATAAAGAACGCTCCCTGTCCAACAGCGGGTAAACTTCAAAATCCTTTCCCTCATGTGTAACTGCCTTGTTGGGGTGGCCCCATCCTACCTGAGGTCTTTTTTGCACCTTTGTCTCCTCCTTACCTGCGAGGGCCCTCTTTGCGATCTTCGACCCATGGCCTTATGGTTGTCCCTCGCATGCGCTCTGCCACGGCCCACTCTAGGTGCTTTGCCCGTGTTGGCCCATCAGCTTGGAACTCTCTTCCCCAGTCTCTTCGCCTTGAGTTACTAGCCCTCTCTCCTTCCCAGTTCCGTAGACGTCTTAAGACTTTGTTGTTCCCTGATGCAGGCACTGACGCAGGTCGAGAGTGCTGCTGATTTTTGAGCGGCGCTTATAAAATATTCGATTACAATTACAAAGAACAGTTTTGATGTGTGCGCCTGTGTTAGTTGTAGCAATAATTGCTTGTATACATGTTTATCCGTTTTATAGAAATAAACGAATATACATACATACATACATACATATGGAAGACACTTATTTTCTGTCTTTGCCCATGAAATGGCAATGGCACAAATCCCAGAGTACAGAGAACAAGCCATTGCAGTGCATTGCAGGAACTGCCATTCAGTTTCCAATTCTACATTTTAGTAACAGAATGTGTGGGTAACCAACTTTTCATGGGTTGTTAAGTGGCTTCTGCTAAACTGACTCTAAGTTGCATTACAGACCAATTATTCTTATATTATACTACTGATTGACCACTGTGTTCTATAGTGTTGCTTGTTCTAGAGAAACCACAAAGAAGCTCTAAATGTATTTTACCCAAATTATTGTTGAGAAAATTAGAATCCTGTTCTGTATTTTGCATTTTAAGGAAGCAAGAGAGAACATCTGCCATACAATTGGGTATATATTATTCTGATATATTTTAACCGTCATCGGTATTTTCAAAGTCTACATTTGTTCTGTTCTATTTAGCATCCTAAAGCATTTTCCTCTTTTTCAACTACCAGGTAGCCATTCTTGTTCTGGATTGCTGATTATAAAATTTTCTCTTTACAATTTTTGTAATGTAAACAATGCTCTTTCCAGTTAAATGGCAGATTTGCAGACTTCTAAACTGCATTAATTGATACACTATTTTGAGAACCATCACTTATAATTTGCGTTTTTTGACTATTTCAGAGAAAAAGAGCATCGAAATAATGATCCGATAATACAAAAGACTCGAGGTATAGTAGTGTATATACAAATTTAGTAGAGAGAGTAAGGCTCTGTTATTATTATTATTATTATTATCGTTCGAATGGCAAATTACAAATTATTATTATTATTTTTATTTTTATTATTGCTAGGATTAATATTATTATTATTATTATTATTATTATTATTATTATTATTATTTACTTAATCTTAATATTATTATCCGTTTGCAATGATTTATATTGTCATGAGATTAAACATTCATTCATTCATTCACTCCGAGAATTTATATAGCGCCTCTTCAAGAGACCTACTCAGAGGCGCTCCCAGCCAAAACAGTTTCACAACAATCATTTGTGCAACCATTTATGTAGAGGTGAATATGAAAAACGATAATGGTATGTATGATGACGCATTTTGGTGGCGCCACTGTCACTTCTTGAAGCAAACTTATACCAAAACTTGGTGAAAGATGTACAGAAACCTTGTGGTCGACTTTGAAGAAATTATTACATATGGATAAGTTACATTTGTTCCCTGTTGTGTGCTTGGCTACTCATGAACTTGTCATTTAATTCTTGACCTTTTTCTGCAAAAAGTTTGGTATAAGCTTGAAATGGTCGCTTCTTCTACTTTGAGCGAGTTTCTACAAGTTCATATAAACAAGTGTTGCCATCTTCTGAGAAGTTTCTGTGGAGGCACATGAACAGGTTTTAACCTTTACTTTTCAATGTTTTACTTTTCAGATTTTCAAACACCATCATATGTAAATACAGAAGAGCCTGAACATTTGGATGTTCCTCTGGTGTTTGTTTACTTTCCGGAAAGCAGAAAGAAACACGTCGATGATGGTTTACGAGAAAGCACAGTGCAAAAGAAATTACGGAATATTATTATACCTCAGCACAGACTTTCTACTGCAATCCAAAAAGGTGACCCTGCTGACAGAGATAGCGGAATCGGTTTCATCGTGGGTCGTAGATGCAATGTTGAACCGAAAGACACAAATTGTAGCTCTGATGTGGCGGTTAGAAGGGTTCCTCGGTCATCATCCCGTCGTGCAACTAATGACCATGGGACATCCTCTTCATTACGTGGTCACGTGGAATCCATGGATACTTTGAAACTGCCGCCTGGTTCTACTTTAGTTAGCGACCGAGGCGTGTTTCACACAAAAGACAAGGAAAAACCTTTTGCCTGCGGTTACTGTCGTAAGAATTATACGAGAAAGAAAGATGTGTATTGGCATATTAAGCAGAAACATGATGAGATGGACGTGACAAGTCATTCGCTGGAAAAGCTATTCACTTGCGATCAGTGTGGCATGCGCTTTCGACTTGAGAGTGATCTTTGCAATCATAAATTTATGCATTCAGAGGAGAGAGTTTTTCCTTGCATGATTTGCAACAAGTCGTATACGTCTAAGCGCGAATTATTCAGGCACAGCAAAGTTCACAAGAAAGAGGAGTGCAGGGAAGGTTTCATTTGCAATATCTGCAAGAAGGAATTTAGTGACCACTATAATTTGAATAAGCACATGAAGATACATACTGGTGGAAAACCGTTCAAATGTTCGTTATGTGACAAAGAATTTCATGTCGAGATACAATTCCACCATCACATGATTACTCACAGAGAAACATGGAAACTGCTGCTAGGAGATGGGCTTGATCCAGAAGAAAGTACAATAAACGTACCTGTCCAGTTTGCCCCAAGTCAATGCATTAAACAATTTAATCAGGACAATAGTAAAACACAAGAGAAGACAATTATGTTTGCTTCAAACAATTGCACTGCTCTGACAGAGCAATTACCAGACAATACAGGCCTTTTGGAAAGTAACAGTCATCCCTTTCAGCTGGAGGACAGACAAGTTCAGGTTGAATCCAACCTCACAATGGCGTCAAGTAGACTGGCCACAGCTAAACCTTACTCTCCACTGAGATCTACGAACGGCAAACTCATGGATGCACTCATAAAGTTCGATAACTCTTATGACAGAGTTGTATCAGAGTCGGCTGAAGAAGTGGATGAAACACAGAGTTCAAATGACACAACAATAATGTTCAATCAAAGTCAAGGTGAAGGTTGCTCATCAAACTCAGTAACTGGAAAACGGATTTCGCTTGCAGATGGTATTGTATACGAAGTTTCATGTTCCGAGAGCTCGCAATGTTCCACCGCAACACAAACGTTGCTTGTATCCGATCAAGTAGATTCGGTTACGGAGCATCCATCATCATCATCTCGCCATTCAGTTAATGACCCTGGTACGTCCTCTTCAGTTTTTAGTCCTGTAGAGTCGATGGTATCTTCAAAGCTGCCTTCTGGTTCTACGCCGGTTATCGACCAAGGTGCGTCTTGTATAGAGGACAAAGAAAAGCCTTTTACGTGTTTGTACTGTGGTAAGGACTACCTAACAAAGAAAGCTGTATATGTCCATATCACACAGCACCATGATGATAAGGCATTCTCCTGCGATCAGTGTGGCATGCGGTTTCGAGTCAAGGATAAGCTTCGCCGTCATAAATTTACGCATACAGAGGAGAAGCGTTTTCCGTGCAAGATTTGCAACAAGTCATACACGTCCAAGCGCGATTTATTAAGCCACAGTAAAGGTCACGAGGAAGAAGAGTGCAGAGTCACTTGCAACATCTGCAAAAAGGAGTTTAATCATCAGTACATCTTGAAGGAGCACATGAAGATACATTCTGGTGAAAAACCGTTCAAATGTTCGTTTTGTGAAAGACATTTCCGTGTCGATATATACTTGCAGATTCACTTGCTTTCTCATGACCAAAATGTGAAACTACTGCCAGGAGATGATCAAGACCATGAGGAAAGTACAATAAACGTACCTGTCCAGGTAGCCACAAGTCAAGGCGTAAAACAATTTAATGAAGACAATAGTCAAAGAGAACAGATGATAATCCAAGAGCCTATATTGGATTCAAATAAATGCAACACTCTTGAAGAGCAATTAACATACAATACAGGCCTTTTGCAAAGTAACGTTCATCCCTTTCAGCTGGAAGACAGTCAAATCCAGACGAAACCTACCCCTCCAACGGTGCCAAGTGGATTAGCAACAACTGATCCGGACTCTGCACTGACCTGTACGAATAGTCGACTCGTGGGTGGAATCAAAAGCTCCTCTGAAAGCGTATGCCATAAGGCTGTATCAGAGAGTAAAGTGGCGATTGTTGGAGAACCACGGGCTTCAACTACTGCGAAAACAAAGTCTAATCAAAGTCGAGGGAAAGGTTTCCCGACAAAAGCCGTGAGTGGAAAGCGGATTTCAATCGCGTGTGGTATCGTATATGAAGACGAAGTTTCATCTCCTGACGGATCGCGATGTTCTACCACGACACAAACATTACTTTCATCCGAAAATTCATTGGCGGCTGGAGAAGTTCCTGCACCATCTTCTCGTCAAGCAAGTGATAACCATACTAAATCGTTTACAGGATTTCGTCATGTAAAGTCCATGGTATCTTCAAAACTGCCGCCTGGTTCTACTTTAGTTAGCGATCGAGGCGTGTTTCGTATAAAGGATAAAGAAAGACCTTTTGCCTGTGGGTACTGTGGTAAGAACTACAAGGGAAAGAAAGCTGTATATAGCCATATCAGACTGCAGCATGACGAGAAACGTTACTCTTGTGAGTTTTGTGGCAGAAGTTATGGGGAACAATATTGTTTGAAACAGCACATGAGGATGCATACGAAGGAAAAGCCGTACACCTGCGATCAGTGTGGTAAGAGCTTTCGTTGTCTGGGTGGTCTTCGCTGTCATAAATTTACGCATGCGGCAGGAAGGCATTTTCTTTGCAAGGTTTGCAACAAGTCGTTCAAGCGCAAAGTGCACTTAAACATACACAGCCGAATTCACAACAGAGAAGAGTGCAGAGACGTCATCTGCAACATCTGCAAGAAGAGGTTTCTAAAACCTTCTGGTTTGAAAAACCACATGACGATTCACACTGGCGAGAAGCCGTTCAAATGCTCGTTATGTGACAAACAATTTCGCATTCAGGCAGAGTTGCAGAAGCACCTAAACATTCACAGCGGGCTGAGAAAAACGTGCTCCGTGTGTGGTAAAAGCGTTGGAGCGAATAGTATGTATTCGCACATGAGAATGCATACTGGTGAGAATCAGACTGGTGAGAAGAGATTTGAATGTAATATCTGTGGAAAGAGGTTTCCGAGGAAGCCAAATCTCGAGGGACATCTAAGAAGTCACACGGGCGAGAAACCATTTGCTTGTGGCGGATGTAACAAGCGATTTGCTCTTTACAGTAACATGATGACTCACAAGGCGAAATGCACGAGGCTTTCAGAGAACTTAGCTTAAAAGTGATTCTGTGATTTACGTTTTTAGTAGTGAAACTTTTAAAATAATGGTGCTTCCGAAAAAGACTGAATTGATGCTGCTGAATGTTTTTATTGTTGCACTACGGGGTTTGTTTAAAGGGGTCGTCTATAAAGGACGTCTGCAATAAATTACTTGGTTCGGACCCTTTCCTTACTTTGTCAGCATCTGGCATTACCATTGCAGAATCCTGACGTATTAGCAGTGGCGTTAATCATGGGGCGGGGGAGGGGGGAAGAGGGCACTGTCCCCAAAGTTTTGACTTAGTATCTCTTCTGTCTTCCCAAAAAATCCGGCCGTCGTAGAATCAGTCCCCCCCCAACGTTGTGTATAGAGTTTCGCCTCTACGTATTAGCCTATGGAAGTTCATTAACTTCATTTACAAATTAACGAACTATGAAGTATTTGTTGTTGTGATTGTTGTATATGTGTGAATCAGACATTCATTGTGCGAACTCCGATAAATCGTATCCAGTGCGAGCAGTTTGCGACTCGAGGAACAAATCGCGAATAAAAAAATTAATTGCGGCTTATTCATTTTTTTTATTTACATATTTCCGACCCTATGCTTCTTTATTGACTAATCGAACCCTGCCTTGCTTCATTTTAGTTATTTGAATCTTTCTTATTTTAATTTATTTGGTCATTTCTAGAACCCCTCCGATACGACGCAGTGCTCGTGAATAAGCTGTTGCCCTGCGCCTAGCTTTAGAGTAGCACTTTAAATTAGGACTATTGAGTTTACGACTTATCTGACCCATCCAACGAACTCACCAAACTTCACCTCTTGCTAGATTATATCTCCACAGGTCTTTCACTGAAATCCTGCTTTTTCACAAATCCTTTCCCGATTCCTCCTCTTCCCATCACCTTTCTCGCGGCCTCGCCTTTTCAACTCTAAGCACCATGGACTCACCTTGGCCGTCCGACTGCCTGCATGCCTGCCTGCCTGACCCTTTTTCAATCTTGACCTGGAACCGATTTCACCCCACTCTCACCTTTTTACTATGTTTTGACTAAGCGCCCGTGAATAGTGTGGTTTCCGCGACTGCGCCGCTTGGGCGCTGTAGAAATTACTACGAATACGATTAGCAAATTGATTAATGTTACGGATAAGAGCGCATACCTATTGGTCTCCATTTCATTCCATAGATGGCCTCACTGTGCGGTTTAAACTTAGCTTGATATTAAGAATAATTAATGAACGTGTGTAGTTATTCGTTTTATATAAGTTGTTATAACACTTAATACATTTTAAGTGCCTCGCAGATGTACATACACATATCCAGTATTGAATATTAACAATTAAATACTAAATTACATTTTTTCATTAGGGTTACGGCAAAATTAGCTCTTTCATCATAAAGAAATCTTGTGGAAATAGGGCCACTGCATCTCCCACAGTTTAAACAAATATTTAGTTAAATCGTCTGAACATTATTCGGAGAATTCCTCCATTGTCGTACTCGTGTGGTGCCAGGCCGAGGCCTTCATAAAGGAGGAGGGCGACGTTGATCATCGTCGTCATGACACAAGATTGTTAAACGGAAGAAGAAGAGTCCCTTAAGCTAACCATGAGGCAGCCATAGTGTTGGCGACTTCATTTTCTCGGCCTCGGCATATGAGGACGGGTGGCCAGTCCTCTCCCTTACCGTCTCATCTACCCACCGACAGTGCATGGTCAGTGTACTCATTAGAGCTGAGATGGATAGGGGGCCACGCGGAGCAGAAATCTCAAACCAACTTATTTTCTGCCCAGGCACAACAGATGAGAAGTTAAGAACAAACTCCACATGACAGCTCAACCTCTCTGCCATCTCAGTGGTTCAGAAGATGGGCAGACTGTCTGTGGTAGAACGACTGCAAATTAACCTGGAATATCGCATAATAGCACAATTTTCCTGGCTTCCTATTAAAAGCTGCCATAGTGTCCGCTGAAACAATACTATCGTCCAGCCATTCTGCAAGTCTACAACTCCTGCAATGAAGAATTTCTGCTCTAATGTTCCTTTCAGCTTCGTAAATAATTTTTGCCTGTGACCACGATTTGCCTTGTTTGGTGCCAGTTCAAAGACCATCTTCCACCGTAGTACTTTCTTTTCAGTGAGTTGTAAAGGTTAGACCGTTAGAGTAATAATAATTTTAGCCGGAATTAAACAGAAAATAGCAATTTTCATGGAAGTTAAGAAAGATAGACTATTTATTTTATCTTGATCTTAAATAACTTACTTGTTTTGTCATAAATTAAATTGGAATATTCTATTGTATCATGAATTAAGTTGGAAATGCTAATTTTTAACATAAACCAAACTGAGAATCAGTGGCGGCGACAGGGGCATAGAGGGAGCTTAGGAAATCATTGCAAATCACAGGGAGGAGTGACAAAAGGGAAGGCCTTGGAGCTTTAAACCCCCTCCCCTCAACCTGAAATCCTGGCGCCTCCACTGCTGAGAATACTTGTTTCCGTGAAAACTTAACCCGAAAATATACCTGTCTTATCAGAAAGTTGAAATATGTGTTTTTATCATGAAATAAAGTAAAGAAACCGGTCTTTGTCATGATTCCAATTGAAAGTACTTATTTTTTCCAAAACTCAACTTATTAAATAAAAAGGCTGTAAACACGTGGAATAAAAAAAATCGTCTCATCAAAGCCAACGTGGATTTACAATTCATCATAAACACTGTTAATCGTATAAGAACATTTAATATTTTACAATAGAATTGAATTTTTTTAATTCATACAATTCATACATATCAACTTTCGATGACTGTTTAGTTAGGTGCAATTGAAGCAAGACAGACTGAAATTGTCTCAAAATAATTCTTACCTCTAATAGCAACGGCTGTAAAGTAATATGATTTATGCGTTTACTTATATATGTATGTGTGTATTTGTGTGTATAATTATGTATACATGTAGGAATATTGTGTATGCATGTAGGAATGTATGTAGGAATGTATGTATGTGTGCACATGTATGTAGGAATGCATGTATGTCTATATGTATGTAGGAATGTATTATTTTATCCATTTATGAATACATCTATGGATGTATGAATATATGTATGTATGTAGGAATGTATGTATGAGTGCATGTATGTATGTATGCATGTATAAATACATGTATGCATGTATGTATGTATGTATGTATGTATGTATGTATGTATGTATGTATGTATGTAGGAATGTATGCTTGTATGTATGCATGTAAGAATACATGTATACATGTATGCAGGAATGTATGTATGTATGTTGGAATATTTGTGTATGTAAATATATGTTTATGTACATGTATGTACAGTATGTATGTATTTATGCATTATGCATATATTTTGTGTTTATACATGCATCTTCCTGGACAATAATAATATCGAGCCTTCAAGTCTCCTCTGTTCGCATCGATCACCATCCTTACCCGATTTCCCATTCCTTCCCCCCGCCCCAGAGACCCTCCTCCTCTGTTCTACCACCATCCGGTCCCCTGCTGCAGGAGCCGAGCATCCAGTCCAAAGCCAGCGTCATTCATCGGGTCCATGAGGAGAGAGTTGGTCGTTGAAACGAGGTTCGATTCCAGGAACCTCGTCGAGTTAGACCCTGAAACGACCTCACCCCCTACACTACAACTCCCCGCTGCACCGAGAACCCCTGAGCCAGAAACCCCATCGCAGGTCCTTCCGTAGTACCCTGCTCAGCGTCGAGGGCATAGGTCACGACATCGGGCAACTGGAAGCGATACCCAGATAGTCCCCCGTCGAAGACCTCGTGATGATTCAGACGTCCGTCGATGACCGGATACTGTACTTCCTGTTTCGAAGAGCCCAACAACATCCGGCCGGCGAAGGTGTGCTGCTGACCGCCGCCGGGAAGCAACAAGGGCTTCCCTCCTGGGATGATCTTCGAGACTGGTCCGGAGGATTCGTGCACGGATTTCTTCTGTTTGTAGCGATGGTTCTGGAACCATATCTTCACCTGGGTCGACGTCAGCTTCAGCAACTCGGCCAGCTGTTCTCTCTCCTGCGCCGACAGGTAGCGCTGCTGTCGGAAGCGGCGCTCCAGTTCAAAGGTCGTCGTATTCGAGAAGAGTATCCGCCGGCGTTTCCGCTTCGTCTGCTCCGAAACTATCCGATCTTTTTTGCCAACGTCCATACATCACGGGAGTTCTAAGGCCTTTATTAGACTGCCCTTTGATCTTTAAGGTATAACTTCTACGGGGGCGGTGGTAGTTTGACACTTCCGCATCCGGTGAAGACTCAGAGTGCAGCGCATTATAGATATTTCTGTCTGACTTTGTGTTTAAGTCAAAGACTGCCCTGAGGTAAGTATACATGGACAGTATGTACCAAAGTTGAATTTATTATTTACATCATCAAATTGGGTTGAAACCTGACATTGTCAGCATCTGCGCGCAATGGTTTGTTAGCTTTCTCTGTGCGGGGTACATGTACTTGTATTTCGTCTTTCAATGCAATTTAGTAACGTCTGACGCTCATGGGCATATTTGGGGATTGTTTAACGGGTTCAACCCCAAGTAAGTTTCCGAAAATATTTTATAGGCCTATGTGAAATGAATAATTATGCTTGTGACCATGTCCAATGGAAAACCCCGCAATTGTTTTCTGGCTACGCTTCTGCTGACGCCTATGTAGGCCTATACAATTTGTTGTTCCTATTTCGTGCTTCAACTAAAAGTTTAAACAGCGATTGATAAACGCCTTTTAAGTTTTGGTTTAATTTTTTTATGTCTTGTTTGCATCGTAGTTGACTGTTGGTCATTGCAGAATCCTGATGTATTATGGAAGTGCATTAACTTCATTTAAAAATTAACGAACTTGGCAGTAGGGCCTATTAGCTATTGTGATTGTTCTCTGCGTGTGAATCAGACATTCATTGTGCAAATGCCGATCAATAATCCAGTGCGAGCGGTTTGCGACGCGGGGAGCAAATCTCGAATAAAAATATTAATTGCGACTTAGTAAATTTTATTATTTATAATATATTTCCGACTCTGTTTCTTTTTTGACAAATCGGAACCTGCCTTCCTTCCTTTCAGTTATTTCAACCTCTCTTATTTTTGATTAATTTTTCATTTATTTATCACAGAACCTCTACGGTAAGACGCAGCGCTCATGAATAAGCTGGTGCCCTGCACTAGCCTTAGTGTAGCGCTTTAGGACCTTGTAGTGTACGGATACGGTTAGTGAAGTTGAATTGATCAGTAAATTTATTGGATCCTGACCTTGCCTATCGATTCTGTTTTGATTATGCATCTGTTACTAGCCTAAGCTGTTTCCTGCGACTTCCCTTCTTTTGTGCGCTGTAGAAATTTCGAGATTACAATAACGAACGTTCTTAATTTGCTAGAGCTGTGAATATTTGGAGCGAACTGCGCATGCGTCACGTTTAAGGAATTTCTGTAAACATGGCGGGTATTAAGACGGGATTTCCATTAGGCTAGGTGATATGAGTTTTCGAAAATTTAGAAAATCGAAGTATCGTTTCCGAGAGATGGGAATCTACGCGCTTGCAAACATGTGATTTTAGATATCAATTATAATTTGGTGACGTTGGGCAACAGTCTCCAAAAAGATATAGGCCTCCCGTACCATGTAAGCCTATACTTTATTATTATTAGGCCTATGTGCCCGTGCCTATGGGCCTGTGGCTAGTCTTTGATCCTATAGTACAATAAAGAAATTTTATAATGAGAATGTAATATGACTTTTAGCAGGGAGGATTGGTGAAGCTGGTCACGACGGTCGCTAGAGTTCCACGAACTGACGGCACAAGGTGACAAGGTGAATATGACTTTGCATCAATTTTTCTATTATTTATTGTACACCGGAGTGTGACTCTTCTTCAGCCGGCTTTAATCAAGAATAGGCTATACTTACTCACTTACTTTACATACTTACTAAAGCATCGGAAGAAAACATGATGCAGACAGTGGAAACTATTAATAGAGATCACCGTCCACCAGCGGTTTCCGTCGACCGACGAATCACGTTGCCCGAATTATTTATCAGGCCAGACGCCTAAGACTCAAGTCCCAAAGAAATGATTCGCTGATCTTAAACTGGCCTAGATATCTGTAAAACGATTGGCTGTTGCGACGAAGCAATGTTTTGATATTATGCGGACTATGTGCAGAGGGCTATTTTCATCTGTATAATTACTACAAGTTTTAATTCCGCGAGGAGCTTTTGCAATCTAAAAGCAGTTGATAATTCCGTATTCTTAATGTCTTTTCTTTTGGTTGCGAAAGATGTCAGCGTCTAGGTTTTGTCGCAACTTCTTGACATTCCCGCAGGTGCAGGCGGTCAGACCAATTTCTCTTTTGATGGACATATTGTTAAATTATTAGCTAATAGTTTAGAATGGAAATACTAAATTTATAGTTTGTGATGTGTTGTGGCGTGTTTATAGACACAAAACGCTCGCATTACCTCAGATTCCGAGCTGGCAAAGACACCCGACCAACCTGGACCAAACAGTTGCTCTTCCCCCGTTATATATAAGAGGTCGTTGGCTCTACCGGACAGTCACGGACTTGATTTCATTTAGCGTCGGCACATAAGGTGTTCTCTCTGTTCTCTCATTGGGTAGCGCTGCAAAATTCGGAGATTTCCATTTACACTGTTTTGTTTCAAAAAACGCAAATTTTCCAAACACAGATGAATGCAACATGATTTCCGCCATCAAAGCATAATGTGATTGTTTTTGGTAATGGGTCAGAAATATCAGTTGACTTTCGTACCTGCACTTTCCTTTCTTTTTACCATATTGTGCCTTATTGCCATTCTGCTCTGTTTTGCCACATTGTTTTCGTCTATTAATAGATATACTTTATAGGTTGAAGGTAAAATCTGTTTCTGAAGGAGCAACAATAGGCAACATTTTCAAAAGGCCAACTGCATGATTATTCAGTAACTAAAACTGATGTTAGTTCACTAAGATGTGATATCGGCTCTAAATAATGCTGTGGTGGTTTATCAGTTTTGGCATCTGAATGGTTATGATGGCTTCTGTAACTCCCAGATTGCTGAAAATATGCAGTGCTGTCTAAGTTGGGTGTTGCTTTCTTCAAAGTTTCTTGTACAAACCTGTCATTTATTTCGTTATACGTTTATATTAATTTTACTTGCTTGTCGCTTGCACAAACTGCAATGTAATACCCGGTAGCTTTTGTTTACCCACTGATGTAAGCGCCTGTGTCAGCTGTAGCAATTATTGCTTGTATACTTGCTTCTTGCATTAGTAGTTTGCTTGCAAGACGAGCTTTCTATTCCTGCGCCACTTTGGGAGTTCTTGTAACTAAATAGAGTTAACCTAGCAGAGAAAAGTGAGACATATGATATATATGTTTGCTGGTCAATGAATATGCATACATGCTTATGGAAGACACTTATTTTCTCTTTTATTGCTCCGTACAATGGCAAATGGCACTGATCCCAGGGTCCAGACACACAAGTCACTGCATTACTTTCCAATTCTACATGTATTTTACCAATAATGTTGTCGACACAATTAAAATCCCGTTCTGTGTTTTGCATTTTAGGGAGCAAGCGAAAACGGCTGCCATACAACTGGGTATATATTATTTTATATTATTTTAATTAACCGTCATCGGTATTTTTAAAGTCTACATTTGTTCTGTTCTATTTAGCATCCTAAAGCATTTTCCTCTTTTTCAACTACCAGGTAGCCATTCCTGTTCTGGATTGCCGATTATAAAATTTTCTCTTTACAATTTTTTTATGTCAACAATTGTCTTTCCAGTTATGGCAGATTTGCAGACTTATAAACTGCATTAATTGATACACTATTTTGAGAACCATCACTTATAATTTTTGTTTTTTGACTATTTCAGCGAAAAAGAGCACCGAAATAATGATCCGATAATACAAAAGACTCGAGGTAGTAGTGTATATACAAAATTAGTAGAGAGAGTAAGGCTCTGTTATTATTATTGTTGTTGTTATTATTATCGTTCATATTGCAAATTACAATTATTATTATTATTATTATTTTTATTTTTATTATTGCTAAGATTAATATTATTATTATTATTATTATTATTTTTCTTAATCTTTTTATCATTATCCGTTTGCAATGATTTATATTGTTATCAGCATGAGATTGAGGGCCGTCCATAAATGACGTCACGCAATTTTGGTCGATTTTAACCCCCCCATCCCCCTCGTCACACTTCGTCACAAAAGTAACTACCCCTCTGAAAATGACGTCACAAAGCTCTGACCCTCTAAAACCAAATTTCCATGGCGAAGCAAAATGCTCCTTCATGGAACAAATAGGAAAGCATGAATATTTTAAAATCTAACTGACCAATCATTGAAATAATTAGAAAATTATTATTGCAAGCGACAATAATGGTGCCCGTATACATTAAAATAATTAAAAAATAATGAAAATTTAATCCTCAAAATTAGTGATGTTATTATTAAAATTAAATTGTTGTTAATTGTTAAATTTAAAAACATACACCTGGTGTGACGTCACACTTCTCAGACCCCACCCCCATGTCACACATCGTCACAAATTTCCGACCCCCCTTCCCCTAGGTGCGTGACGTCATTTATGGACGGCCTCTTAGACATTCATTCATTCATTCCGAGAATTTATATAGCGCCTCTTCAAGAGACCTACTCAGAGGCGCTCCCAGCCAAAAAACAGTTTCACAACAATCATATGCACAGCCATTTATGTAGAGGTGAATATGAAAATGGTATGATGACGAATTTTGGGGGCGCCACTGTCACTTCTTGAAGCAAACTTATACCAGAACTTGGTGAAAGATGTACAGAAACTTTGTGGTCGACCTTGAAGAAATTATTACATATGGATAAGTTACATTTGATCCCTGTTGTGTGCTTGGCTACTCATGAACTTGCCATTTAATTCTTGACCTTTTTTCTGCAAAAAGTTTGCTATCGGCTTGAAATGATCGCTTCTTCTACTTTGAGCGAGTTTCTACAAGTTCATATAATCATGTGTTGCCATCTTCTGAGAAGTTTCTGCGGAGGCACATGAACAGGTTTTAACCTTTACTTTTCAATGTTTAACTTTTCAGATTTCCAAACAGCGTCACGTGTAAATACAGAAGAGCAAGAACATTTGGATGTTCCTCTAGTTTTTGTTTACTTTCCGGAAAGCAGTAAGAAACACATCGATGATCGTTTTGGAGAAAGCACAGTGCAAAAGAAATCACAGAATATTATTATACCTCAGCACAGACTTTCTACTGCAATCCAAAAAGCCGACTGTGGCGACAGAGGTAAAAAAGGATTCAGTTTAATCAATGTCGAACAGAAAGATACAAATTGTAGCAGCTCTGATGAGGCAGTTAAAAGGGTTCTTCGGTCATCATCCCGTCATGCAACTAATGACCATGACACATCCTCTTCAGTAGGTGGTCTCGTGGAATCCATGGATACTTTGAAACTGCCGCCTGGTTCGACTTTAGTTAGCGACCGAGGCGTGTTTCGCACAAAAGACAAGGAAAGACCTTTTGCCTGCGGTTACTGTGGTAAAGACTACACGAGAAAGAAAGGTGTGTATTGGCATATTAAGCAGAAACATGATGAGAAGGACGTGACAAGTCATTCGCTGGAAAAGTCATTCACCTGTGATCAGTGTGGCATGCGCTTTCGACTTCAGAGTGATCTTTGCAATCATAAATTTATGCATTCAGAGGAGAGAGTTTTTCCTTGCACAATTTGCAACAAGTCGTATACGTCTAAGCGCGAATTATTCAGGCACAGCAAAGTTCACAAGAAAGAGGAGTGCAGAGAAGATGTCATTTGCAATATCTGCAAAAAGGAATTTGGTGATCACTATAATTTGAAGGAGCACATGAAGACACATACTGATGGAAAACCGTTCAAATGTTCGCTATGTGACAAACAATTTCATGTTGAGATAGAGTTCCTGAATCACTTGATTACTCACAAGGAAACGAGGAAACTCCTGCTAGGATATGCTCATGACCCAGAGGAAAGTAGAATAAAGGCACCTGTCCAGTTGACCCCCAGTCAATGCATTAGTCAATTTAATCAGGACAATAGTAAAACACAAGAGAAGACATTAATGTTTGCTTCAAACAATTGTACTGCTCTCATAGAGCAATCACCAGACAATACAGGCCTGAAAGACACAAATTGTTGCAGCTCTGATGAGGCAGTTGGAGAAGTTCTTCGGTCATCATGCCATCATGCAACTACTGACCATGAGACATCCTCTTCATTACGTGGTCACTTGGAGTCCATGGTTACTTTGAAACTGCCGCCTGGTTCTACTTTAGTTAGCGACCGAGGCGTGTTTCAGACAAAAGACAAGGAAAGACCTTTTGCCTGTGGTTACTGTGGTAAGAACTACAAGAGGAAGATACATGTATATAGGCATATCGTGCAGAAACATGATGAGAAGCATGTGATGAGTCATGCCGACTGTGCAGGCAGAGATGAAGGATTGAGTGAAATCATGGGTTCTAGATGCAATATTGAACAGAAAGACACAAATTGTAGCTCTGATGAGATGGCGCATGCAGTTCCTCGATCACCTTCTCGTTGTGCAACTAATGACCATGGGACACTCTCTTCATTCTGTAGTAACGTGGAGTCCATGATTACTTCGCAACTGCCGCCTGGTTCTACTTTAGTTAGTGACCGAGGCGTGTTTCGGACAAGAAACGAGGAGAAACCTTTTGCCTGTGGTTACTGTGGTAAGAACTACAAGAGGAAGAAACATTTATATTGGCATATTAAGCAGAAACATCATGAGAAGCATGTGACGAATCACACGCAGGACAAGCCCTTCACTTGCGATCCGTGTGGCATGCGCTTTCGACTGAAGAGTGACCTTTGCCGTCATAAATTTATGCATACAGAGGAGAGACTTTTTTCTTGTAAGATTTGCAACAAGTCGTACACGTCCAAGCGCGAATTATTCAGGCACAGCAAACTTAGCAAAGTTCACAAGAAAGAAGAATGCAAAGAAGGTGTCATGTGCAACATCTGCAAGAAGGAGTTTAGTGACCACTATAATTTGAAGGAGCACATGAAGACTGGTGGAAAACCGTTCAAATGCTGTTTCTGTGACAAAGAATATCATGTCGAGATAGAATTCCACCATCACGTGATTACTCACAGAGAAACATTGAAACTGCTGCTAGAAGATGGGCGTGATCCAGAGGAAAGTACAATAAACGTACCTGTCCAGTTTGCCTCCAGTCAATCCATTAAACAATTTAATCAGGACAATAGTAAAACACAAGAGAAGACAATTGTGTTTTCTTCAAACAATTGTACTGCTCTGACAGAGCAATTACCAGACAATACAGGCCTTTTAGAAAGTAACAGTCATCCCTTTCAGCTGGAAGACAGAGAAGTTCAGGTAGAACCCAACCTCACAAAGGCGTCGAGTAGACTGGCAACAGCTAATCCTTACTCTCCACCGAGATCTACGAATGGCGAACTCATGGATGCACTCGTAAAGTTCGATAACTCTTATGACAAAGTTGTATCAGAGTGGGCTGAAGAAGTGGATGAATCACAGAGTTCAAATGACACAACAACAAAGTTCAATCAAAGTCAAGGTGAAGGTTGCTCATCAAACTCAGTAACTGGAAAGCGGACTTCAGTTGCCGATGGTATTGCATACGAAGTTTCATGTTCCGAGAGCTCACAATGTTCTGCCATGACACAAACGTTGCTTGTATCCGATCAAGTAGAGGTGGTTACGGAGCATCCATCATCATCATCTCGCCATTCAGTTAATGACCCTGGTACGTCCTCTTCATTTTTTAGTCCTATAGAGTCGATGGTATCTTCAAAGCTGCCTCCTGGTTCTACGCCGGTTATCGACCAAGGTGCGTCTTGTATAGAGGACAAAGAAAAGCCTTTTACGTGTTCGTACTGTGGTAAGAACTACATAACACAGAAAGGTGTAGATGCCCATATCACACAGCACCATGATGATAAGGTGCGTTTTTCTTGTGATTATTGTGGTAAGCGCTTTGGGGACCAATATCATTTGTCTCGGCACGTCGCCATTCATACGCGGAAAAAGACATTCTCCTGCGATCAGTGTGGCATGCGGTTTCGAGTCAAGGATCAGCTTCGCCGTCATAAATTTACACATACAGAGGAGAAGCGTTTTCCGTGCAAGATTTGCAATAAGTCGTATACGTCTAAGCGCGATTTATTAAGCCACAGTGCCGTTCACAAGGAAGACGAGTGCACAGAAGACGTCATTTGCAACATCTGCAAAAAGGAATTCAATCATCAGTACATCTTGAAGGAGCACATGAAGATACATTCTGGTGAAAAACCGTTCAAATGTTCGTTTTGTGAAAGACATTTCCCTGTCGATATATACTTGCAGATTCACTTGCTTTCTCACCACGAAAATGTGAAACTACTGCCAGGAGATACTCAAGCACCTGAGGAAAGTATACTAAGCGTATGCCTACCTGTCCAGGTTGCCACCAATCAAGGCATAAAACAATTTCATGAAGACAGTAGTCAAAGAGAACAGATGATAATCCAAGAGCCTATATTGGCTTCAAATAAATGCAACACTCTTGAAGAGCAATTAACATACAATACAGGCCTTTTGCAAAGTAGCGTTCATCCTTTTCAGCTGGAAGACAGTCAAATCCAGACGAAACCTATCCTTCCAACGGTGCCAAGTGGAGTAGCAACAACTGATCCGGACTCTGCACCGAGCTGTACGAATAGTCGACTCGTGGGTACAATCAAAAGCTTCTCTGAAAGCGTATGCCATAAGGCTGTATCAGAGAGTAAAGTGGCGATCGTTGGAGAACCATGGGCTTCAACTACTGCGAAAACAAAGTCTAAACAAAGTGAAGGTAGTGGCTTCCCGACAAAAGCCGTGAATGCAAAACGGATTTCACTTGCGTCTGGTATCGTATACGAAGAAGAAGTTTCATCTCCCGAAAGCTCGCGATGTTCTACCACAGCACAATCGTTCCTTTCATCGAATAATTCAGAGGCGGCTGAAGAAGTTCCTGCGCCATCTTCTCGTCAAGCAAGTGATAACCATACTAAATCGTTTTCAGGATTTCGTCATGTGAAGTCCAAGGTATCTTCAAAACTGCCGCCTGGTTCTACTTTAGTTAGCGATCGAGGTGTGTTTCGCATAAAAGACAAAGAAAAACCTTTTGGGTGTGCGTTCTGTGGTAAAGTGTATAAGAGAAAGAAAGCTGTTTATGCCCATATCAGATACCAACATGACGAGAAACGTTACTCTTGTGAGTTTTGTGGCAAAAGTTATGGGGAACAATATAATTTGGCACAGCACGTGATAATTCACACGCAGGAAAAGCCATACACCTGCGATCAGTGTGGCAAGAGCTTTCGATGGCATGATGGTCTTCGCCGTCATAAGTTTACGCATACGGAGGTGAGGCCTTTTATTTGCAGGATTTGCAACAAGTCGTACAAATCCAATCGCGATCTATTTAGGCACAGCAAAGTTCACAACATAGAAGAGTGCAGGGGCAGCATGTGCAACATCTGCAAGAAGAGGTTTCTAAAACCTTCTGATTTGAAAAACCACATGACGATTCACACTGGCGTGAAGCCGTTCAAATGTTCGTCATGTGACAAAGAATTTCGCCTGAAGATACAGTTGCAGTGTCACATGAACATTCACAGCGGAAAGAAGAGGCTTCGAGATAAGAAACCGTGTTCCGTGTGTGGTAAAACCGTTTCGGTAGGCGGTATGCATGAGCACATGAGAATGCACTCTGGTGCGAAGCCGTTTGAATGTAATATATGTGGAAAGAGGTTTCCGAGGAAATCAAATCTCGAGGGACATATGAGAAGTCACACGGGTGAGAAACCATTTGCTTGTGGTGGATGCGACAAGCGATTTGCTCTGTACAGTAACATGATGACTCACAAGGCAAAATGCAATTATGCACGCGTCTTGCAGAGAACTTAACTTAAATTATTAATGTGTTGCTGTGAGTTACGATTTTAGTAGTGAAATTTCTAAAAATTATGTTCCTGAAAGAGAATGAATTGATGCTGCTGAATGTTTTTGTTGTTGCCCTACGGGGTTTGGTTAAAGGGGTCGTCTATAACGGACGTCTGCAATAAATTACTTGGTTCGGACCCTTTCCTCGCTTTCTCAGCATCTGTCATTACCCTTTCCTTTGCGAACCGTCCTTAATTCAGAGGACTACTATAATAAAGGCCTGAATCAGACTACCCTTTTGATCCTTGAGGTCTAACAGTGTTACGGGGCGAGGGTAGTTCTAAACTGCCGCATCCGGTGAAGACTTTGAGTGCAACGCATTATGGATTGTTTTCTGTCTGACTGGGTGTTTAAGGCAAAGGCTTCCCTGAAGTCACTACATGTACAGTATGCATCAAAGTTAACTGAAAACTTACCTCTTTCAGTCTATTAATGGCTCTTAATGGCTGCCCGGCTTCAATGTGCACGTCTGAACTTTGTAAGGTGGGCATTATCAAATTACAGTTGTATTTTATTTTATTGTATAAAGTTGAATTTATTATTTACCTCCTGAAATTGGGTTTAAACCTGACATGCATCATACATATTTTGGGTTTTGGCGGCCATATTGGCCGCCATCTTGGATAGTAACATTCCTACACTATTGCCACTACGATAAATCGATTCCTTGACCTTGATAATGTTAAGTTTGATACTTTATTTGTCATTGTAGCTTACCTATGACCTTATATATACTGTTATCTGTATTGGCGCCATTATTGGCCGCCATCTTGGATAAAATGCATTTTTTGGGGGTGACCCCGTGGAGGGATTTTGGCGGATTTTGGATATGTTATTCAGCAATGGAAACTGAGCCGGAAACCGTTTAAAAAGCTTCTGAAGCAATTTTGCCCAGGTTCAAGGTATATTTGAGCTAGATTGCCTGGACTAAATCCGATAAGAGGATCCGAGTTGTGCCTCACCCGCCAATGCTTTTCGTAACATTTAACTTAAAATCAATGATTTAATAGTTATTAATGGGTCAAATGGCGTAAATATTGTTAAATGAATATTAAAAGATTAACAAATAGGCTATGCACATAGGCCTACGTTTTAATTTTTGATTTGTTGTAAATTTGTAATTATGTCTGGAACCAACTGTTGCATTATGTAGTTTGGTTTATTTCAAAGCTTACACAACTTTACAGTTACACAAGCAGTTTTTTCATCGTATCACTAGCTGACGCCAAAATTTAAACTTCACTGACTTAGCAAATTTCTTAGTCTGTTCAAACTGTAGGCTATTTCAATTTCGAAAAATTAATGACCTCTTTCAGGCAACTTGTGATGAGGATAGTGTCAACTGTCAACACGAATTTGTAAGCCAAAATCAAATTTTAATAAGCCAAACTATGAAAATTGAAGTTAAGGAGAACGTGGTAACAGCAAACAAGAATTTGCAGCAAGATTTGCTTTTAAGCTACTTGTGTTGCTGTTGCTGTTTTCTGCTATTTAGGACTGTTTAGCTTTCTATGTCTCTTATTTCAGTGTCAAATAAGAAATTATAGTTTTCTTCAAGAGTAGTTTTCCCATTTTCTTGCTAAGTCCAATAATTCCGTTTGCAACTGCTCTTTTGTTACACTAGGCCTATCTTCTGGACAACTCTCATTCAGGTGCTGTGGTCTATCACTGGAATCCTTATTGAAATGTCTGCAAAATTGTGGTGGATCTGAAGTTCTAAAACAAGACAAATCATCATAAAAACTACCGTGCTTAGAGATTCTCTGTTTCAAACCAACAACTTGATCCATTACCATTTTGTGAACGTTTACTCGAAATTTATCTTTCGCATTTTCGATTGGCTGGTCATTAGCAGATTCCCATGGCAATTTCTTTCTTGATCCAATTCCTTTCTGTTTCAAAGCAGTCTCAGCATCAATCCAGATTTCTTTTACATAGTTCACTGTTAGGCCTAGTAAATTCTGAAAATGCGTATCTGCTTCAAAAATGAGAGCAGTTCATTGTATTTGGCTTAATTCTTTTAAAGTATCTTGATCCATCTTGTTGCATATATTGAGATAAAGGAGTTGTTTGTTCAAGCACTTTCAAAAACAATTGCGGTGTCAAAATACATTCAAAACTTGTCGAAGAATCCAGGAGAGTTTTCGCTCTGTAGCGGACATCATTATTAAACTAGAGTTAAGAAGTAGAACTAAAATATCATAATATTTTTTAAATCATATCTTTTCTATTTTGGGAGCCGGCCTACCGGTCCACCGGTCCGCCGGCCTACCGGCCCACCGGGAATCTCCCGGTACCCCGGCGGCCCAGTCCAAGCCTGATCACGCTAAATTAAACTACAGCATTTCTCTTCTTCGACATACATGTAGATATCACTCAAATAAACTGCCTCCAAGCTATTCAGTACTCAGTAGTCCCTCGCACGTGCTGCAGCCAAAACCCCCAAACACCACCACATCACAGCTGTCCTAAAATCACGCCACTGGCTCAAAATATCTGAACGAATAGACAATTTAAGTCAGACCTTTCACTCCCTTACAGAACACTTCAATCCTCCAAAGTCCAAACCCTCCTATCTCCGCCAGATGCTCACCGTCCAACCAATTTGCTCAAACCGCTCCTCTTCTGTCCGAACACTATACTCCGGCCTTCCGTTACCTCATCGCTAAAATTTGCACATCCTTCCGTATACAGCCATAGCTGTTCCGCCTCTCCGGAACAAACTCCACCAGTAGGCCTATTACGACATGCAGATACCAAAACTTCACTCTTGATAAGTTGATAGCCGATCTCTCCATAGGTCTTTCATTGAAAACATTGCTTTTTCACAAGTCCTATCCCTATTAGGCCTACTCCTCTTCCCCTCACTTCCCTCGCCGTCTCAACTCTAAACACCATGGCCCCACCTTAATTAGCCGTCCGACTGCCTGCATGCCTTTAATTTTTTTTATTGCCTATTCATTCTGTTTTGACTAAGCACCGGTGATTAAGCTGTTTCCAGCGGCTTCGCGGTACTTGTCGGTTAATTCACCCATTTCATTTTTCCAATGGTAGGCCGAATGACTTCCCCACGTGAAATTAATTCACCCCATTCAAATGGTGTCGAAAACACAGCACGATGTGGCTGGGCAGTGGCGTAAATCATGGGGGGGAAAGAGGGGGACTGTCCCCCCCCAAAGTTTTGACTGGGGGGGACAGCAGTGTTGACTGTCCCCCCCAAAGTTAAACATTTTTTCTAACAATTCTCAAAGAAAGTCTCATCTGTAATGTGGCTCGGAAGGCCTCTGTGTATTACAAAGAAGACTTGCATCGCGCGCATCCATCATCTAGGGTTGTACAGATTACATCCATCAGCTCCAAGGCTCGGTTGTCGCTTGAAACATGATCTTGTGGAGCAAGTTGTTTGGCCACAAAATTCCTCGTGCCTCGGGATTCCATCTTAGTCATCTGCTCTCGAGCTAGCCGGCCTGTAGCATCATATGCCTCCTCTGTCTCTGTCTGTCTCTGTCTGTCTGTCTCTCTCCGCATTTCTGTCTTTGTGTCTTTCTGTTTATTTAGTCTAGCACTGCATGTCGGCAGCCACGCACATACGATCAACGGTTTAATATCGTTGTAGGCCTAATATTGTTCTTCATATTAAATTTGGTCTCAGACCACAGGCCCAAATCGAGAGCAAGACCAAGCCACTGTTCAGTGTATTGAGACCCCATTATTGACAAGTCATGGGTTCTACTTCTAATGCATCTTCTATCAAACGTCTCAGACAGTCATTGTTGAGTTTCAGTTCCAGCAAAAAGAAAAAACCGGGTATGTAGGCCTATTACAATATATATCAGTTCCAATAAAGCTCGATGACAGCGTTGTAGGCTAGCTGGCCAGGAGAGCGATTCGTGGGATCTGGACTTCTAGACTAGTCCGTACCCTCTGAACTTGGAACCATCGATATTGCTCAGATTCAATGAAAGTTTACAGAAATCTCATCCTTACCCCTTATGGAAAAATATAACTTTTAGTTCCGATCCATTGAAGCCTAGCCTGAGCCTCCCTACAGTATACAAATAATAAATGTATATTAATGTGATGTCTATTTTGGATTTTTCAGTTGAATGTGTGTTGGAATAATGTATACAGAAAGATATTTAACATGCATCAATGGGAATCTGTTAAAGACAGTCAATTTTATTCTGGTCGTATACATATAGACCTCGTACATATAAATTAATTCACCCCATTCAAGATTTGTCGAAAACACAGCCTCTATGGCTGGGTACTGTTGAATTAACGCAATTAGAAAAATATTCAGATCTTGCGATTCATTCTTAAAGTCAAGCTCAGCCGACGAATCATGTCACCCGTATTATTTATCAGGCCAATCGCGTAACTTGTGTCCAAATAAATGATTCGCTGATCTTAAACTGGCCTAGTTATCTGTAAAACGATTGGCTGTTGGAAGCAGCAATGTTTTGATATTATGCGGACTATTGGGCTCTTTTCCATCGGAAACTTTTATTGTTTAGTTCCACGTGGAGCTGTTTTACATTCTAAAAGTAGTTAATAATTACGTATTCAAAAATACGATGTCAGCGTCTAAGTTTTGTCGGAACTTCTTGACATTCCCGCAGATGGTTAGATCAATTTCTCTTTTGATGGACATTTTGTAAAATAATTATAATAGATTTTTAAATGAAAAATTAACACATTTTGAAGTTCGCGATGTGCTCGTTTTTTGTAAAAAGCAGTAGGGAACTAAGCAATACAAAGAATAATCGCATTGACCCTCCTCCAATCTGTTTCCGACTTGCACCGACACCCGACCAAGCAATTGCTCGTGCAGAGTTTATTTCATATAGCGCCGGTATGTAAGGTGGTTTAAATAAATCAATCAATCAATCAATCAATACTCCTGATGCTGCCTCTGTGTAGCGCTGCAAAATTTCAGAGATGTGTCCATTTACACTGTTTTGTTTAAAAATCGCAAATTTCTCAAACACAGATGAATACGACATGATTTCCGCTGTCAGAACATTGTGGATGGTTTTGGAAATGGGCCAGAAAAGTCAGACAGCTGACTACCGTACCTACACTTTTTTTTACCACTTATCACATTTTTGCATTCTGCTGTTTGCCCTGTTTGCCACATTGTTTTCGGCTATAAAAAGTGTGCTGCAGAACTGACGTCAGAAATAAATATGCAGAAGTTTTTGTATAAGTTTCATGTAAAGCTAGGTCTCGCCTGTCCTGAAATTCCTGAAATTTAAAAGTTGTCTTGAACTTGTCCTGAAATTGCACTCTGTCCTGAAATTTCAGGACACTTATTGAATATTTCTTAAAAGCTTAATATTGTAAAGAAGTGACCTGACTTTGTTTGGGCAAACAGGATCATTACGATCTGAGATTATGGAGAAATGCAAGTTGATAAATTACTGGAACAATCTCGTCATTATTTTGTGAAACCTGTTAGCAGTCGTTGGTTGTCACTTGGTGCTGTTTGCATTGCTTAGTCGAACACTCTGCTATGACAACCAGTTTCTTGAAGACGTTCCCTAGTAAAGCAGCATGTGCAGGAGATAGGCATAAGCGAATTAAGGCAGTTCTTGAAGTTTGATGTGGGCAACCAGCGGGAAAGAGAAAGAGATGTACAAAAGAAGAATTATCTGCTTGCACAGCTGTAAGAAGAGAACTCGGAAATGGAGCAAATGAATGAGCATGAAGCAGCAAAGGAACTCATAATTGAAGCTTCTAACAAATTTATGCAGTAATTGACTCAAAGAATAAGGTAGCACAGATGATGTTAAAATCCAGTAAAAAATCACAGGAAGTGTCCAAGAAGCTAGATGCAGTAGGTGCTAATCAAAAGAATCTTGGGAAAAGACTAGAAGGCAGCAACACAGAGGAAGCAACTGAATCCAAGGAGAAAAAGACTGTTTAGTTGTTTAGTCTTATTTTTAAAATTCAATTGTTAGTATGTGTTTAGGCATTAAATTACCCTAGCAGGTAATGATGCAAGTGTTTTTGCAATGTATGCATTAATTTTGTTGCAAGTGTATTTGCAAATGTCTTATTTAAAATAGATAAAATATAAAATAAACTTTAAAAGCTGTGTAAAATGAGAATAAAAATTAAGGGGAGGATTGGAGCAGCTCTTATGGTTGGAGGATGCTGCTAACTCACAATCATTGGATTACTGACCAAGTGTTTATATTGTGCTGCTTGTTCTACAGAAACCACAGCGAAGCACAAAATGTATTTTACCAATGATATTGGTCGACAAAATTAGAATCCAATTCTGTTTCGTGCATTTTAGGTAGCAAGTGAGAACAGCTGTCATACAACTGGGTATATATTATTTTGATATATTTCAACTGTCATCAGTAGTTTTAAGCGTAATTCATGTTTTTATTGTCGTTCTGTTTTATTTAGCATCCTAAAGAATTTTACTTCTTTTTCAAATACCCGGTAGCCATTCTTGTTCTGGATTGCTGATTATAATATTTCTTTTTACTAATTTTTAATGTCAACAATGCTCTTTCCAGTTATGACGGACTTGCAGACTTTTTCACATCTGTAAATTCCTAAGTCAAACTGCTTTAATTGATTTACGATATTTTGAGAACCATCAGCTGAATGTTGCATTTTTTGACTATTTCAGTGAAAGGCATCATGGAAATAATTATCCGAAAATACAAAAGACTCGAGGTAGTGTATGCGCAAAGATAGTAGGGTGTGCACTGTGTCGGCCATGTAACTTAGAAAACGCATTTTCACCGGTACTACTTTGGACATTTGTAATCGAATTACATTTTAATTAATTGCTCTCAGAATTATATGTTGTATGCTTAGCTTTTAGCTTTATTATTATTATTATTATTATTATTATTATTATTATTATTATTATTATTATTATTATTATTATTATTATTAGGCCTACTACTACAACTACTACTATTTTTAATACCTTAAGGTGATATACATATTTATTATTATTATTATTATTATTATTATTTATTATTGATTATTATTATTAGTGTTTATTATATATTATTATTATTTATCTGACAGTGTTACAACCATCAAATTCACAGACATGTATGTTGACTCCTCTCCAACATGGACCTGTCTTTAATTAAATCCCTCTGAATATAATATATTGTTTGCCGCCATCTTATTCCTACTCATAAACTCCTCACTACATTACAGCTGCCTTTCTGCATTTCCCAAAAGCATCTCCAGTATCCGTCCTCGGATAAAAAAATAGGCTTGACCCTTCAATATCCTTTTTGGAGTCCCGCAAGATTCCATGCTTGGCCCCTCCTGTTTATCCTTTAAACCTTTAACATTGTTCACATTGCCTTGAGACAGGTCATTTTTTATACATCTTTATGCTGATGATACACAATTCTAGATTAACTTACCACCAAAGACATTTTGCTCAATAATTACCGTACACTGGAGATACTTTGAACAGCGGGGTAACTTTGAACACTTTTCCAGAAAATGTTTAAGCAATTCATAAAGTCATTGTAATTGTTAAATTTCTGCCTTATCTTCCCATACTAGTACAGGCCCTTGTCATTTCTAGAATCGATTATTTGTAACTTAGTCCTTTATGGTCTTCCTGCATCTACCCTTCAACCTCTTTTTACCCGTTACTGTTCTCCATTACGCTGCAAGCCTTTTCCAGAACCTAAATCCTCCTGGTCAAATCACCCCGACCTTTTGTGAACTACATTGGCTTCCCATACAAGCTTGCATCAACAACAAAAATCTGTCTTCTAATGTATCGAGTCTGCCCAAACTGTTCTTTTTCTTTCACTTGTTACACTGTTATGATGTTATCTTTTGGTGGTGCCACTGTGACTTCCATCGGATCACAATATTTTAAGCAAACTTACACCAAAACTTGTTTCATCTGCCAAATCTTCATATTTAATTGAATTGGTGAAAGTTCTGCATTGCCAGAAACCTTCTGGTTGACCTGGAATAACTTATTACATCAGGATAAGTTACCTTTGTTCCCTGCTTTCAGTGCTTGGCTACCCATGAACTTGCGAGTAAATTATTATGCCAAATATTTGGTAAAAGGCTTCAAATGGTTGCTTCTTATACTCACAAGGAGTTTCTACAAGGGCCTAATAAACAAGTGTCACCATCTTGTGAGAAGTTTCTCCGGAGGCATATAAGGAAGTGTGTTGCCTTTAAATTCCTTTATGTGCCTTTGAGTGTTTCTACAAAGTCATATAAACAAATGTTAACAATTACGTTTCAATGTTTCATTTTTCAGATTTCCATAAAGCGGCTCGTGTAAATACAGAAGAGCAGGAACATTTGGATGTTCCGCTGGTCGTTGTTTTCTTTCCGGAAAGCGGAAAGAATCAACTCGATTATCGTTTAGGAGAAAGCAGAGTGCAAAAGAAAGCAAAGAATATTAAACCTGGGCATAGACTTTCTACTGCACTTCAAAAAGGTGACTCTGCCGATGGAGATAAAGGATCCAGTTTAAACATAGATCACGGATGCAATGTTGAACAGAAAGACACAAATTGTAGCTCTGATGAGGCGGTTGGAGGATTTCCTCTGTCATCACCCCATCGTGCAACTAATGACCATGGGACATCCTCTGCATTATGTAGTAACGTGGAGTCTATGGTTACTTTGAAACTGCCGCCTGGTTCTACTTTAGTTAGCGACCGAGGCGTGTTTCACACAAAAGACAAGGAGACACCTTTTGCCTGCGGTTACTGTGGTAACAACTACAAGAGAAAGATAGCTGTATATAGGCATATGAGGCAGAAACATGATGAGAAGCATGTGACGAGTCATGCCCAGGAAAAGCCATTCACTTGCGATCAGTGTGGCATGCGCTTTCGACTTGAGACTGATCTTTGCCGTCATAAATTTATGCATTCAGACGAGTCACTTTTGGCTTGCAACATTTGCAACAAGTCGTACACGTCCAAGCACGAATTATTCAGCCATAGCAAAGTTCAGAAGGAACAGGAGTGCAGAGAAGGTGTCATTTGCAACATCTGGAAGAAGGAGTTTAGTCATCACTATAATTTGAAGGAACACATGAAGATACATACTGGTGAAAAACCGTTCAAATGTTTGTTATGTGACAAACAATTTCATGTCGAGATAGACTTCCTGCATCACATGATTACTCACAGAGAAACATGGAAGCTATGTTTGCTAGGAGATGGGCGTGATCCAGATGAAAGTACAATAAAGGTACCTGTCCAGTTTGCCCCCAGTCAATATGCAATATTGAACAGAAAGACACAAATTGTAGCTCTGATGAGATGGCTAGCAGAGTTCCTCGATCACCTTCTCTCGGTGCAACTAATGACCATGGGACATCTTCTTCATTCTGTAGTAATGTGGAGTCCATGATTACTTCGCAACTCCCGCCTGGTTCCACTTTAGTTAGCGACCGAGGCGTGTTTCGCACAAGAAATGAGGAGAAACCTTTTACCTGTGGTTACTGTGATAAGAACTACAAGAGGAAGAAACATGTATATAGGCATATTAAGCAGAAACATCATGAGAAGCATGTGACGAGTCATGCGCAGGATAAGCCATTCATCTGCGATCAGTGTGGCATGCGCTTTCGCCTTGAGCGTGATCTTTGCCGTCATAAATTTCTGCATTCAGAGGAGACACTTTTACCGTGCAATATCTGCAACAAGTCGTACACGTCCACTGACGATTTATTTAGCCACAGTAAAGTTCACAACGAAGAGGAGTGCAGAGAAAGTGTCATTTGCAACATCTGCAAGAAAGAGTTTAGTAATCACTCCAATTTGAAGGAGCACATGAAGATACATACTGGTGAAAAACCGTTCAAATGTTCGTTATGTGACAGATATTTCCGTGTGGAGATACACTTGCAGCATCACATGATTACTCACACACAAAATGGGAATCTACTGCTAGGAGATGCTCAAGACCCGAAGGAAAGTACAATAAACGTACCTGTCCAGTTAGCCACCAGTCCAGGCAAAGCTCAGTTTATTCAGTGCAACTATAAAGCAATAGAGAAAACAACTCAAGAGCCTGCCATGTCTTCAAATGATTGTACTGTTCATGCAAAGCAATTACCAGACAATACAGTCCTTGTGGAAAGTGACAGTAATCCCCTTCAGGTGGAAGACAGTCAAATACAGACGAAACCTATCCTTCCAACGGTGCCAAGTGGATTAACAACAACTGATCCGGACTCTGCGCTGAGCTGTACGAATTATAGTCGACTCGTGGGTGCAATCAAAAGCTCCTCTGAAAGCGTACGCCATAATTCTGCATCAGAGAGTGAAGTGGCGATCGTTGGAGAACCACGGGATTCAACTACTGCGAAAACAAAGTCTAATCAAAGTGAAGGTAATGGCTTCCCGTCAAAAGCCGTGAGTGGAAAGCGGATTTCAATCGCGTGTGGTATCGTATACGAAGACGAAGTTTCATCTCCTGAGGGATCGCGATGTTCTACCACGACACAAACATTACTTTCATCCGAAAATTCATTGGCGGCTGAAGAAGTTCCTGCACCATCTTCTCGTCAAGCAAGTGATAACCATACTAAATCGTTTTCAGGATTTCGTCATGTAAAGTCCATGGTATCTTCAAAACTGCTGCCTGGTTCTACTTTAGTTAGCGATCGAGGCGTGTTTCGTATAAAGGATAAAGAAAGACCTTTTGCCTGTGGGTACTGTGGTAAGACCTACAAGGGAAAGCGAGCTGTATATGGCCATATCATACTGCAGCATGACGAGAAACGTTACTCTTGTGAGTTTTGTGGCAGAAGTTATGGGGAACAATGTAATTTGAAACAGCACATGAGGATGCATACGAAGGAAAAGCCGTACACCTGCGATCAGTGTGGTAAGAGCTTTCGTTGTATGGATGGTCTTCGCCGTCATAAATTTACGCATGCAGCGGGAAGGCATTTTCTTTGCAAGGTTTGCAACAAGTCGTTCAAGCGCAAAGAGCACTTAACCAGACACAGCCAAATTCACAACAGAAAAGGGTGCAGAGGCGTCATCTGCAACATCTGCAAGAAGAGGTTTCTAAAACCTTCTGATTTGAAAACCCACATGATGATTCACACTGGCGAGAAGCCGTTCAAATGCTCGTTATGTGACGAACAATTTCGCTTGAAGATACAGTTGCAGAGTCATATGAACACTCACAGATGAATTTGCGGAAAGAAGAAGTTTCCAGATAAGAAACCGTGTTCCGTTTGTGGTAAAACCGTTTCGGTAGGAAGTATGCATGAGCACATGAGAATGCACTCTGGTGAGAAGCCATTTGAATGTAATATCTGTGGAAAGAGGTTTCCGAGGAAATCAAATCTCGAGGGACATATGAGAAGTCACACGGGTGAGAAACCATTTGCTTGTGGTGGATGTGACAAGCGATTTGCTCTGTACAGTAACATGATGACTCACAAGGCCAGATGCACGCGGCTTTCTGAGAACTTGACTTAAATGCGTTGCTGTGAGTTACAATTTTAGTAGTGAAATTCCTAAAAATTATGTTCCTGAAAAATCAATTGAAGCTTCTGAATGTTTTTGTTGTTGCCCTACGGGGTTTGGTTAAAGGGGTCGTCTATAACGGACGTCTGCAATAAATTACCTGGTTCGGACCCTTTCCTCGCTTTCTCAGCATCTGGCATTACCCTCTCCTTGGCGAACGTCCTGGAGAGGAGTACTATAAAGGCCTGGATCAGACTACCCTTTTGACCTTTAAGGTCTAACAGTTCTACGGGGGCGGGGGTAGTTTGATACTGCCGCATCCGGTGAAGACTCTGAGTGCAACACATTATAGATTATTTTCTGTCTGACTTGGTGTTTAAGGCAAAGGCTGCCCTTAGGTAACTACGTGTACACTGTACAGTATGTATCAAAGCTCTAAACTGAAAACATACCTCTTTCAGTCTATTAATGGCTCTTAATGGTTGCCCGGCTTCATTGTACACTTCTGAACTTTGTAAGGAGGGCATTATCAAATTACAGTTGTATTGTATTTTATTGTATAAAGTTGAATTTATTATTTACCTGCTGAAATTGCATGGGTTTAAACCTGACGTTGTCAGCATCTGGCGCAATAGTTTGTTAGCTTTCGTTGTGTACTTGTACATTTATTTCGTCCTTCAGTGCAATTTAGTCACGTCTGACGGTCATCAGCATATTAAATAGGGGTGGGTTTACGGATTCAACTTCCTAACTAAGTTTCCGAGAAATTCTTATATGCTTTTACATGTAGGCCTCTAGGCTCTACGTTAAAATACGAAAAAACTTGTGACCATGTTAACTGGAAACCCCCGAAATTGTTTCGTGACTACGCTTCTGTGACGTTTATGTGTACAATTTGTTGTTCCTATTTTTAGTCCTGCAGCTAAAAGTTTAAAGTGCGACTTAAAAACTCCTTTCAATTTTTAGTTTACTTTTTTTCGATGTCCTGTTTGCTTCTTAGTCGACTGCTGGTCCTGAATCCTGGCTTATATATGAAAGTTCATTAAGTTCATTTAAAAATTAACGAACTTGGAAGTATTAGTTATTGTGATTGTTCTCTGCGTGTGAATCAGACATTCATTGTGCAAACTCCGATATGCATTGTATCCAGTGCAAGCGGTTTGCCACGCGAGGAACAAATCGCGAATTAAAAAATATTGTGGCTTAGTAGGCCTATATTTTATTATTTATAATATATTTCCGACTTTGCTTCTTTTTTGACAAATAGGGTCTAGGAACCTGCTTTCTTTCCTTTCAGTCATTTCAATCTTTCTTATTTTAATTAATTTTTTCATGTCTTTATAATAGAACCCCTCCGATACGACGCAGCGCTCGTGAATAAGCTGATGCCCTGCGCTTAGCTTTAGAGCAGCGCTTTAGGGCTTTGGAGTCAACGAATACGATTATATTCAGACCAGACAGCTTGAACACAGAACACCAGACAACGTCTGCCAACGACAATTCCAGTGATATATACCGTAATCGTAATCTCGATCGAGATTGCTACAGCGCAAAAATCGAAGACCCGGGAACCTGCTTAGGCTATTCACAGACCTATTCAGAGTCAAAAGAAATTCGATAGGCATGTTGGGTCAAAATCGGTTCCAGATCAATATCGAAAGGGTCAGGCAGACAGACAGTCGAACGGCTACGGTGGATGGTTTTTGGAATTGAAGTCGTGAGAGAGTTAGGCTAAATAGGCCTATACTGCGGTTTGGATAGGATATGAATATAGGCTACATGTACATCAGGCTATAGAAGGCGTCGTACAGCAACAGTAGTAGCCTAGCTAGTAGTTTCAGTTCAGCGACACTGTGATAACAAGCTAGGCCTAATTAGCGTCGCCCTCCTCGTTCATTCTGGCTTGGGACTGGCACTGCCAGAGAACGAGCAGTGGCGGAATTAAGCATTCTGCATCTATAGGCTTAGTTCACGCTGCTACAACTAATAGACCACGCTAAATTAAACTACTGCATTAATTTTCTCTTCTTCGACATAGATAATATTATCACTCAATTAAACTGCATCCAAGCTATTCAGTACTCAGTAGTCAGTAGTCCCTCGCACGTGCTGCAGTCATAACCCCCAAACACCACCACATCACACCTGTCCTAAAATCACGCCACTGGCTCAAAATATCTGAACGAATAGAAAATTTAAGTCATATAGACCTCTCACTCCCTTGCAGCACACTTCAATCCTCCCAACCCTTTGCTCAAACCGCTCCTCTTCTGTCCGAACACTAATCCGGCCTTCCGTTACCTCGATCATCGCTAAAATTTGCACATCCTTCCATAGCCATAGCTGTTCCGCCTCTCCGGAACAAACTCCACCAGTAGGCCTATTACGACAGTCGACAGATATAGGGCCTACCAAAACTTCACTCTTGATATCCGATCTCTCAATAGGTCTTTCATTGAAAACATTGCTTTTTCACAAGTCCTATCCCTATTACTCCTCTTCCCCTCACTTCCCTCGCCGTCTCAACTAAACACCATGGCTCCACCTTAGCCGTCCGTTTCAGTCAATGGTTTCTTCCACTTATGATTCACTTTCACGACCCTCGAGTTCAATACATCGAAAATCTTATCGATTCTTTCCACAAAACTAGCTGTTGACAGTGCGGAATCATCCAGTTTCTGAAAGTGAACATAAGTCCGTAGAGCAACCGCAACACTGTGGCTTAGCACCTGGGTGGCCAGGCTTACCTTCATCTTCTTGAATGGCTTCAACTCAAGGTGACCATCTGTCAACTTCGGACACAGGCGCAGACTATTTCCCTTCTCCATTTCATACATTTGACGAATCACGCCAAATGATGCAATCATCTCACCGGACTCAGTCGTGATGTTGTAGTTCAGCAGATTATTCCTCAGGTTCTTGATCAGATGAGGCACATCATACAACGCATGAACTTTGGTGCCCCCTTCTGTAAAAAACCATGGCTGAGTCTCGGAAACACCGAGCACCTTGTACAGGAGGCGGTGTGATGGTTCCTGGTCACACACCAAAGCTACTACGTGTAAACCAATGCTCTGCAATAGTGATATGATCTTAAAGATCATTTCTTTCAGTGTTGATACCTGTATAGAGTGTCCTCCAAAGAAATGTCCCACTGGTTGTTTCCATCTGCCTGAAATGCCTCGAACCATAAATTGCACCGCCTGTTTTGCAATGTCTGAACGCTTCTCTTGAAATTCGTTTAAATCCACAAAACCTGAAACCACATCACTGGACTCAAAGTAGTGCAGTTTGCTCTTCAGTGCCATACCATCAAATGTAAGAATGCAGTACTTCTCGTAAGATGTCATAGACTCCATGCGCTTCTTCAAGGCTTCCAAGTAATCAGTTTTGAAACCACAGCCAATGTTAAATCGACCAATGAAAGCCTGCAGGGTGCGTTCCGATGGTAAGTGAAAACTGGAACTCATAAACCGATACGCTGATGGGCTCTTGTAGAATAATCCAAGTGCTAACAGTTTGTCCTGCACAGTAAATCTCATTCCAAACTTGGAGTATTTGCATGCGCGAATCTGGCTTTGAAAGAACTGTCTCTTACTTGCTGGTAGACAATTAAAATCCTGACATAATGAGCAGGTGCAGGTTAGCTGTTTGTTTTTAAGCACATCTGTGTGAAGCTGCTTAGAAGAGAATTTTGTTTTCAAGGACGGATTTCTATTCTCCATGCGTAGACGATGTAATGACACACGAGCACGATTCAAACTGACCTTTGCGCTTTTCAACTTACTCGCCAATGCTGCTTTTTGTGGTGTCAGTTGTAAAGATTTTAGAGCAGGTGATACTGTCTTCTGTGGTGTTAGTTCAAAAGATCTTACAGCAGGTAATTCGATGGCTTCCAATGAGCTTAAACTCAATGATGAATTTTCTGCTTGTCCACAGTCATGACCTGTCTTTACCTTTTTTGAAATGCTCATTCGCAAAGTTGGTGCCTTCCTTTTCTTTCGAGGTTCTGCTGCTGAAGACTGCGGGAAGTTGAAAACTGTAGGAACAGCATTGTGGACCAGTGAGTTTCTATCTGTCACGTTCATGAACATGCGATCTTCGAAGTGTTCACCACAGACCAAGCAGTTCGCGTTCAATTCGGCAGCCGTCTTTTTGTCGAGGTTTACTGTGCGACAGTTGACAACCCACCTTTTCGATCTAAAGATAAATTCAACATTCACAGTCCAAATCAACAAATTATTTAGCCATAAGACAACAAGTCACAACAAGTCACGGAATGGCGACAATTTTATTCGAAGATCGCGACCCGTTAACTTTTTTCATGAACCCAAAAAACAAAGAAACATAATACAATTATGGCAGTGAATACTTTAACATAAATAAATGGTGACCTCACAAAAGTGACCTAAATAATAATAAAAATATTATACGGCTATTTCTAATTAGTGATTTTTAATCATTGAAGCATGGTAAGTAACAGCATTTAATTTATTTCTCAATTTAATTATCATTTAATTGCATCTAAAAAAGTTAAAACGTGTATTTTAGTATTGCATGGGTTTCAGCATTAGTCGAGATTGACGAAAAGAGTTCTTTCTAAATAAAAGTCGGATTGATTGAATTAATTTTTACTGAAATCGAAGTGGGATTTATGACAACGATCTCGCTGAAATCGAAGCTTGTGTGAAGAGCAATAATTTAAATTAAATAAAAGTTATAATGATGAAAAACATTTGCTGACGAAATAGAAGCAGGATTTATCAAACTAATTCTTGCCTAAACGGAAGCTGGGTCGATGAAAAGGATTCTCGTCAAACTTGAAGTTGGATTGATTAAAATAATGCTGCAGCGAGCGAATAATTTACCATACTAAAATACACGTTTACCCGACTGTCTTGTCGTTCCTCAACATTCATCGAAGCAAATCATTTGGATCTTTGATTATAGCCTGAATAGCACATCATCAGCTTGGCTAGACAAATAGTCCGGGTTATTGTTACTGACGAGCCGTAGCAATTTAGCACGTAAACAGTATGGCCACCGCAGATAGAGGCAGAATAGAGCGGTCTGACTTACGCATTGCTCACAGCACGAACCACCGTTCGATTCATTCTTGTACCTCTGCGGTAAGAAATACCTACCATGCCGGAGACGCATACGTAATTCTAGCAATCGTGTTAACGTGAAATAGGACCGTGCCACTCCATGCCGGTTGATCAACTAATCTACCGCCATCTCACATAAACACCTCGCTGTGATTTTACGGCGCAATTTGCAATAGCCTAGTTCTTACCTTTCTGGATCCTTCGGAAATCTGAAAAAACTCAATTTCTTCTTTTCTTTCACATTATAATACGTATTGCTACAGTAAACGACAGCACATCCCTTTCGATTAGACGCCATCTTTATCGTTTTCGTTGAACGATCGGTAGGTGGAGTGATTACAGAATTTTGCATGGAAAGTGGGAGGAGCTTCGTATATGTCTCTAATATAATATATGTGCATGTACTCTGTGTTTCTGCTCTATTATCGCCCAGAGGCTGCCTACTAATAGCCTCACGCGTTGTATGCAGTGTAATGAGCTGAGAGATGCATGCTGGGATATCCTGGTGGATAAACAAACTAGTCTACGAGTGTCGGTGTTGCTAATATCACGACCGTACATTTTAAGATAATTCTCTCTTTTACAATCGTAATTATGCCTGATTTTTGTGCAGCCATGAACTGTTCCAATAGGAGTTCAGATGCCGATAATAAAGTTTCGTTTTTCCGTTTTCCTAAAGATAACGAGAGGTTTGTAAATACTTTAACTAATACATACCTCTGTTGGGTGGGCCCGAATCTCTGAAACCCGAATCCTCGAAACATCAAGGCCACGCTATGTCTATGTCGTGTTTACAATTTAACTCTGAATAGCTTCGAAAGGAAGTTCGGCCTCTTTCTAGAAAACTGTTTTCGGGAAATCGGGCTTTTGTGTATTTTCGGCGTTTTCGGGGGATTTTGGTTTCAAACTTATAGTATCGTGGGCTGAAGGATTATAGCCTACAATACCTTTGGGCATGCTGCGCGGATGCTGGACGTTACCAGGTTTTATGACAACACTAACCCTAATCCTTACCCTAACGACACCTAATCTGACCCTAACCGACACTCATGATGCCCGTACACTTACGCACTATAATATCCTTCAGCCCCTGATTCTATAAGCTTGCCGCAGCATGTTTAGTCGTGGCCCTAGCGACCACATCACATACTCCCCATTACAACTTCACTGGTTACCCATCAAGGCTCGGATATTCTTTAAAATCTGTGTTTTGATGTTCAAAGTAATGTCAGGTACTGCTTAGGGCTGGCAACTTTTGATTTTGCCAATTTGGGACACCCTCAGTCACTCTATATGTCATTACCAATTTACTCTGTCGACATCACTGTATATATCGAATGTTGTTTCAGCATAATGTTGGTTAAGTCTACTGTCTTTTCAGTGAGTAGTGTGCCTCTGACCCTTTGTGCCACTTCAGTGACCTAGGCTACCATGTAGTGGTAGCCTACATCATCGCTCTGCCTCGAGACAGCATCGGGCTTTCTCGATCATGGGTCCTTCTCTTTGGAATGGCCACCCCTCTGACCTTCGTTCTGGGTCGGGAGCGCCTCTGAGTAGTTATCTTGAAGGGGTGCTATATAAATTTCATAGATAGATAGATAGATAATACAGCCTAAAGACAGTTATAGCGGCTCTGCAATTTAAGCTTCCATGTCTGCTTTCAGGATCAGTTGCAAGTTTGCTTTTCAGATATCAAGTTTTCATTGTAACACTCCATTTGAGTACTACTTTGTTTTATTAAGGATGTTACAAATGCAAGTTGTATTGTATTGTATTAATGCTTACTTAGCTTGTGCTTAGGCCTATGTGGTTTTTGCTGTTTACATTACAGATGCAAAAGATGGGTTGTGAATTGCCGAAGAAAAGATCTTGATGGCAAAAGTTCCACTGAATTGAATAAAAATTTTCGCCTCTGTAGCAACCACTTTGAAGAAACCATGTACTATGCCACAAACATTGGAGGCAAGAGGCTTATTTTGGCAGCTGTCCCAACTATTTTTGACGTCCCTAACCCTCCAGCTCGTGTAGCCTTGAAAAGAAAAGCACCAGCAAAACGTCTCTTCACTCCTCCTTGCCTAATAGAAGGTCTTGTTCTGTTTTCAACACTAGAGGACAACGATCATCAAAGTGAGGGGATTTCACCGTACTTCGCTCAAACTGGAAGTGTTTGGAATCCGTGCTTTCTCTGTCTCAGGACCCTTAGAATGGAACAGTCTTCCAAATTCAGTTCGACTGTGCACATCTGTTGCTCAGTTTAAATCAAAATTAAAAATTCATCTCTTCACCTTGCACTATGACTAAGGATGTAGCGAATCACGCTCTCGTGCAAGACCTGCCTTGTTAAAGCGCGCTATAAATTTTCATTTGTATTGTATTGTATTTAAATTTTAGTCTTGGCATTGTTATTTAACTAATGCCAAACTTGCATCCGTTTAAAAGCAGATTAAAGGTCTTCTTTTGCCTTAAAACTTAAACTCATAGGACTTTCTTATCCTCTGGTTCTCTTTCATAATAAACTTCTGAAAAAAGGTTTGGACAGAGATGCATCAAGCAATGCGTTTGTACTTTTAAATTCACTCTCTAGCTTACTGTACAAAAGTTTGTTATTAAGTATTAATTATGGTTTGTGTTGGTCTGATATTAGTTGTGTAATTATGCGACCCTGTTAGTGAAATGGTTCATCCCTTTGGGTTTCCCTTTTGTCACCGTTTGTAGATAATAATTGCTTTTGTGCAAGATTCCAATTTTGTTTAGGGCGCTACAAATGACAGTCTAATAATAATAATAATAATATGTAAATTATGTTCTTGTTTAACGCTTGGTGAAAAATAAAGTATATTTTGATTATTTGATTTGATTCATTGATAATTTATCAATATCATTATGAGCAGGATAAATCCTTTCAATTACACTTTCTAATTACACCACTTCAATTGAGTTCAAATGCTCTGAGCAGCATCCCACATAATCATGAGACAATATATTCCCATATGATCTTCTAATCTCTTCTAATGGTGCCACTGTTTCAACCGAGCTGGAACATGTGACATACTTATATGTCATGGTCTATCTGGCCCGGGGCTATACAGTGTGGTGAGGGGGGCGAACACGGTGGCCCGCCTGCTGTATGCTATTCCGGCATGGTGGGGCTTTCCAGCCAGGAGAAAGGAATGCTCCAGTCTGTAACGAACAGACTGATCCGTCAGCGATAAGCCTACCTGTGACAGCCCAACCTTTGAACAACTAGGCCTATGCCTAAAAACCGACACCTGCCTGTTTTCGTCGGTCCTGGGAAACGCGGGCCATGTCCTCCATTGGTATCTAACTTGTTAACTGATCATAGCATGCAAAAAACTTTATAGTTACAGGCCTAATTCTTTATTCAGAAGCTGACCGTCGATTGTTTACTATAATATAGCCTAGGATATAATGTAGGCGGCTGTAGGCCTACACCGGAATGCGGTTTCCAGCTGGCACAATAAGGAGCATACAAACTTACTTAATTACTTTACAAAATTTATTTGGGCTTTGTTATTCAACTAATTGTTATTTAGCTAATTGTTATTTAATTAATTTATCATTATTGAACAGGATAAATTTTACTCCTTGCAATAATTACACGTTCTAAATTTATTATATTTGTGCAAGCGTGCGCTGTAGTGTTGTTGTCCACCAGCATATCCCAGAATTCCCGGTCGCATGATTAACAGGCGCTAGGCTGACTGGTCATTCTTCCCCTATACCTATTCTTAGATTATCGCCTATCATCGGCTACTTCGACGTCACTGGGCAGCTCAACACAGGAAGCTCTGTCTAGTTATATATAAGAGGTCGTTGCTAGGCGCCATGAAAACACGGAGTACAGTTTATGAGGAGCTACGTATTGTGCAATGATATAATTATGTGAGCGCCATCGTACGACTGACTGAAACATATAATTTAACGTAGTGGATCCATTAACGCCCCGGACGTGAGCGGAATCCCAGCAACTACATTCACGCCCGTCTCGGTATTGGCTAAAGCATGTCACGTGAACTTGCTAACTTCCTTGGGATTTTCAAATGGCGGACATCTTGATGGTCGTTTACAGCAGATTCCCAACGTGGTGGACCGCGGACAGGTGCCAGTCCGCGTAACCTCAGTTGCGCAGTGTGACCACTCCTTGGGATTTTCCTAGATCTTGGGATTTTTTGGTCTCACTTGGGATCTGGGGATTTTGCATAGCAATCTTGCGATTTTTCTAAGGTCTAGTTTTTACCGTACTTTCCAACAGATTAGTAAAACTCGCTCAGTGGGTCTGTCTTAAAGACGTCTATTATTTTTGTAACTTGTAAACACTAATTTGTTAAGATAAGATAATTCAATAATTGTGTATGTATGTATGTATGCCAATTCCAGGATTACGGGATTTAAAAGGTCCCTGGATTTCAATCCCGGGATTGATTTATTTGGCGATTAAAAATTCTTCTTGACTGTAGCACATACCTCTTGAGGCTGCACCGCTGCAGCACTGTCCGTCTGTAGTCTGTAGGCTACTAGGGCATCTGTCGTATAGCTTATTGACCAAGGAAGAATTACACAGTGGATCAAGTAATTTTAATCCAAAAATCAGAATTTGTAATCTCCAAAATATGGGATTCCATGCTCGTCAATTCCAGGATTACGGGATTTAAAAGGTCCCTGGATTTCCTGGAATTACATTCCCTGCTCAGCACGATCGAACGATGCTCAGTCATACGAGAGTGGTGCTTAACAAATGCGTAATAACAATAATGATGACAATAATAATAAATTAGCCCCACAAGACAGTGAATTGCTAGCATACTCTGCACCTCGTTGCCAGAACTTCAGTACAGTACACGAATTTGAACCTCTGATCTCTGTCAAACAGAAAACCAGGAGGCCATTGTGCTCATCTGAATCGTGGCGCCTTAAAGATTCTCGTAAGGGTGGAAGAAAAATGCAAGAACGTGTGTTTCTCTGGAAACTGCTTACCATTGTTCTATCTCCTGGGTCGGCTCCACCATACCTGGAAAATTAAGGAAACCCCACCGACTGTCAACCGTCACAAAATCATCATCATCAACATATACAGTCTTCATATTAGTTACGGTTTATTATCATCTGAATATCCATTCTGATCCTCATCATGACCACCATCATCATCACTCCACCACTGCCACATTACCATCATCATCACCATCACCATCATCATCATGACTCCTACCACCACTACCATCATCATCCTCACCACTGCCATCATCATCATCATCGTTGTCACTATCACCACCATCATCAGGACTTCCACCAGTCCACCACCACAACCACCATCATGACCACCACTACCATCATCACCACTACAACCATCATCACCAGTACCCTCACTACCAATATCATAATCAAGCCCGCCACAACCACGACAGCCACCACCACCAAACTGGCGATACAAAGGGTATCAAATGATGGAACTCCATATCCAAGTCAAAACTTGGAGAATTTCCTGAAAATCTGACAGAAGAAGAAGGAGGCAAGTGAACCGACCTACTTATCGTATCGATTCCACTCTTGAGGGCACGCACCCAACTGTCCGACCTATATTCAGACTCCTGCATCAACTGATTGGCTGCTGCTGTCAGTAACAGACTGTAGAGCTAAAAGACAACAACAAGGGAGAAATGAGATCAGCCAAAGGAAAAGAAAGATTGTTATACTTCATACCCTATCTCACTTCACATATAATGTGCATTTATAAGCTTGAAATTCAACAACTAACATACACGAATATTCAGAACACACATAAATATTCAACATGCACATTTATCTTACATTGGCATTACCTTGAATTCACATTTACCTGTCACTGGCATTACCTTGAATTTACATTTAACATACATTACTTTGTCTAGCACTGACTGACTCACTGACACACTGACTGACTGACTTACTCATTGATACACTGACTGACAGATTGACTGACACACACTGACACATTGTCTGACTGACACACTAACTGACAGACATGCTGACTGACTCACTGACACACTGACTTACTCATTGATACACTGACTGACTGACTGAATGATTGACTGACACACACTGACTGATTAACTGACACACACTGACACATTGTCTGACTGACAGACTGACTGACTGACTGACTGACAGACTGACTGACTGACTGACTGACTTACTGCTCCTGAGCATCCTCCCATCGTCTGTTCCACCGTTTCAGCCAAAGCCATCAGCAGTTTGTCTGGCTGACCAGAGGACACCAGTTCGGACTTTGAGTCCAACCTCTTCAGGATCGCTACAACGGAAAACGCAAGGTAACTGGAAGGTAACCCAAGGTATAGTAATGTAAGAAGTGCAAGACACGGTAAATGGACGGTAAACCTAAGGGAAAACATAAGTAAGAGCGTCAATGGAGCACTGGCTCACAACTGGTGAACTGAACTGTACTCAATGATCAAAGTTTTCCAGTCGCTCCACCTAGGTCTTCAAACTCTCTCCCTCTATCTCTCCATTCTGCTCCCTGCATCTCTGTGTTCTGCTCAGTTGCCTACTTCTTTCAAATTGCTTATCCACAATAGGTTGTCTCTCTGTCTGAGTGGACTGATCTTCTGGATGTTGACCTCATTGCGACTTGTTTTTGGGCCCCACTGGTTGAATGGTAATGATGATGATGATGACGACGACGACGACGACGACGACGACAACAACAACAACAATAATAATAATAATAATAATAATAGGGCCTTTCCATACAATTTATTTTCTACCATAGATAATATTAAAATCCCTGAGGAATCATGTAAACCTCAGGGCCAAAAAAATAATAATAGTAATAATAATCATACGGGTAGACTGACCGTTGGCCCCGGATTCCAGTGTGCTTCCACAGTCTCCGTCACCCGATCCCGAGTCCAACTGATTGAGCAAATCTCGGTTCTTAATCAGAGCCAAACACGCCTCACGTATCGCAAACGTCAACGCAGCAAACTCACCTGAAACCCAACAAAATAACTTTTAATCCACAAACCACTAATTCAAATCTAATCACTTCTAAAGCTAATCTAATCTAATCACTTCTATAGCGCCGTTACCGTTACCATGAATATTCAACACACATGAACATCCAATGACCATGCATATTCAACACACAAGAATATTCAACACACATGAATATTCAATTTCCATGAATATTCAACAGACATGAATATTCAATTACCATGAATATTCAACACATGAATATTCAATGACCATGAATATTCAACACACATGAAAATTCAAAATAAATATATAAACACAATAATTATCTTTAAAACCTTGTGATAAACGTGGACCAACAGAAGTCTTGGAACTTTCCGACTTTTCAACCGACGTCGAAACTTCCAATGGTGCAGGTGTGAACCGTGATGGATTTGAAGACGCGAGAAGCGGCCGCATCCAGGATACGGCACGAGTCTCAGCATCTGAAACATCACAACATCATCTCATCTAGGGACAAACTTATCAACTGTCGTCGTTCCTCTTCACCGATGCTACGCAGTTCAGGAACTATGAACATCATGGCTGCTTAAGACTACATTTTCCCGACTTATTCACCCATTCAACAATATTATTTAAAGTATATGCCATAACAAGTTCTCCTTCAGGAGAATTAGTTTTTATATATCTAGGGCCAGTAAAAAATATTATAATTTTTTTAAATTAAATTTACATTTTAAAATACTTTTAACACTTTAACGATGAACTGCATTGGTTTCCCAGTCACTTTTAGTACACGTTCGTCATTAAAATGTTAATCGTTGTATTAATTTTCATTAAAAAGCGGTGATGTTCAGTTTGATGTAATCCTAGTAAAGATAGAATAATCATTTTATAACATATTATATTCATATTATACTTTTTAAATTTCTATTTTAATAAAGTTTTATCATAATTTTAAGTTTTTATTTATATAGTGCCGGTATGATCCAGACCTAAGCACTGCAACTTGAGATTGTCGAGCAACATGAGCGTTATGCTCAGTCCTGCCATCTCCTGTGATGTCACGTATCGACTCGCGTATGCTCGTTCGACGCTCACTTCCAGTTTCTTCTCTACAAAAAAGAGAAAATGATGAAATTAATCAGATGCAAAGAAACATCATCACTGATTATCTCTTGTGTAGATCTCTAATCTAATCTATTCTTCAGGATCTACTCCAAGCTAATCTCGTATAAATCTCTAATCAACTCTATGACGGCCCATCTAGTTTCTTCTCTATAACCTCTCACGGTCTCACCTAATCTAATATCTCAACTAATCTGTCAAGTGATTTTTGCCTAATCTGAATCTAAATCCGTTTAACCTCTAATTCAATCTCACTAAACCTATAATCTAATCTCATTAATAGAGCTCTAATCCTATCGAAATTAATCTCTAATCTAATATCTAATCTAAATAACTCATATAATCTCCAATAAAATATCTCACTTAATCTTTAGTCTCTGATATAATCTCTACAATCACATGATTACTCCAATCTCATCTAATCTCATATCAAATCTCTAATCTTGAGTCAACCACCTGAATGAAAGGTACTTGCCCAGGTAGGCAATTGCCTCGCCAGTGGCGATGTTCACTTCGATGTCCGATGCAGACCCAAGGTTGTTGACGAGCAGAACGATCTTATCACCTTATCACACACATAAATATTCAAAACAGCATAATTAGCATACACGAATATTCAGAACATACATGAATATTCAGAACACACATGAATATTCAGAACATACATGAATATTCAGAGCACACATGAATATTCAAAACAAATGAATATTCCAAATACAAATATTCAAAACATATTCAACATACATGAATATTCAACACACATGAATAATAAGAAATCTAGTTTTAGACAACACCAGAGAACGACTTATCTGATGACCATTTTGAATAAGAACAGTTTTTATATTAGAACAAACAGTCCTTAAGCTAGCCCTGAGGCAGCCATGGTATGAAGTGTTACCGACTTCATTTTCTTAGCCCCAGCATATGAGGGTCGGCGGTCAGTCCTCTCCTCACCATCTCATCTTCCCACCGACAGTGTACAGTCAGTGTACTCATTATAGCTGAGTTGGCTAGGGGATGCAGGTGGAGCAGAAATCTTGAACCAAATTTCTGTCCAACCTCTCGAGTAAGTCAGCATGCTAACCATTACACTATTGAGCACTCCGATTTTACATTAACAGTACAGTTTCTTGAATGCAGGGAGCTGGCCGACGATATTTTTCTGGTCCTTGCCTAAAGACTACACATTTTGCGAATAAAATTTCAAATTCGTCATTTTTAAGGTTTAATTCAGTCTTATGTGACGTTTATGACTGATAATGAAGAGCAAAAATTAAGATTTTTAATAAAAATAAGAAGAGAATAAAAGAGAAAGCTTGTCATTTTTATCCATCTAGTTTAACTTGCGGGAATCTTGAATGTTTGTTTGAGTCACAGGCTAAAATGTCAAATCTTGCGACGACTAATGCGATCACTTACAAACATTCAATCGTCCTGAAACTTGGCAGATAGACTCGTCCTCGCAGACACTTCATTCTATTAAAATTTCAGCTCCCCAAAAAAGGCAAGCTTATAGAATCGGGGACTCAACTTTTCGAATCTGGGAATCCCCTTTTCCGATACGCAGCGCTGTGATTGGCCGGCGTTGTGATTGGCCGCAACTGAATGGGCGCGCTGCCTGAATACACGCGCGCTATGTTGTAAAATTAACGCGGACTATATATTTGTAGAGGTGACTGCTTCATAAGACGGATTATAGGATACTAGATGGATATAGTAAAAAACTTTGTTTTTACTATTGGCTGTATTTTATTAAAGTTTAACAAGTCTTATGTGATGTTCATGATTGATAATGAAGATCAAAATTAAGATTTTTTCAACCCAATTCAACTGTTTGTATGCTAAACTGCACCATATAAGATTTAGTTTCGTGACACTTTTCTGGGGACTGACTCATCAAGTTCCCTCTCCCAGATCCCTTTTGTTCAGGCGCCTTCGGCACCTGGCCCACCATTTGCTGGAAAACGTTGCCACTGGCCCGCCACTAAAAAACGTTTGACACTCCCTGGTCCAATGCATCACTCTACGGCATATGGAACAGCAAAGGAGCGACATTGATCGATGCCTTGCACATTGCAAAATAGGTGCTATAGAAGTTTCTTTAAATTACAGATAAGATAATTACTTAATTTTTTTAATTACGAAATTTCTAACCTTTGCATAACGATATGTGAGAGGGATTTTCTTTGTTCGTCATGTGGTCCACGATTTGCACAACAGTTTCGTGAGAGCTTTGCATCTGAAACGTAATGTAACTGCAGCGTAAAATAACACAGCTCCCTATGCGTAAACTCATGATCCATCATTACAGTGATGATCGATCGCTCGAATCGATCGATCAGTCAATGAAAAACCAATCAGCAATTGGTTTTTCATTGACTCAATCAATCGATCACAAACAACAAAACAACTGACAACAGAACAACCGAGCAACTGACAACAGAGCATCTGACAACAGAGCATCTGACAACAGAGTTTCAAAAAAGTGCAAGTAAGTAAATAAGGAAGTGCAAAGAAGTCACATTTATGATTTAGGGAAGACTAACATCCCATAAAAGTCAAAATATGCCAACTATCCTTGGCATTAAACTCCATCATATAGGCTAATCATGCACACTATAAACGTTTTCCATCATTCCATACCAAACTATCAGCTTGCGGTATTACTCGATTGTGAGCTTTAGAGGCAAAGTAAGTATGGGGACTGTTTATTAATTGAGGGCAATTATAGCCCATCTACCCCCCTGGACTCACTCACCTTGAGACGTTTCACTCCGGCTTCTCCGTGCATCCCTAAAGAATTCAAAGCATAAAACCTGCATCACTATCATCATCATCATCATCGTCGTCGTCATCATCATCTTCATCATCGTCATCATCATTATCATCGTCATCATCATCATCATCATGGTAGAACTCCTCCGGCCACAGTCTTACTGGAACACATCAGGGTACGTATAGTTTTATGCGTGTATGTTGAACACCCACAGGGAAGAGAACAGAGGAAAACGAACAGTCAGATTCACTCTCCAGTTATCCACGCCACCACAGGCATAGCGCCATCGCCATAATCTTTCATCAAGTTTTTGACTTCGTTGTACACCTACATTTTGCGTATTTTCCAGAAAACTTATCATACGGTGATTCTGAAATCAGTGCTGACACCTGGCGAATGCAGACTACACATGACACTTGGCCCACTAGTTTTAGACTATCTTAACAATAATTCAGTAACATTCTCTAACGCACAAAAATACCTAAGCAGTATATATGTTGGGCATTGTATTATTTCAAGCGCTTCTGAAATGTATAGTTGTCCTGAATTTATAAGCTGAATTTGAAAAGTTATAAACGAAATAAAGTCTGCCGTTTTACGACACCTTTTTTGTCGACCTTAGCAAAACTATATAAGGAATTTTCGGGAAAAAATCGGTATCGCTTCTCGGCCTTTTGGCTAAGATCAAAGTGTAGTATACACAATTGTAACATCGGAAAGATCCATTGAGACGACTCTGAAATGGTTCACTGTTTATGGAAAAGCATCTGGAGCCAAACTCAACGAAAACAAATGCAAAGGTCTTTGGTTAGGACCATGGAGAAACAGAAGAGACTCTCCTTTTGGTTTCCAATGGTCAAACTGTATTAAAATCTATGGTATCTTCTTTGGAGAGAATTCAACACAGCAAAACGGCAGCACCATCCTCGATAAAGTCAAGAAAGCCGTAAACCTGTACCGAGGACGAAATCTTACATTGTCCGCCAAAGCTTTACTTGTTAACACAGCAATATGCTCCAAACTCTGGTATGTCGGTTCCTGTATGCTCTTTCTTCCCACCACCATCAAAGACATCAATAAAGCCATCTTCAGTTTCATCTGGAGTGGTCAGACGGAACTCGTCAGCAGAAAAACCATTATAGAGACTCCTTCGAATGGTGGACTTGGTGTCATCGACATAGGATCCAAACTGGACTCACTCATCTGCACTCACGTCAAGCGTCTACTAACAGCCTCTGATCTCAAATGGCAAGACTTCGCCATCTACTGGATTGGCCTGCAAATTCGTCACCATAACCCTGCCTTCGCATCCAATCTTCGTCCACATGCTGAATACCCTTCTCCTTTTTACGAGAAAGCGCTGACTGTCTTCCGTCGCGTTGTTTCCCTCGAACCTCTTCTTCTGGTGAAAGACTACAACGCAAAAAACACGTACTCTGTTCTCAAGAAGCCTTTGGTCCAGCCACCACGAATTATGCATAAACACCCTTTGATCGACTTCACACAAACTTGGCACGCTGTTACAAATCGTTTCGTATCTCCTAAAGCAAGAGAACTTAGCTGGAAGATTGCTCATGGAGTCCTTCCGGTTAACGACTACCTCTACAGTCTCCAGATCATCCGCCACAATCGCTGCCCTTTCTGCAACATGCCCGAGACTCTGACCCATCTCTTCTTCGCATGTAGAGAAGTTCAGCTCCTGTGGCATTGGATAGAACGGATCATGTCAGACATTGCCGACAAAGCCATTAAAATAGATCCGAACTTTGTTCTCTTTCAACAGACAATGGACTTAAACACGTTGGATACAACAACTCTTCTTGTATTGAGCGGTGAAGCCAAATTAGCCATATGGACTCAAAGAAACAGGGTCAAATATGACAAAAAGAAACTGTCGAGCCTTGATATTCTCCGATTGTTTGTTCACTCTGTAAAAACACGCATACAAGCAGACTTTGTGAGACTTGATAGAGACACTTTTGTGAATATCTGGTGCAGAGGAAATCCACCTCTCCTTGCAAAAGTAGATGGTGACCAAGTTATAATAAATATGACTGTGTAAATACATGTAAACGTTCCTTTAGAGCATCTCTGGCAAAGCAGATTTAAATTAGAAAATAGAACTTTGCTTTAGAACTTATTGAGCAATGGAAGATTAACAAAGTATCTCAACATTGAGGATAGACATTCTGTAAACAACAGAATGTAGGTAAACAATGTCTGATTTAAGCATTTAAAACTGTTACATTGCTTCAGTGCTTATGTACTGTACTGCATCTTAAAAATGATTCTGAGGATCTGACTGTAAACCTTTAAATTAGTACTACATTGCCTAAGAGCATTTCTGTATAAGATGATATTGAAAATCTGTAAACACTGAAATCAGTATAACATTGCTTAGGTGCATAACTACTGTAGGCTACTACATCATAGAAACAATAACATTGACAATCTGACTAATTTCAATCAGAGTTATATTGCTTAAGTGCATAATATACTGTATTGCATTGTAAAAGAAATGACAATTGAAAACCTGATTATAGACTTTTCAACTAATTTTGCATCGCCTCAGTGCATGTATCTTGTACTGAGAATGCTAATGAATGTTGTAAATTGCTTGTAAATATTTTGTACATTTATTAAAAGATAAAAAAAAAAGTATCTGTTCTTATCAGCTTAATATCTGATACGTCCCCTATCCGGGGACATCGATATTAAACTGATTTTTGGACTTGGGAGAAGATGCAGGGGCTTGCTCCGGCTTCTCCACGGGTTGGCCCGGTATTGCAGTACCTCCGGGATCGGCCCACTCCCCTCACCAGGGGAGAAAATTTAAAAAAGTCAAAAAGATAGCATAGGAGAATAGAACCGAAGCTCCTTCCTGCATCGGCAACATTCATGTAATAGCGACTTCTATAACTTGATTTACTTCAGACTTCCCTAAAGCATTACGCAGTTTTAATTCTCTCCTTCTAAGTCAAGTGCAGAGAAGTCACCCGTATTGTATTGTATTTACAGATTTATAAAGCGCCTCTCACAGTGCACACCAAACAGAGGCGCTCATAATGATAATAGTAATAATAATAAGTAAGAAGTCGACCACGTTCCTACGTACGGGCCTAAGGCTTTTATTCCTACCCTTAACTCAATTTCCTCAGCTGTCCCGATTTTTTCTAAACCCTAGCAATTGTTCTAAACCTCCCTTTGTCTAGCCTTCCCTCTGTCTGGCCGTGATGAATTTTTTTTATTTTCACGCTATTCGCAAGATGGCACCAGCGTTATATCTCGCATTGCTAACAGAAATTATTAGTTTCACGTTATTCGCCAGATGGCACCACCGCTATATCTCGCATTGCTAACAGAAATTATTAGTTTCACGTTATTCGCCAGATGACACCAGCGTTATATCTCGCATTACTAACAGCTGCACAGAGCTCAAAAGTTATTAGTTTCATGTTATTCGCCAACTCAGCTACGAGTACACTAAACATAATCTGTCGACGAGAGGATGAAACGGCGACGAAAAGTACTGGCCACCTGTCCTCATATGCCAAGGCTAAGATATGAAGTCGTTACCATTTCACACCCATGGCTACCTCAGAGGTGGCTTAACTTAATGAACTCTCCTTGCTCCTTTTCCTACTCCTTCTTCTTCTTCTATACTGGTTTGCAAGTTTGAAGCGATACTGGGAAAATGCCGAAAACGCTGAGCAATACCTTTCTTCACACTAGTACCATTGACACCTATTTTTCTTTAAAAAACAGTTTAGAAGAGAGGAGCAAAAGTTTACCTAGGCCAAGCTCCATTTCATCCGGACCCAGGTGGAAAAGCGGAGAACCTCCAGGTAGGCTACATGGAGACCAGCACACTCCCATCGAAGCTGAAAACACAGCGGAAATCCATCAACTGGAAAATTTCACATAAGATTTTAAACTGGAATCCAGTTTTCAACTAAATCTCATGTTTGACAAGGCCATTGGCATCAACGTACTTACTTTACAATTGCACTAAATCTGTCAAGGTTTAAAGGTTTTCAACCTAAGTTTAAAATGAGAAATCTGAAAGCTGAGTAATCATGTTAAACGCGAACTAATAGGTGACCTAGTTCACTGCTGCTCTGGACAAATTTCTGTCTCTGTGGAAACATCATTTCTTAATCATAATTCATAATTTATTATTATTAGTTAGTAATCTGATTTCAACAGACAGACAGTAAATAGAGAATAGTAACAGTAAATATTAGTAGTAAATAACAGTAAATTACAAGAGGGCAAATTAACTCTATCACAGCAGATAATAATAGCCACTAACTGCAATCAAGCAAATGCGGATTTCAACCAAGATTCTCTAATACATTCTGACATTCGTTACAATTTTACTTGAAGCGTAGAATCAATCGATGCTTATGCATCGATAACGGTGCTATAGAAGTAATTTAGATTACATTATGAAAACAGTGCTACATAAGTCATTGGATTATACGAGATCCGTTTGTGAGATGTTGAATAAGCCACTGAACTCACCCACTTGACTTGCAGCTTCCTTAGTGATCTGCTTGATGTGTTCTAGTGTTTCTCCCTTCTCTGCCAGATGACCCGCTATCTGCCGAATGAAACGAAAGACAGAAGAGAGGAATTAAATCAAATTATAATCCAATTAAATCTGTCTGATTCACGGAAGGAATTTTTCTCATTACTTAAGGTACACTTTCCTTCGTAATGTTTGTATCATTTTGTTAACCCCATATGATTTGACTCCCAAAGGTAGTTTATTTAAGATATTTGAATCTCAGGCTAGCATGGTCTGTATGTGGAGACCTTAAATGGTGTAGCACACATTAAAATGAGTAGCGGTTAGTGAAGGATCTCACCCGATCAGTTCATTAAAAAGTGAGCAGGGTAAAGGCCACATGGTCACTCTAGCATGGTTCACGGGGACCTCAATGGCATGGCACCCATTCAAATGGGCAGTGGTGGTTAAGGATCTAACCCGATGAATTCATTGAAAAATGAGCAAGGTCGCGGCCATACAGTCACTCACAAATATTTGCAAGTTTACATAAAATTTACCCTCAACGCTGTCACCATTATAAACAGGTAGAAAAGCATCAAATCCAGCATTATCTGTCTTGGTCTTCCTCTTGTCCTCCTCCCCTCAATTTTCCTTCAATGACCGTTCTTAGTAGTGAGTCACTGAGTCTCCTCTCAGTGTGTGTCTGATCCATTTCCTTTGTCTCCCTCTTATTGTGTTTAACAGTAGAAAAACAATAAGAAATGGACATGTGAATGCACTGACCTTCATGAGCAGGACACAGCCGGCCAGTCCTCTTCGTCCTGCGGTCTTGTCCTTTGTGTGGACAGAGCAGTCCTCTGCGTTGAGAACAATCTCAGCCTTGATGCCCTCGACCCTGGCTCGCTCCAAGGCGATCCCAAAGTTCAACCGGTCCCCAGTGTAGTTGTTGATGAGGACAAGAACCCCAGCTAACAGCAAAACCAGACAATTAATTATTCATTGACCAACCTAAATTAATTATTCATTAACCCGACCAAATGAATTATTCATTAATCCAAACAAAAACACCATTTCAAACTGTTTGCTTTAGAGCATCTTTTCAGTTGTCTAACTAATAATAGCAATAAAAATAACAAAAACTACAACAAAAGCACTAGTATTTAACAATAGTAATGATGATAATAATAATAAGTAGCTAACCTGGGTGGTTTTTGCCGAGAGCCCTGAGAGCCGCAAGAATGGTGTTTGGTGCAGGCGAAGCAAAGAGCGATCCATGAACTGCCCCAGTCATCATTCCCTCTCCAATGAAACCTTCAATCATCAAAAGATAGAAATTAATTAGATTCAGCATGGATGGTTGAATTTTATTGATTAAGGAAATTATTTTAAAGGAGCTAATTTTTAAAAAATGAACGAATGAATGAATGAATTAATGAAGAAATGAATGAAAGAAGGTAATGAATGAAAATAATGGATGGATGGATGGATTGATGGATGGATGGATGGTGGGATGGATGGATGGATGGATGGATGGATGGATGGATGGATGGATGGATGGATGGATGGATGGATGGATGGATGGATGGATGGATGGATGGATGGATGGATGGATGGATGGATGGATGGATGGATGGATGGATGGATGGATGGATGGATGGATGGATGGATCGATGGATCGATGGATGGATCGATGGATGGCTGAATACAATGATGTATGGATGGTAGCATGAATAAATGGATGGAAGAATGAATGGGTGGATGGAATGAATGAGCAACTGAGCAAGTATAAATTTTCCAGAATTGCTTTAGAATCTTCGAGTTTACGATTATGATTACGCAGCATCAATCAATCAACCAATCAATCACAATTAATCAGAATTAATTAATCAATCTGTTTACATAGTGCCATCAATATCCCTACTCAGATTTAGTAGATTAATTAACAAACGAATGAATGAATTAGTGAAAAAATAAACAGTGACAACAATCACAATAATCTGGAGTTTAATGAGTCTAATCTCTGTCCTCTAACGAGAGTCTGACCCATGAAGGTCGGCTCATGTCCCGATCCTCCACCGGTCAGTGTGGTCACTCGTCCACGCTCCTTGAACTGCTGGACATCGGCTCGGACGATGATCCTTGGCTGGCCGCTGAGAGTTCGCAGTCCAGGATGGACAGCCAGAAATCCGGCGATGCTTTCGTCGACGCAGTTCTCGACCTTGTTGATCAGCTTCTTTGTGATGCTAGCCATCCTGTGTGGAACATGTTACATCACATGTTACATCACATGTTACATCACATGTTACATCACATGTTACATCATGTATAACAAGTTACATCACATGTTACATTGGATGTAACATCAGATGCTACATAACAAGTTACATCACATGTTACAATCAATTGTTAAATCACATGTTACATCACAAGTTACAGAACATGTTCCATCACATGTTTCATCACATGTTGCATCACATGTTACACAACATGTTACATCACATGCTACATCACATGTTGCATCACATGTTAAATCACATAAAAATGATCCTGTGTATGCTAACACAATGTTATGTAATAATGTAATGGTCAAGCTTGTAAGTCTATGGCTGTGTCCATCTAAGCAAAATGATGTAGCGCTCATTAAAAAGGGTTCCAGTGAGGAATTTTAAGAATGTAACTAACCAGGGCTAAGCTAAGTAGGCCTATGCTGCTCTACAAAAAGTATACAAAGTGTGCACACAGCTGCCCTACACAACCTTTGAACTTACCCGCCCAGTGCAATCAAATATCACGAAAAGACTGCAAATAATACTGTTTGGCAGCTGTACGTCGGACACTCACAGTAATTAAACAAACAGTTTGCACCCAAATAATTAGTTTGTCAAATATGTTTTCAAAAGTTTAGCGATTTACAAACCTTTAACTTTTGATTAGCGTATCACAGCGACAGGATGAACTAAAGTTGCATTGGTTCTGGTAAGATGGCAACACATGTAACGTCTCTTCGAGTGGACTGGAAATATTAAAAATCTAGAAATTTTAAGAAAGTGCTGACGAAACCTAGACGCCATGCCAGCCACAGAAATCTATTGATGTCGATCGTGAGCAGAATTTTATCAAGTGCCCCATATAATCACGAGTTCATGGCTGTAAAGTTCATGAAACCCGAATGCCTAGCAACTGATTAGGACCCTCTTAGGCTGAACGTCCACGTGTGAAATTATTAGGTTTACGCTGTCGATGTAGACCAAATATGCAAGATTAGGAGTCAATGCCTATAGTAAGGACCAAAGAGTTCTCCTGTGATCTCTCGTAATCACACAAGGTCCGCAAAGATCTTCGAGTAACATTTTTTAAGGATCAACAATTACCTTACGCGGTGTGAATGGCGAGTTCATCTGGGGCCCTTGACGCATGCGCAGTTCCACACAAGTTATCGTAACAGAACGGAGTAATTTCCTTTTGTGGATGTAAAGTAAACAAGATTTCTTTCGTATTAATTGGATTTTAATTGGAAAATAAATAAATTATGGCCCACTGGTTTCACAGAAACCCCCTCAAGGCTACGTCGCCCGCCACTTACGAACTACGCGGAGTTCCTACGAATGGACTGTCACAGAAAATATGCAGGTTACGACATTTGATGACATCTTTTTTTGTTTTTATCGTTATTATCGGGCATTACTGAAGTATGAGTCATTAGACATCGTTTTATAATTACCCTAATTATCTAATAATTGCTATAGCACCTGTTTCTAGTACAGTAGAGCACCCCTGTCTAATTAAGAGTGTCCAGTTTGATTGTTAATGTAATCTTTTCGCTTCAGCTGAAAGAATCGTAAGCGTGGAAACCAAGTCCCTCAGGTCCGGCATTAGGCTAACCCCGATAGAACGGCAGAGACGAGAAGAGTGGCATAATTGGATTCCTGGACCTGTCTGAACATTGATGAGGGATAGTTAAATGTAACACTCTTGCTTGAAGAACAAATAGATCTTGAAAGACGCGGTTCAATATCCATAGCCCCTTGGTCGACTCAGCCTTCCACTCCATAGGAACAGCTGTAAAATGAGTGGGCGCCTAACAGGCTGCCAAGACGTGTGTTCAATAAGATCACGAAATTTGTACCATCATGTTTCAATGTTACTTACTGCGGTTTGTCAATAAATACAAATATTATTATTATAATGAACATGTTTATTAATTACTGTATTACTCTCGTTTCTAGCGAGTTACGCCTGACACGTAATCTGCTTCTGGACGTAATATCGAATCCTAACAATGAGCCAAGTGCATTGTCGTCTGCCGTGAACAACTACCTTGGTCTTCTGGATGGATTCATCGTGTCGCTGGACGAAGAAAAAGGAGGAGACAGCAAACTGAGGCACGCTGTCCGATACCGCTGGACCAACACGCTGCTTGGCAACACCCCAACGTAATTAATATGCATTATTTTCTCATTAATATTCATTGTTAGTATTTGTTGTTCATTGATATTCATTGTATGTTAGTATTAATAATATTGTTAGTTGATATTCGTTAGTCTTTAATGCTTATTAATATTCATTGGTGATTAATATTCATAGTTCATTGAGATATTCATTCTTCATTGACATCCGTTGATCTTTAATGCTTATAAATATTCATTGCTCATTGATATTAATGAATTAATTAATATTCATTGTTCATTAATGTGCAGTGGTTGGTGATAATGATTATTCATTAGTATTCATTGTACTCATTAATATATTAATTATTCGTTATTCACTTTTGCTGTCTCCTGCTGTTAGTGGGTGGGTGGTGGGATGGGGTGTGGTGGTGGGTGGGTTGTGGTGGAATGGGGTGATGGTAGTCATCATAGTCGTATAGGGATTATGGTGGTCATGGTGTTTGAACGTGGTGGTGGTTGAGAGTGGTTGGGGTTGGTGGTAGTAATGGTGGTCATGGCGCCGGTGGCATTCGGTGTTATTTCATACAGAGTTTAAGTTTGACTGAGCTTCTGATTGGTTTGTCTTGTCTTGCAGGGAACAGTATGATGCGGTCTTTGAGAAAATCTCAATCCTCTTCAACGTAGCCAACTGGTATATGAAGCACGCTGCTGTTTATGCTGGCAAAGATGAGTATGTCGGTGCCATCGTGAATACATTTACACTTTTATAGCCTTCATTTCCCATTAAAAATTTCAAGATTGGAGTTAATGACTCCAGGAAGAGATGCACTTTTTTGTCGACATTTAAGACCTTGATATGTAGAGTGAATTTTTACAAGAAGAGAGTTTCAGAGTCCAGAGGCAGTGACAGAAAATTATCACCAGCTGACATAGCTCTGTGTCTTTGTCCACTGGCAGAAGAGGCAGATTGAGAAGGTAGATATATCGTCGCCTGAGAATTATCTTGTCGTATCTCCACTGTTTTTCGAAAAGCAGTTTAGAGTTGATTTGTAGCAGAATTTTTTGGATCTTTCTTCAGTTTCAATGGCTAAGAGATACGACAGGTCGTTTTAAAGATATTCAACAAAATATACTGTCGTATGTCCTGTTTTCAGACACATTTTATCGTATCTCCACACAACTATCGTGGTGTAGCAGTGTCAGTTGTTGTATGTCCAGAGAAAGCTCGTCGCTGATTGGACGAGCAGGAGATACAACAGTATAAACCTGTGCACTTAGCTGGATTACAGTGTCGCATATCCAGACAATTAAAAGTTTTTCTTTTAAAAATCCAGACTATATCCATGAATATTTTAACGAAAACACTCTATAATAATTGGTCATTGCTTGATTTAATCATTTCATGTCTTTGTTTTCCGTAGGATGGTTCGTAATATTTGTAAATCCATTTTATACAAAATTTTCACAAATTTCTGAAAAACAGCTCTAATCGTTAATTTTTTTAATGCAGGGTCTTTAACCCTTTCATTCCCAATTTAATTTTGATTAATAAAAAAATATTTTGCTGAATTATTTTTAATCACTAACATAGTCTGAAACATAATAAAATGGATTTTTAATAAAAAATTATTTTTTTTTACATTTTTTTATAATGACTCCATTTGGCGTCTATGGGACTCAATGGCTGAACGTCGAAAACAAACTTAACATTCAGTTGACACACACAAGTGTGTAACTAAGTGTAGAGTCGTAATTAACATGTGTGATAAGACAGTAAGAAAACAGTTTTGTCCTTTGTGATACGCAGGTAGCAGTTAAGTAAGTAAGTAAGTAAGTAAGTATCTTTGCTTTGGTTCCGAATGAGCTGGAAAGTGTCGGATGCTGTCATACCGCACTACATCACTGGCAACAGGTATTACAGATCTTTTCTTGGGACAAGTTAGTCTTCCTGATCCATCGTCTGAAGTTGGAATGGATGGCAGTAGCTCTTCTGCCGTTGCGGTCAATGACAGACGTCCATGACAATAGCTGGACATGGATTCTGACATAGGCTACTTGTGATGTTTCCTGTCCCATCTCTTGATTGAGGTCATTGGCTCCATTGCAGTGTGGGTTGATGAAAGCTAAACTGAGAAGTTATCAAGCAATCGTAACACAGCTAGACCAGAATTAGCATCAACAGCTGTGTCAGCAGATCCTATAACCACTGTCTTCAACTCTTTCTTCGAGTTTAGGGGACAACAGGTGGAAATCTAAATTGCCCTGACAGTTATATTATTTATATATTATTTGGTATCTTTGCATGTGAACTATACCCATCGTCATGAGCACTCCCAAATACTGTTCCATCTCAACTAAGTCTGTTCGGAAACCGGATGCACACTGAACAGCATATATGTTGTTTTGCTCCACAATTAATGCTTGTGAGAAGAAATGTTGAAGGTATTCCAATGGAGGCTGATTGTCTGGAGGTTCACTGAACCTATGTTTCCAAAGGATGTCACATGGCTTTGGAGGAGAGAGTTTTCCCCATTGAAATGTATGACTGAATTTCTTCTTGTAGAGTGAAGAAGGCTGTTGCTGCAGAGACCCTTTACGTACTTGGTCTTGTGGAAAATAGTGTCGCAATATTAAAATTAGAAAAAATTGCATCAAAAGTTATTTCTCAGTAATTGGAGAAATGGTTTTAGTATTTGCTGTTGAGTCAAAATAGTCACACAGAAACTGCAAGAAATGTAATGCTATACATATTTCAACCTTTGATGCCCATTGACTCCAAATGGAGTCATGTTCAAAACTCACTTTTTCTCTGGAATTATTTCATTAAATAACAAAACAACTCTTCTGACAGCTAAAGGATATACAAAAATGCAACATAACAATTTTCTTACTTTTGGATATCTTTTGTTACATAAGAAAAATGGCTGCTAAACGAAAGAAGAAAATTCGTGTCTAAAGGCCAATGTTAAGACTATTATTGCAGCGCCATCTAGGTAGACAAAATTATGCTAGCCTACCTGGAAAGATTCAGTATTATATGAATGTTGATAACAAATTAACCCTGGTTACCAGAAATTGAAATAATTCTGAAAAATAATAATTTACACTAATGACTCCAAATGGAGTCACTGGGAACGAAAGGGTTAAGCAATGTTTATGTTTTAATATGACATCTCTGTGTGAACTGTAATTTGATAATTCCCCCCCTTATTGCATTGAATTTCTTATTTTTCCGCAAAATGCGGCCCAAACTTCAACCTCGATTATCTCGGAATTTTGGAAAATGGAGATACGCGAGGATAATTCTCAGGCGACGATATGTCATGCTATATCCATGCCATCTGTCAACTGTCGATGGGAATCCGTTGGCTGGCTTTGCACGTGTGAATGGGCCCCACCATTGGTGACTCTTTTTATAGTCTACTGTGCATTGTTTTGCTACCTGATGTAATAATATAGTTGGCAATGACATTTAGCATCATATGGGCTAGCGCGGATAACACACTTTTGGGAGATACCTAAAATGTGCTATATAAAGTGTCCTGATAGGCTGATATTTATGACACTTAGAATTGTCGTACATTGTTGCACAACATTTCTGTCTGTGCGTATGTTTCTTCAGACCAAAGATGGACGAGGCGAAAGAAATTCACAAGTGTCTGCGTATTGCTGCTGGAATCTTCACTCATATAAAGGTACAGACAATGATGCTACACAATTCTCCAATTTATTTAATGAAGAAGAAGAAGAAGAGCAGTTCCTTGGACTAGCCCTGAGGCAGCCATGATATGAAGTGTTAGCGACTTCATTTTCTTAGCCTCAGCACGTGAGCACATAAGGTCAGGTGGCCAGTCCTCTCCCTCACCATATCATCTTCCCACTGTCAGTGTACAGTCAGTGTATTTATTATAGCTGAGTTGGCTAGGGGCTCACGTGGACCAGAAATCTCGAACCAACTTTCTGCCCTGGTGGGATTTGAACCCCCAACTTCTCGATTGACAGTTCAGCACACTAACGACTACACCGTCAAGCACCCCATGAAACCCTAATCTAATCCTGATAACTATAGCCCTGTTATCATGATGCACTCATTTTTATACCTCTCTGAAAGCTATTCTTTTCAGCCGTGGTTGGACTGGAAGCGCCTCTGAGTAGATATCTTGAAGGGGCGCTAAATAGAGTCAATCAATCAATCAATAAGAAAAGTTGATATAATTTGATTGATTGATTGATTGATTGATTGATTGACTCTATTATCAGATTAGCTCAGATGATGGCGCTATAAAAGTAATCGAATTAGATTAGATGAAAAGTCGACTTGGATGTTGGTTTGTTTCTTTCAGAACAACATGGTTGCGCAGTTGATTGAGCAGCCGGAGAAGGCAACGGATTTAGACCCACGTGTTCTCGACACTTACATACAGCAGTGCACAGCAGAAGCACAGGAAGGTAAGGACTGTCTCTCAGATCATCTATTTTCAACTATTTTAGATTTATTAATTAATAGTAATGATATTTTATTTGCCAAGACTAAGAGAATGAAGATGCTGAGTTGTAATACAGTACTTCCCAAACTTTTGAGTGTCACGGAATGGTAGGAATTAACTTTTCAACGCCACAGACCAGCTGGAATTTTTCCACTGCAAGATGACCGGTGCCAAATTTATCAATTATTTTTCTTTTTCGTTTTCGATCGCCTAAGTTCCTCAAATATGTAGTAAAATTGATTTAAATGCATGTTTAGCCAATTCTATGACTATTGCCCTTTAAATTCTACCCTAATAAGTGTTTTGTTATGACTTTAAAAAATATAATAGTCATTTCTTGATTCCAAGATAATTTGATCAGTTTCTTGTCTCACTTTGCGGGCTGGCAACTGAGGGCTCGCGGACCGGGACCGGACCATGGACCACCACTTTGGGAAGCACTGTTGTAGTACACATGCACTTCTGATAAGTCTCTTTTGAAGTGGCATTATATAAATTTACAATTACACAAGTGACTCTTGGGGTTGGTGTATGGTGTGTTTCATAACAATTATTGTTAAGCAACTACTTTACATTATGTTTTCTTCTGTTCTGGTTGCAGTGACAATCGCTCGAGCGATCGAACTGAAGCACAACCCCTCCCTGATTTCAGCTCTGGCTCATGAAACGTCGCAGATGTACACCACAGCGGGTAGGAAATTCACTTCCAACTGAACTTTTATCATCATCAGCGGCAGTAGACGAACCATCTTTCTATCGTTTCTTCAGTGGCATTCTGTCAACTTTTTGACCAAACTTTGATGTAGATGACAAGTTCCTTTGAATTGCAGACACACACAGGTACAGACAGAAAGACATATGGACAGACACAGAAACAGAGACAAATACAAATACTTTTTTACCTGGCTTTGCCATTCCTTCCCTTACTTGCATTTTGTTTACCTTTCTTACCATTCATTCCTGTACCTTGTCAATTTTACCTTGCCTCAGAAGCATAGCCGGGAAACAAGTTGGGGGTTCCATTGGACAGGGTTGCAGAGTGTGAGGTGAGTTTTGAAAATTTAAGTTTTTTGTATATAAAATTTTTTCACCAATTTATTTTGAGGGGATTTGAACCCTGAATATGACCATGCAGGTTTGCCTTAATTTTCTATTATCTTGCCTTTTTACAATGACTTGCCTTTTTTTGTGCCTGTCCTCACCTTCCCTTCCCTTGCCTTGCCTCCTTACTAGACATCATCTTATCTGGATTCATGAGCAGATTCCGTGTCTTTCCAGATTGTTCCTTGAAAGTCTTGGCGGATAAGGTGACCACGAAGTGGCAGAAATATCTCCAGTTCAAGTCAGAGATCTACTCCGCATATGTGAGTCAAAACACAAATTGTCGTTTTAGCATCCAATCTCAGCTAATCTCTAACAGGGAATTAGCATAGATAGTGGTGTAATAATGATCTTAATAGTACCTTAATGATAATGTTAATGGTAGTGATAGTAATGTTATCAGTAGTAATAATATCCTAATGTTAGTAGTAATAAAAATATGTTAACTATAGCAATAATATTGTTCATAATTGTAATGATGATGATGATGATGATGATGATGATGGTGATGATGATGATGATGATGATGATGATGATGATGATGATGATGATGATGATGATATTAATTAATAATAATAATTGATATTTTGTGTGTATGCAGGCATATAACTTCTTTGGTGAGAATCTCTTGGCCCAGGATAAATGCGGAGAGGCCATCAAATGTCTCCAGGAGAGCCAGTCACGTGAGTGTCTGTCTTGTTCATTAATATTCATCAGACATTAGTATTCATTGGACATTAATTAATGTTCAGTGTACATTAATATTCATTGACGAAAGGTGCTACATAAATTCCCAGATGAACCGTTGCACATGACATGAAGGGTGCAAGTTCCAGGTTGAATAAATCAATAAATAAGTAAATAAAAATAAGTAAGAGTAAATAAACAAAATAAATTAGTAAATTAACGAACAAGTAATTGGATAAATAAACCAACGAAAAAATTAGCAAATAATAAGAAAAAATAAGTAAATATATAAATGAATACTGTTTATTGTTTCAGACTATACGAAGGCAGCTCAGTTGGCCAAGGAGTATTCATCGACGAAGGGACCTGGTTCCACGGCGAAGCCACAGGAACACCTCTTCTTCCGAAAGCTGGAACCGATCGTCCAGAGGACCCTCGACAAATGCGTCCGCGAAAACGGTTTCATGTGAGTTTCATTGACACAAAATCTTCCCAGAATTCTCTAAAATACCCAGAAATATCAACAGCACAGTGCACACTCTTTGTCAAACTGTACTTGAACTGGTAATTTGGTTTCACTCTAATTGACCCTTGTAGAAGAATCTTGTAACTAGCTGCGTTATGACAGCCAGAGTTTACCAATAAACGAATATACAATACATATACAATAAGTAAAATTTCAGGGGTTTACAATGAAATCTTGTGTGGTTCAACTTGAGCTGATCCCTCAGAAATTCATAGTGCACATTCCAGACAAGTCAACTGCTCACTCTCAGAAAACACTTAAAATTTAGACCCAGAGTGCCAATGTCTAACACACAGCCATGAGTGTGCCTTGTGTTAAGGTATCTTGGCAGAAACATTGCTGTAGTGAATCTATGAATTTAAACTTTTCCACTGACAGGAAGCATGTATGATACACATAATCTGTGGGACATGGTGGCCGATTGGTTAGAAGTCTTGCCTTGTAACGCGAAGAGTATGAGTTTGAGTCTCCTCCTCTAACACTCGGTATCAAGAAAAGGTTTTGAATTAAATTTTAAAATGTTCATATTTTCTTGTGCTACATTGTAGCTACCACCAGAAGGTTCCTCCAGTGGCACCTGACCTTGAGTTGAAGGCCACCTATGGTCTTGTGGCCCCAGAGGAGTTCACACCATCACCACGCAACGCACAGTGGACTGCGGATGTCTACCAAGCCTTCGACATCACGAAGCTGCCGGAAAAGGCAGAAAAGGCAGAGAATGACGAGGTTGTCTTCTAGTTTCCTTCTAGTATTGATATACGTAGCGCGGTGCATAGCACCCTGTTATGTATTGTAATATTGTAGTGTAGTGTAGAGTCTGGATGATTCCAGTATATAACAATTGTGGACTGTAGTTTCAGAGTGTCATGACATAGTAACCATTGAATGATGATGCGACGTGCTTTGTGCTAACGGCGAATAGAATCATCAGATTAGATTAGGTTGAATCAAGTCAGAGAGGAGGAAGGTGTAGTCCAAGCTCTGTTCTATGAAATCGGATTAGATTATATTTGGAAGACAAGGAAATGGTAATCACTGATCAGGTTCTTTCCTGTTAACTCTGACTAAGTCCAGGAAAAAGGAAAACGGTAGTTTCTTTTCTTTTCTGTTCAAGTAGGTTTTATTAGATTAGGTGAAAAACGAGGATGAGGTAGTTTGAGTTTTAGTTGTGCAAAGTCATGGAGATTTCTTTCTTTGTTTCCAGAAATCACCTGGAAAGAAAGAGAAGAAGGACAAGAAGGAGGAGGGTGATATTCCACCGGTCAAGGAGGTGGACGTCAATCAATCCAACAAAGATCCAAAGAATTTCAGCGGTTGCACTGTCTCGTAACCACTTCAAAGGAAGCCAACGATGGGCTCTGCTTTTGTTGTCCACTTCAAAGGAGGCCGATCACAGGTACAGCTGTCTTGCTGGCCACCTCAAAGGAGTCGCAACCAGGAGCTATCATCTTGAGATGTTTATGCATTAATCGTATTAAATCTGTAAATAGAGTAAATTATAAATCGAGTTGACGTCACTTGTTGTTGAATTGTAATTTTTTCATTGTGATCATTTGTGATGATGTATACAAAACTTTTCTGCTATGTTCATGGAACATGTATTAATGGGGCTTGATTTGAACGTGAAAAGTATCAAACGTGAGATAATATCAACTGTTTCTGCGGTGTTTTCGTCGCAGTTTCCAATCAGCCTCCCTGTTCACCAGTGCAGACTTGTGAGGTTTTTACCTTCGATAATTGCTGCAATCGTAAACTTAAAATTTCTAAAGTGCCACGTAAAAGTGAAGCACAGGCTTATTCCCCGGTGTTGGTGCTTCATTTTTACTTTAGACCTGTGAAACAGTAGCTGATGGCTAGAGCACTAGCACTGTACTGTAGAGGTTCAAGCTGACTTCCTGAAACAGTTTCTGTATACAAAGTCTTCTAGACTATGTGAAGAATGCACCATTGCTGGACACATTCAGCTCTTGGCTCAAGACCTATCTTTAATAAATAAAATAACGGTCGTTGATTATTGAAATCATGTACAGTGCCACTACTTTCGGCCTTGGCCGTCCTACTTTGCCAAATCGGTTCTTATTATTTAGATTGATGCATTGTCTTTAGATAGTGGCGCTATATAAATACATAAATAACACACACGGGTCAATTTGTTGCTGAGCTGTTGTTTATCTGCGAGGTTGTTCGGGTGATGGTCTGCCGTTGTCTTGTACCTCAGCATTCCGGATCACACATTTTAGTCGAACTGAAACCGGTTTCTTGTTTCGTGCAACGGATCTAGCTTTGGTGTTAGCCATTGACTGTGGTTTTGGATTTGATATTTTCGTCAGTTATAGGCACAATGTCTAACTGAAACAGGCATTTAACAAATGTTATACTGTAGATGTAAAGATTTTTGAAGAATCAGTTTCTCAGTCCCCATGACGCCTGCACTATAAACTTGAGTGCAAAACTATATATTTATTAACTTTATTGAGTTGTGACAACTTAACTGTAAATGTCAGAGCATGTTATCTTCAGAGATTTTAATCTTTGGCTAGCGTGGCCTGTAAACGAGGACCTTAAATGGAGTGGTGGAAAAACCCTGTACATTAGGCCTACATTTTAATGTGGCCAGTGTCACGAAATAGAGTATCCCCCATACATGAGTATCCCCTTAGCGAAATGGAGTATTCGGTTTAGTTTGCATTATTGGTGGTTTCTAAGTGTATTCAGTCGTACTATTTGGATTTATTGTACACATAAAATATTTTAAGTTGCGTATCTTTAGTTTGTACGTCGACCTGAAATTAATTTACTTCATTTTTGGTGATTTTGACTGGATTTTCGTCTTGGCTATCGTGATGCGTATGACGATGGGGGATAGAATGGTTTATAACCCCGGATACTCTAAACCGGTTTATTCCATCCGGGGGGATAAATTCATTCATCCCCCGGATAGTCTTAGGACGGATGGAATATTTCGTGATACCGGCATTCAACGTACGTGAAATTGTAAATGTAATTGCTCATTTATATAGGCCCTCTTCAAGAAAATTTGTCATTGGTGCTCCCGACCTGACTGCTATACAGAGACCAGTCAGGGAATGGGGACACGTTGCTGCCAAATCGGGCCAGACTTTCCCCAATTGAGGGATGTCAACATTTTTTATGCTGCTACACGTAATTTATCCCTTTGTTGTCTAGTTGACTGGCAATTGTATCATGTCTTGTTTATTTACTATTTTATAGTAAACTAAAAGTTATACTCTGTAGCATTTGAATTTTCTCACTTCTGGCTTCTAGAACTAACAGCTGGAACCTTGATCAAACCCGTATTATAAGCCATTTAGTTGTTATATCATGTCACAGGTTTTAGAGAATATATTATCTTCTGCTGAAATAAAACTTAAATCTGTAATATTCTTGTTTTAATAATGTGTCTACTTAACATGTTACTGACTTCTTATGCGATTCTGAGGGCGTAATAAAAGGCTTGGAAATATCTCTTGGCGTAACAGAGGAATAACCTCCAACTTGTTGGAATAAAAAAAATTCCGACTTGCGTATAATAGGCAGCTTTTATGGCGTCAGTCTGTAACAAAGAAAGCTTCGCGCGACGGCGCATTAAAAATCAAGCCAGTCAGGTAAATAACCAAAATACCATACAGTCTACTGAAAAATGGACAGATAACACCAATGGATAAATAGTTTCATATAGTTCTAAAGTATACTATGTCCAGGAACTGAAAGAGCTCGTCCCCTAAGAGTAGTTCTGGTTTTCCTCTGATAAACAAGTTCGTTGAACCGAGAGTGGGCCCACGTGCATTATGCCACAGTTAAGTGGTCGGCCATCAGCACAATGTAGGCCCAATGATCGTGGCAGTCAGGGTTGACACATCCAGAAAAGAGTGAATGATAATTAATGTCCGCATGTCAGAAATGACGACTTCTGGTTGGCCTAGGTCTCTGTTTAACGATGCTGCTATAATAACAATTAGATGATTAGCGTCGCCCTCATTCTTTATCCAAGCTTGGGGCTGGCACTACCACAGGGTAGGTGGAGGAAACCTAAGCGCAGGGCACCAACTTATTCACGAGTGCTACATCGGTTCAAATGGGCTGTCCAAAAAAGTAGAACCATTAATAATCTACTACAGCCGTAGCTTAAGAAGTTAAGAGTATACGGTATTGGTTATAAACAATAAGCTCCAGTTCTAAACAGTGCTGAATAGGAGACCATTGCAAGGATTTAGGCCGAAGTACAGAGGTTATGAACTAATTAGGCCTAGTTCAGTGTAATGACAATCAATTGCCACACCCCTTCGTACTATCATCTATGCAAATGTAACAGAACTTTACGAACGTGATGGGCGGAAAATCAATTAATTTTGCTTTGGCACAAGAATACCGAAGAGAAAACTTTTCAACTAGCCTATGGGTCGTGTTGGAATTAGATACCCTACGACTCATACGAACGACATAGGCCTAGCCAAATAGGCATAGGGGCCTACACCTAAATTAAACTACCCAAGTCTACCTTCGACCTTAGGCTAACCTTTATGGGTTGTTCAGATATGTTATACTTCGAACCAGAAGTAGGCCTAGGCCTCAAAGTCCAACAATATTAGATATCATTCGGCTTCTGCTGAATGGCAGAAGGTACACAGATCAAGGTACAAAATTCAAACAGATTAGAGGAATTAAAAAGTCTTTAATGAGGCGAGAGAAAGACGCTGAGATTGTTTATCACTGAAAAAGGGTCACGAGAAGAAACATTGAAGAGAATAGGCTAGAGCCAGTTAGGTCCAGGGTAGGCCTACTAAATAGCTGGTGTGAAAACATGAAAAATAAAGAAAGTTTTAATTATTTCTGAAAAACTTAAACGTGCTAAATCTACGGGTATTATACAATATAGCATTTAATAGATGAGACCAGGGGCGTCTACACCATGTAAACCTTGTAGCAAATGCAGCATGCTCCATCCAAGAAATAGGTGGAGACCTCATTGCGAAATTAGTGGTGGAAATTCAATTTTTTAATGTCGTACCATGGGAAGGGGAGCGGAGGGGTAGTTGCTCCAATGACTTAGGGGGGATAGACGCCCCTGGATGAGACAATAATTTTAAGATCAATTGTTAAATCCGATTAATTATTAATGAGCAGGCGCTATATATAGCGTGCACCCTGCTTTGGCATCACGCACAGGTCAAAGGGCGCGTCATGAATGGCGCCGAACTTTCGCCTTTGAGCCTTAGCTTTAAGGAGTTGTTTGTATGAAAGAAAATGACGATAATCGAATTAGTTTGTCTAAAATTTCTTCTAGAATTATTTGAAAATTAAGAAGATGAGCGGTTTTGAAGCTTTTTGTGGTGGTCCCGTTTGGGTAAGAATTTAAAAGAGAAGAAGAATAATTATGTTGCAGGGCGCGTGATTATGACCGTCAAACGCCGTCCGATATTTGCCACACGCCACACTGCGAAATAAAATCATTCTTTTGTTGTTTTATTAAAGCTACATTTTCTTGAAATTACGTTCAATTTTGCTGTGATGGAATTAAGCTGCAATTGAATAGAAACGTCCACAGTTTAAATGAAATGTGACAAGATTTATATTTATGAATATATTATTATTATTATTATTATTATTATTATTATTATTATTATTATTATTATTATTATTGTTATTGTTATTATTATTATTATTATTATTTTGTCATTTATAGTGCGCCTAAACAAATGGGAATTTTACACAAAAATACATACATTATTATTATTTATTTATTTTTGGCAAACAAAAACAACTGAGTTGAACTGACACACCGCAACTGATTACAGCTAGTTCAAAAGAATAATACAGATAGAGATCAAAATATAAAATAAAATGTACATGATAAATATATATTTATATTATTTACATAAGTATGCATAATAAATGTATTATATGTATAATAAAACACATTTTGCATTATTTATATTAAATAAATAAATATACTTGTTTATATTAGTATACATGCATAATAAATATAATAATTAGTACATTATATCCATACATATTAAAATAAGTGTATATTTATATTATAGGCATAAATATGTATTTATTTATATATATATATATATATATATATATATATATAACCCTACATGCAGAATAATATATATTTAGATGATTGAATCAGGTGACAGTGTTTGTTTCTTTTCCACAGGATCTGAACCTGACATGGAATACGGTACATCCGGATTTCACGCCATGTTTCGAAGATACCGTTCTCGTCTTGGTGGAGTGTGGCTTCCTCTGGTGTGTCACTCCATTCTACCTATGCAGCATGATGTTCATGAGATCTCAACCAATCGCTCGATCAAAGCTCTATTACGGAAAAATGGTTTGTACAAATATCGCCGGAAAGTTCCTTTGGCTTGTTCATTGGTGATGTTTTGTAGGTGATCAAGAGGTGCTATATAAATGTTTTTGTAGGTAATCTAGAGGCTTTATATCAGTGTGTCGCAAACTTTGTTAACTCTCGGCACACTCAGCAGAGCAAATTTTTAACGCGGCACACCAATTAAAAATTGTTAAGCGTTGTTGAGCAAATCAAACAAAACTGTAGGCCTATATGGATTAAAACTCTACATATCACAATAAAAGAGAATCCAGCTTTTCGTAACTGTGCTATTAATTAAACCATAAGTATACCAGAGCATAATTTCCTTTCAGTCGGGTCTCCGTCAAAAAAATTTCGGTCAAAAGGTTCCGCATGCAAAAGAGCTTGGGAAGAACTGGAATAGATTAGGCTAATGTCACTAGAGATTTTACTTTTGATCACATGACATCGAATAACTGTGAATGCGACACTAATCTTAAAAATTAAAACATTTAATAGCCGAAACTGTATTTATGAAATAATTGCTTATAAAGTCAGACACTGGACGAAATAAATTTAATACCACAAGACTCCATAATCATACTCGCAGGTGACTTCAATCAAATTTCCCCAATCGAAATACAGGCAATGGGACTGAGAGCAGAATTTGAGGGACCCTCTCATCAGGGGCACGCTCTCGATAGGATTTACACCTCATGCATACTTTATAAAACCTGTCAAGCAGTCACTTCTTTAGTCAGTACCAAACATTCAGCCATAATTGCAACACCAGAATGCATTTCAGATAGACAACCGGTTCAGCCAGCAGTTGAAACGGATAGGACGGTTTCAAATTTTCGCCTGCGCACACCCCATCAGATCGCCCTATTTCAGAACTGCATGGCTGATCAAACATGGCGATTCATATCGGACAATGTTACGGCTGAGGAAGCTTTTGAAGAATTCTACTCTATCTTTGCGACTTTCTATAACACCTACTTCCCTTTAAAAACCATCACAAGGAAAAAGAAAGATCCTCCCTATATGACGCCGGTCGTTAAACATCTGCTGCGCAAACGGAATAAACTGTTCAAACAAAACCGAGTGGAAGCTGCTGCTGCTCTGTCCGAAAGAATAAACTCAATGATTATCCGCTTCAATTCTTCGACTTTTAATAACGCAAAACGGGGCTCTAGAGAGATGTGGGCGGAGGTCAACCGCATACGAGGTACAGATAGACAGTCGGCCACCGCACCTGAAGGAGTAACTGCTACTACTCTCAATCAACATTATGGCAATATTTCAACAGATCAGCAATACGTGCAACCCAGGCTTAAATCAACAGCAACCAATGAGACTCATGACATCTTCCATGAGTACAACATCTTCGTGATGCTGGAGGCTGTTGGACGTACAGCCACTGGCCCCGACGAGATGTCACCTTGGCTCTTGAGCAGGACAGCATCTGTATTGGCAGAACCCATCACATGCCTCTTCAACCTTTCAATAAGAAACTCATATGTTCCTCCTCAATGGAAAATGAGTATCATAACTCCAGTTCCAAAAGTACGCCGACCGGCAACAGAAGCAGACTACAGACCAATCTCGATCACACCCATCCTGTGCAGAGTGCTCGAGCGACTTGTGGTGCGTAAATTTTTCTACCCCATCTTGACACAGGCGCACAGCAATATGGGATTCTCTGACCAATATGCTTTCCGGCCCACTGGATCAACCTCAGCAGCCATCATCTCCATAACACATCACCTTGCTGAAATGCTCACCACCCACCCATATGTACATCTGGTAGCACTCGACTTTTCAAAGGCGTTTGATACGGTTCAACATTCTTACTTGGCTGAGCAGCTAGCTGAACTGCCAATTCCAGATAACGTATATAACTGGATCATCGCCTTTCTCTACAAGCGACAGCACAGAACTAAATTTATGGGCGTCACCTCGAGCGCTATCGAAATCAACGCCAGTATTGTACAAGGATCTGGGCTGGGTCCTGTTGACTTTATAGTGGCAATATCCAAACTAAAAACACGACACTCTACAAACAAAATTATAAAGTACGCGGATGACAGCTACCTCCTTATTCCATCAACAAATAGCGAATTGATAACGTCCGAAATCGATCATGTCACCAAATGGGCTGATTCTTGCAATTTAAAACTGAATCATTCTAAGATCCAAGAGATGATAGTTCGTCGACCAATGAGAGGGTTGGGTGTTGATCTTCCAAAAGTTACACCGGGCCTCGCCAGGGTAAAGCACATGAAGATCCTAGGTGTCACTTTGTCAGAACAATTCAACTTCGACACGCATGTTAACAACATTGTCATTAAGGCTAGGCAGTCAATGTATGCCCTCCGCGTTCTAACAGCACATGGGTTAAAGGGCCAATCTCTGTGTGATGTAACAAATGCTACCACAGTGTCGCGGATGCTCTATGCGGCCCCGGCATGGTGGGGCTTTGTGGGGGTAGAGGGACGCTCTCGTCTTCAGGCAACTATACGGCGACTGGTCCGGTCTCGTTATCTACCGGAATCCTACCAAAGTTTCGAGCAACTTTGCAGAAAAGCAGACTCTAACCTCTTTTCTACCATCATCAGCAACCCTGCACATGTATTACATCAACTACTGCCTCCCGTGAAAACTGTTTCATACTGCTACGCCCCAGAACCCACAATAGAATAATACCCAAGGCAAACTCTCTATCTCGTAAAACATTTGTCACACGGATGCTTTATACTTAATTTTTTTTTTATATTTGATGATCTTTGTACACCAAAAATGCGGTTAGCAGTTGGTTTTTCAATAAAGGATATACTTACTTACTTATAAAGAGACTAGCGAATTTTAGGTTTCTGTCACGGCACACCTGAAATCTCGCACGGCACACTAGTGTGCCGCGGCACACAGTTTGCGATACACTGCTTTATATGAATGTTTTTGCAGGTGCTCTATATAAATGTTTTTGTAGGTGATCGAAAGGCTCTATATAAATGTTTTTGTAGGTGATAAAAAGGTTCTGTATAAATGTTTTGTTACATTACTATGCATTGATGACTTTCAACATCATCTGGGCTATTACAGAGTGCCTCTGATTTGTTTTGCTTTTTGAGTGGCTCTATATGAATGCTTGTTACATTACATTAATGGCATGTAACATCATAATATGAGTGGTGCTTTATAAATATTGAGCTGCAGCTGAAGTTAGTGGATGGATGTTTTGTCAATGGTTGTGACTTCTGACTCCACTCCTGGATATTGACCTAGATATTGACCTCATGTGGATTGCATGCTAATGCTGTGGCAGTATTAATGACCTACTGTAATCACATAACCATGGCTAATTAATTACGTCAACTGAGTACCTTGACCAAGTTCTTCAACTATTTACCTCAGCCAATTACTCAATCTGTATAACTTACCTGTACTAATTCACTTTAGCCATTGTGATTAATTAACTCGCCTAATTAAGTGTGGTGCCTTCAGGAACCTCTGGATCAATTCCCACACAGTTTTCACTTACCTAATTAGATATAGATCTGTAATACCTGCACTAATTCTCTGTAAAAATAGCTTCAATGATTTGCCTGGACTTGTTACCGGTATTACCTGTAAAAGAATCTTTTATTGTAAGTACAGTTGTTTGTTGTAGATACTTGCAGTATGTTTGGTCGTTGTAAGTATACTGAATTTAGCGAAGGGTGCTGTCGACTACACGAGTAATATGAATAGTCTTCAGTATCCTGCGATTGTGATCTCACCCACACTACAGATTGCAACGTTTGTGAGTATCATTGTCACTTTCTTGGGCATCTTTATCAGCGCTCATTTGGAGATTATGATTATGATTACAATTATGATTACGATTACAATTATGATTACGATTTATCGTTTTAATGGGTATCTTTAATGCTTAATGGGTATCATTGTCGCTTTTGCAGGTATCTTTATTGCCTTTGTGAGTATTTTTATCACTTTTGTGGGTATCTTTATCGCTTAAATTGTGGGTATCATTATCTCTGAATTTTAAGACTTGGTGAATATGAAGAATGCTCAATTACTAATATAATAGAAATGTCGTTCCTCAACTCAACTTACTTACATACATACTTACATACATGCTTACTTACATACATACGTACATGCAAACATACATACATACATACATACATGCTTACATACATACTTGCGTTCATGCAAACATAGATGCAAACATACATACATACATACATGCTTGCGTAAATACGTGCTTTCATACATGCTCATTTACATTGCTAATCAGTTAATTACTAAGCTGTGATTTAATTGCATGAATTAATAATTTGAGTACACATTGTGTCTGTGTGTAGGTGCTCGTCTGTCTCCTCATTGACGTTGAACGTAGAATGGGATTCATAACGTCTGGGATTCTCTTCCTCTTCTTCTTCATCTCGTTCATCATAGGAATCGTCAAACTCAATTCGATCATTCTACACGCTGTTCAGGTCATTAACTCTTTCCTTAAAGAGTCTTCCAACCATTCAATAAGGCATGCTCAATAGTGTAGCGGTTAGCGTGCTGGACTGATATCAAGACGTCGGAGGTTCAAATCCCTTCCAGGGCAGAAATTTGGTTCCAAGATTTTTGTTTCACCTGCGTCCCCTAACAAACTTGGCCATAATGAGTACACAGAAATTTCTGTTTGCTTTGACCGTACTCTGTCAGTTGGAAGATGAGACGGCGAGGGAGAGGTCTGGCCACCCGCCTTCATGTGCCAAGGCTAAGAAAATGAAGTCGCTTAACACTTCATACCCATGGCTGCCTCAGGGTTAGCTTAAAGGACTGCTCTTCTTCTTCTGAAGTGTTAGTGACTTCATTTTCTTGACCTCGGCATGGGAGCGGATCTATTGATCGTCACTTCAAGTGAAATGAAAGTGAGTCTGTCTCTTTCTGTCTCACTCTGTGTCTCTGTCTCAGTCTCTGGCTGTCTCTCTTTCTTTCTGTCTATCTCTCTATTTGTGTCTGTCTCTCTCTGTGTGTCTCTCTCTGTCTATATGTTTCTCTCTCTCTCTGTCTCTCTCTCTCTCTCTCTCTCTCTCTCTCTCTCTCTCTCTGTCTCTCTCTCTCTCTTCTCTCTCTGTCAATCTGTCTCTGTCTTTTTTCTCTCCAGTGATTCAGAGAAACCATCGCTCAAGTGACTGGGAAGGGGTAATAAATCCAAATAATTAACCTTCTGAACAACATCAGAAAGCAGAAATTTTGTTTTCTTTGATTACTGTTGTTTTGTCAATTCTACAATTTCATTAATTATTTAATTTTAAAATTTAGGCTGGTCGCATCGAAGACGTGTTTCATTTTACGACTTTCGTCCTCTACTATATGTTCATCATCACGGAGTTGATTCTGCTCGGTTTTGCCGATCCTCCTCCGAGAGTCTACTCAGGCAGCGGTCGGGTATGTTGGACCAACTCATTTTGTCAGGGAACTTCTTTGGTATTAACTGCGGTTGCTTTATCTTGCCCCTTATAGTTGTTTGGTTACATTACAGCGCCTTGCCTTGTAAGCCTGCCTCGAGTCCTTATGATCAGTTTTATAATTATAATTCATAATTACAATACAATCTGTAAATACCATTACAGTATGTTATTACAGGTTGTAATTCTAATAATGAATTGTAATTGTAATCATTGTAATTGTAATCACATTGGTACGGCTGGTAAAGTAATTACCAGTCCATGGTAAAGGTGGTAAAGTATGGTAGTACCAGTAATTACCAGTCTGCAGCATCTGAAAGCTTGAGAAACCTGGTCAAATTCCTTATCTCTGCCTTGTTTTGTCAAACTGAAATTCTGCTCTAAATCTTATTTTAATTATGTGTAAGAATTCTAAATAATTACTAATGTTATAGTTTTGAGAGTTTCAAATCTTTAAGAAATTTACTTTTTTGTTTCAGGATCCATGTCCTGAAGTTTATTCATCATTCATATCTCGAGTGACGTACCATTGGAGTCATAGGTCAGTGTTTCTGGGTCAGATTCTAGGTCAGTTTTCAGATCAGATGTCAGTTTCTGGGTCAGTTTATGTGAAAATCCGGGGTCAGTTTTCAGGTCAGAATCTGGGTCAGTTTTCAGGTCAGATTCTGTGTCAGTTTTGCATTAACCTTGGAATCATCCTATTTAAAATTCTTGTAGTTGTTCTATTTTCTGCCTAAATAGTTCTATTTTCATGTAAACATTAATTAATCCATGAGCATTATTGGAACCATACGGGTCCATATGGCAATATGGGTCTTACATGGGCTCTGTGTGGGCACATTTGTGTCATAAAGATTGTTCAGATACATACATGCCTGCACCTCTGAATAGGTTACTTGAAGGGACAGTTTAAGTTCCCAAATGTATGAATGAAATGAATACAAATATACATACATTCAGTTTCAGTTTTTCAGGTTATTTCGTGAACCAGCATAGTATAATTATGACAGTAAACGTAATAATTTACATCAATAGTGGTTACCAAGGGGGAGGCCCAAAGGGATGAAGAATCCCGCTAATAGGGCCAGCTGTGAATATAGAAAGTCACAGTAATGCAGTTCATATAATTACAGGAATACTTTCATAATCAGGAAATGGCTTCATTAGTAGAAGATTACTAACATTACCTAATTAACAACTAACACCCAATGAAAATATACATGGATACATTCATACCTACAAAGAGGTCATTTCCTAGAGCTGAAATAAACTTTGAATCTGTGTCCTTGAATGTGTTAGGCCTATATCAGAATCTGTCTTAAAACAATATGTTTTATAACTATGTTCCAGTGTAATTGTTAGATTCTTTCTGAATAAATTTGAATACGATTTGCATGTGAATTTGCAGCCTCGTGGTGCTTGGGTATAAGAAGTCGCTCGAGGAGTCGGACGTTTGGCTTCCAAATCCGCGTGACCTCACATGCAACAATGCTCCTCCTCTCGAAAAGTATTGGTTGCAAGAGGTGAAGAAGGCAGGGCTGTAAGTCTTAACGTAGCTGTTTTTCTTGAGACTATTTCTATACTACTTTAAGTTTTAAAGTGAGTAGTAGGTGGATGTCAGTATGATAATTAATCTGTAGTTTTCAGATTTTTGACAGAAAAAGCTGCGCAAATATTGTCGTTCTGCCATCCAGCCTCTAGATCTGGTTCACGGCACACCCTTTAGTCTTGCAGCAACCAAAAGTTGGGCAACACTGATCTAAACCTACTGTGAGTCAGATGTGTCTGACTATGGATGTCTCTCTTCTTGGATGGCCTCCAATCGGCTACTCTTAAATCCCTCTAAAACACAGCTCATTTGGCTGGGTAGCTTGGTAGACAACTTCAGGGTCGACTTTCCTCAAGTCGGACGTTTGCTCTTCCTCACATATCCCTTTGACCTCACAGTTCGTGATCTGGGCTTCTCTTGACTCCGAGCTTACTTTATCTCAACATGTGAACTCAATTGCACGGAGTTGTTATTATCAGCTTCTCAGCTTCGAGTGCTGTCTTCTCTCTCATGATGCAGTTGTGGTCCTTGTTCATGCCTTTGTTACTAGTCGAATTGACCACTGTTCCTCTCTACTTGCTGGCCTTCCCCTTGGTGTTTTGGGGCTTACTAGACTATAAGTTCTACGCCGGCTGCTCGGCTTATTGGACGGCTTCCTAAGTACTCTCCCTGTCTCTGCATACATGCGTGATGTGTTGCATTGGCTGCCTGTGTCTCATCTATTCATATCGCATTGCTGCTGTTGTTTCTCGTTGTGTTCTTGGGCGCTCCATCTTACTTGCGTGATCTTTGCCGCCCAGTGTCTGATGTTCCAGTTCCGGGTGACCGCTCTGCGACGAGGGGTGAGTTCTGCTTGTTCCACGGACTCGCTTGGCTATTAGGCAGCGCCGTGCTTTCTCGGTTGTTGGCCCTTCCATTTCATGACCTACCACTTAAGCTCAGTAGTTTTTTACTTGTAAGCCATCTGACAGGGTTCTACAAGTCCCTCAAGTATTTTTCTTTAGTCGTGGCTGGGCAGGCACTCCTGAGTAGTTTGGTGAAGGGGCGCTATATAAATGCTAATCTGAACAATGAATGAATGAATGAAACCTATTTGAGTTTGAAATTTAAAGGTTAAAGGCAAAGTTAAAAAGATTAAAGGTGAAGGTAAAAAGGTAAAAGGGAAGGTAAAATGCATAAGGCAAAGCTAAATGATAAACATCTCTGAATTTACCCCTGCTTTACATTACACGATTTTACAAACCTTTTTTATAAAAGGTAAAGGTAAAAGGGAAGAAGGTAGAAGGTAAAAGAGAAAGTTAAAATGTATAAGGCTAAATGATAAACGTCTCTGAATTAACCTCTGCATTACATTACATGATTTTACAACCCTCCTCTTGATTCTGAATTTCAGCTCAACAGACGCCAAGAGGAGCGCTCCACAACCAATTTCTCTGGGTTCTTTGCCACGTCTGCCGGCTTGGAAGATTCGCGACATCGAGGCGAACGAGTCGACTCCAATCCTCAATGGGTTAAGTCGTCATGCATCCGTTGAAGAGGTCGACGAGGTTGAGAAGTCGTCAAACAAGTCGCCAAAGTCGCCGTCTCTTCTGTGGGCGCTCGTCAAGGTGTTTGGTCCAAGCATCCTCGAAGCGCATTTCTGTAAGCTCATCGCTGATGTCCTCACATTCGTTGGACCAGTGCTGCAGAGGTAAGTTCACAGGCATTTGCTTTTGCCTTTTATCTTATTACCTTTTTAGCTTCCCTTTTTACCTTTACCTTTTTACCTTCTACTTTTACTCATTTTACCTTCTACCTTTTTACCTTCCCTTTTTACCTTTACCTTTTACCTTTAACTTTTTACCTTCTACCTTTTACTCTTCCCCTTTTCACCTTCTTCCATTTTACCTTCCCCTTTACCTTTGCCTTTTTACCTTCAAATTTCAAACTTCAAATTCGGAGCACAGGTAAGTTCAAAGGTATTTATCATTTACCTTTATCTTTTGTCTTATTACCTTTGCCCTTTCTATTATTACCTTCCCTTTTACCTTCTGCCTTTTTACAAGATGAATTTGTGACTTTGTGAAGAACTTACGAAATGACTTAATGACTCGTTGTGTTGTTGCAGCCTTCTGATCGCCTACACGACGGATCCTTCGATCGAACAATGGAAGGGATATCTCTACGCTGTCATGCTCTTTATATCTGCGGTCATGACTTCCTGTCTCTACCAGCAGAACCTCCAGATCAGTAACACGGTCGGCATCAGGGTCAAGGCCGCCGTCATCAGCCTCATCTACAAGAAGGTAGGTGGCCTCTGCAAGTCTTAACCCATTAGTGCCTGATTTTTTATTTTTTCATGAAAGTATGAAAATAACTTTATTTCTTCCTAATGAAAATCAGTGCCAAACACTATTCAGCTTAAAATTTGTTTTTACCATTTATTTGCAATTTTTACTTTCCGTCCCCGTTTTGGGGACGCTAGGCACAAATGGGTACGGTTCGTACACGTGAAGTTTCAAGGCTGGAATAAATCAAATATTAAGGTTTCATGCATGTAGTCAAAAAGATAAGCATACCAGTAGCTAAACACATAGTTGCAAACATCAAGCTCATTGTCTGGTATAATTATGATGATCAATGGTCAAGTAATCGAGGAAAACTGTACAATAATGATGACCATAATGTATGTCAACCTGGTTTGTTGAGATTATTTTGGAACAAAACTTACTATTATTGCAAAGGCTGTTTATGTGACTATCATGGCAAGAGAAATAGCAGTTCTACAGCAGTTCTAAGTAACAGTTCTTGCCTACTGGAGGAATATAGTGAAACAATTCTGATGAATGTCCCGATGTCACATATGCAGCAAATGTTCCTTGCTTTTACACAGCAGGCACCACAGCGACGAATCGATTCATTCTATCAGTGCGAATATCTGATGGCACTCAATCTACAACAGCTTTCAGTCAACTAAGAGGAAGGCCAACAGCTGCACGTTCAGCAATCTATTACTAGTAGAACCCAGTGAATATGTCATGAAGTTCCAACTGGTCCAAGGTCGGCGCATACCTGGAGCAGTGCGTTGGTATAGGATCCAAGCATTTTATATTGCCACATCCAGTTGATAAGCAACGAGAGCCCACAGAGCACCATTTTCTGGAGGACAGATATGCTGTATGTGCTGATGTTCTGGTTCATCGTATCAAGTTATCATGTGTCTGTTGGTGTGGTCGATAATATATTCCTGGCCTCCTGGGCGATGTCTACAAACTTTCTTTCGGACAGTGACACCTCTTCACAGTGTTCAGTGTTTCGATGCCATGACAATTGGAAGTGTCACCAACCTATTATCGTTCCAGCAAGTCACCACTATTCCAGATGCTGTATCCAGTCTGTAGTCAAATGTGCCACCATCTGTTTCTTTGATCTTGTCCACAGACTACACGGGACAACTGCAGTCCTTAGTTGATTATCTCTAGCTGTTCCGGTGGCTGGATGTAACTTCGTACTGCTCGGAATTCAATCAGATTCAGGCTGATGAAAAATTGCCAAACTACAGTGCGAATTTGTCATCAGCTGGAAGCTTGACAACAACAGAGTCCCAAGGTCCAAGTTGACTGTCGGACCGTTGGTCACTCCAGCCAGCTCTGTGACACGGATCCATCTGAATACATCACTACACCCTGGATCATTTGGAGGGCATTATGTAAATTCTTGCATCCCAGAAGTTCTTGTCATTCTCAAGTAAAATAATTGTTCATTGGCACAATTATTGTGATAATATCACGGACAGTTAGACCTCTTCTCTACCAGCATTTACTTGGGTTTTGCATGGGACCCAAATGGGCTCCATATAGGTCCCATATGGGAAAATGGGTCCCAAAATGGCTTCATGTGGGCTTGCAGGTAGGGTTGCTCTTGGCATGCTGAGAAAACACATATGCGCATATCACTAGCTGCAGAAACAGCGAAAGTCGCCTATTATAGCTTAGAAGTCGACGGGGTCACTTGTGCCTAGCGTCCCCAAAATGGGGACGGTATATTCTGGTATAATAAAAAAATCAACCAAACATCTATCAACACTCCAAAAACAGATGCAGATAGCTAAGAGACAAAATAACATAGGGATATACTCATATTTTCGATTACAACGTACTTTTGCAAAATAATTCTAATTTATATTGATAACTTTTAAAAAATTAAAAAATTCGGATAATCGCCATAAAAATCTGTATAATTATGCACAAACAATAAAATATCTGCTCAATTGTACCCCAAATGAAAGATAATTCAGTGGACTGTTGGTAGCAATAGCTTGTAACACTCAATATTGATTGATATTACAAATAACTCTTTCGAAGCAGGCGTCCCCAAAATGGGGACGCTAGGCACTAATGGGTTAAGTACAGGGCTGTAAATTTGTTTCAACATGTGGGGAGTGAAACTGTCATTTAGAAAGTGTGTATGCTTCCCTTAAGAAGCCCATTATAACAGCATTGCGTAAAAATCAATTATTTAATTAATGCATTGAGGAAAACAATATTCCAAACTACCACTAGCGGCTAATGTCTGATTCCCACTGCTGATTTCAGTTAGGTCCATACTCTAGATTAGTGTAAAATTTTGTTATTTGTTTGCACTGCTGCATATAGGTTCGGGCTGCCATAATATTTATCACAGCTTATACAAATTTGCAGCGTGTTGGTCCAGCGATATCGGACAGCGTGCCTCAGTTTCCTTCACGTTCCCTCCCCAAGCTTAAAAGTGGGGAGGGAATGACCACCCTTCCCTCCCCAGGATTTATGGCCGTTTGTAAGTATTATTATGCATTTATTTAACCAGTGTTTCCCAATATACTACTAATAATTAATCAATACTTCGATGCTGTGGTTTTTCACAGCACTTTACCCTGCCGAAACTTAACGAGATTTAGCGAACCCCGAAATTAATTAATTAATTGATACCCAAGACTGTAAGGGATCATGTACCTTGGAGTAAATCTATAATCTATAAATCTATAATAATGTATTTTCAGTCGCTGACGATGAGTAACGATGCGCGACGGACAACCACGATTGGCGAGATTGTTAACCTGATGGCAGTTGATGCGGAACGGCTCCAGGAGGTTGCCCAGTACCTGTGGATGCTTTGGTCCTCGCCTTTCCAGATCGCCATTGCTATCTCTCTTCTCTACGGAATCCTTGGTGTGGCCGTCTTTGCTGGACTGGGGATGATGCTGATTATGCTTCCAATCAACGTGATGCTTGCAAGCGTAGAAACCAAACTCCAGGTCTTGCAACTAGGCATAGTTTGCTCTGTGTGATTTGGGCAGACTTTTTTCGTGATTAGTAGATCAGATTGGGCTGGATTTTGCTGTGATTTAAGATTAGATTAGATTAGCCTGGATTTTGCTACGATTTAATATCTGATCAGATTAAGCTGGATTTTGCTGTGATTTAAGATTAGATTAGATTAAATTAGCCTGGATTAACAATGATTTTATTATAATTTAAAATTGTTTTGGAAAATTAGAAAATTGTCATTGTGCCACCCAAGAAATTAATTAGATGAGAAATTTTATCTTTTTAATTTTGCCCAGTTAATTATGCTCTTCTTGAATGTTGTATCTGATATGCAAATGACAGATTTTTCAAAGTGAGTGACTTTGTGTTTCGCAGACCAAAGTAATGACGCTAAAGGATCAGAGGATAAAACTAATGAACGAACTTCTGAACGGAATGAAGGTAATCTTTTCATTTGTTTAATTTACTCTAAAAACATCCCTCTGATGGTCGCTGTGTAGGGACCTTAATTAATACCACTACAGAAATTAATTATTAATTATACATTAATTATTACCGGTACTCCTCTGTCTTACGGACTGATCTTCTGGATGTTGACCTGATTATGGCTTGGTTTTGGTGCGCCATCGGTCAATGCCTTGTGCGTTAGACACCGGCGCTATAGAAGTCACTAATTAGGCTACAATTACATTGAGTGTTGAACAAATGGACATAGAGATTTGTGGAACGGTTTAGGTCATGCATAGTATTTTTTTTAAAGTTTTTGTATCTTTTACAATTATTATGTGTATTTAGTCACGTTTTTCATTTCGTTTGCCCGTAGGTTTTGAAGCTGTACGCGTGGGAATTGTCATTTACGGAGAAGGTACAAAAGATTCGAAACGAGGAACTGAAGATGCTGCGAATTGTGGCTTACCTACAAGGAGTTGGAACATTCACGTGGACATGTGCACCATTCCTCGTCAGTATTAGAGAAGTTCTCCATTTCTTTTTAGCGCTTAAGTAAATTGCTGCTCCATTTTGTGGTTAGTATTTAATAGAGAAGATTCAAGATGGTCCATGTTGTGGTTAGTATTTAGTAGAGAAGTGGTCCATATTGTGGCTGGTATTTAGTAGAGAAGATGGTCTATTTTGTGGTTATTACTTAGTAGAGAAGTATTCCATATGATACTCAGAAATAGAAATATAAACTTTAAGGATACATTTTTCTGTTAACTTATATTTAATTAATAATAATTCTCGTTTTTGTCACTAGGTGACGCTGGCGTCGTTTGCAACATACGTGCTGATGGGTGGAATCCTGGACGCTGGGAAGGCTTTCACTTCACTGTCTCTCTTCAACATTCTGCGCTTTCCGATCTCTCTTCTTCCGATTATGATCTCCTACGTCGTTGCCGTATGAACCTTCAGTTAAGCTTCAATTGGTAATGTAATGTGAGAACTTATATGGCGCCTTTTCCAGAGAGACTTCATGGACTATCACCATATCTTTAACTTGCTGAAAAGAAGATGTGTTCTGGTAACTGTGGAACATGATAGTGCTTGGCCTGTGATGCAGAGAGTTTCCAGGAATTCCGTAGATTCTCAGTTTCTCCGCCAATACTGCCACTCACCTACCGTTATCTGCCTCGGATGCCTCTACTTATCACCCCACAGGCTTTCCACGCCAAGCTGAAGTCTCGCGTCTTTAAGAAGTCCTAGTGACCTAGTCCATCCGATCCTCCGCCTTCCAAGCTTTCTCATCTGAACTACGGAATGAGGGCAACGTTATGGGGCGGGGTGATAGTTGAATGGTAATACACAGGTACGAAGAACAGAAGGACGCAAGGTTGTACCCGTTAGCCCCATAAGGTGTACTCAGCCTTCCACTCCCTAGGGGCGATGGTAAAATGAGCAGCAGTAGGATGGATCGGCGCCTAACAGGCTGCCATTCAGTTATAAAATCAACTCATGTTTAACTTTTCATTTGTTCCTCTACTATTTCATGCAATCATACTGCGGTTTGTCAGTTTGAACTTGATAAACGAATATTATTTTTATCATATACTATTGTATTGTATTGTAGGATGACTATTTAAAATGGAATATTTTGAAGACGATTATGTGAATTAGAATATTTTGAAGATGACTATTTAAAATGGAATATTTTGAAGATGATTATGTAAATATAGAATATTTTGAAGATTTAAAGTACATGTCTGTACAATAGTTCTACTAATTGCTGTTTTTCTTCCATGGTTTTCACAGTCGGTCGTTTCGGTCAAACGAATTGGAAGATTTCTGCAGACGACAGATATTGACACCGAAAACGTCCATCACGACAACAACTCAGGTTCGCGACCAGGACTCTCTGTTGATAAAACAAAGTGTCAAAATACGTCAAACAGCGATGTCATTTGGATGATTAGACGGTGACTGACATGACCGAATAGTCTTCTAGATGACTTTGAAAATAATGGATAGTTTCAGATGGCTACAGGATGACTGAGATATTTTTGGAGTGACTGTAAATTGTAATTGTTATTGAACATTTATATAGCTCCACCTCAGAAGCACTCTGTGATGGGTGGTTTTATATGAATGATCAATTACAATACATTTCCCATCCTAATTGCAATACGGTTACTACTGTGTGGCACTGTGGCCGATCAGTTAGAACGCTCAGCCTGTAACATGGAGAGCACGGGTTCGAGTCTCACGCAATGCAGTTAGTTCTGTCTTATGGTCGTGTGTGTGCATATTTTGTGAACTTTGGAAGGAGGGCAATATCTAAATACAGGTGTATTGTATTGTACTACTATAGAAAGATGCTTGGTGACAAGATATGACTTCTCCTTACCTTAACTTACCGCGCTTACCCTACCTACCTTACCCTACCTTACCAAAGTAACGTGACCTTGCTTTTTTAAGAGAACATTGGTTTTTGCCGATAGAATACTCTGTGGTCATCGAAAACGGTACGTTTGCTTGGGGCACCGGGAAAGATGACCTTCCAGTACTCCGAAAGTAGGTGACATTTTTCTAACTTTTGTTTCACTGTGTATAATATAGATTGTGCCTGGCTTAGTCGCCTGGCATCGTAAATCTAATCGATTGACTTCTGAGTGCATGAAACGTAGCCTTAAACAAAATTGTGGTCGTAGTCGTGATCCATTTGAGAAACCGAGTTCAAAAAAGAGTTGTAGACTGAAGCCATAGGATTCACGATTTGAAAGAGACCCATGAGCGTTGTGGAAATATGCTCTTTTTTCATTTAATTTCAACAGTTTTCTTAGTAATTTGGTGTGATTACGTGGGACATAGTGGCAAATTGGTTAGAGCGCTCGCCTTGTAACACGGAGAGTACGTGGTTCGAGCCTCTAAAAATGAGAGAATTGCTGTGTAGGGACCTTGAGCAAGTCCTTCACTAAAAAGTGATCAGTGCCATCGATTGATGCTTCATCATCAGATATAGTGGTGCTTAACAAATGCATAATGATGATGATGAAGATGATTATTATTATTATTGATTATTGATGATGATGATGATTTTTGATGATGATTATTGATGATTATTGATGATGATGATGATGACGACGACGACGACGATGATAATGCATAATAGTAATAATGCATATTAATATCATAGTCATAATAACAGTGCATAATAATAATGATAGTAATAATAATAATAATGACGGATAATGATAATAATGATGGTGATGTTTTCTGTGTCAGTATCAACCTTTCCATTCCTGATGGGTGTCTGACGGCAGTTGTTGGTTTGGTTGGCGTTGGGAAATCTTCCCTCATGTCGGCCATGTTGGGTGAGATGGAAAAGCTTAACGGGAAAGTCAACATCAAGGTAACTCCAGCAATTACCACCTAGTAGTAGTGAGAAATATTACCATGGTTTTTGCCATGGTGTTACCTTTATGCTATCTTCATGTGATCGTGGTCGTATCTTATCGTTACTTTGGTGGTAGCTTGGTTTTGCCTTTATTTTGAACTTGACAATCACTAATCTTGATTGTAATATTATTTATTATTAAACATCATTAAGCGCCACTAAATGAGTAAATAAGTAAGAGTAAGAATATTATTCGTTAGTGAGAAGCACTAGCAAACGCACAGCACTGTACATGGCAAGATTAATACATAAAAAAAGAAAAAAATTATATATGCAAACGAAGAATTGAATGAGAGAAGTTATTCTTTATCAAGGGGAACATAGGGGAGGATGAGTTAAGTAAGTAAGTAGTTTTTTTATATTAACCAATTAGTCCTTAGCTACCTAAGGACTAAGCATCAGTTGATTGATGGCACTTAACGTAAATTATCCCGACATTTATACAGGGCTCTTTAAATGCTTGGGTTGGTTGTCTTCGCAGGGCTCCGTTGCCTACGTTGCTCAGCAGGCCTGGTTGCAGAACATGACGCTTCGAGACAACATCCTATTTGGACAACCGTTTGATGAGCAACGCTATGACGACAGGTCCTCGATGCCTGTGCCCTTCGTCCCGACCTAGAAATTCTGCCTGCGGGCGACATGACGGAAATCGGAGAAAAGGCAAGTGTGATAACTATTATTTCTTATTATTTTTATTTATTTGTTGGTTATTTGTTTATTGTTTATTTATTTAAAATACTTATGCATGCAGTTTTATTAATTCAGTGGAATTAGTCAGATTTTTTTGGGTAGTCATTGGATATTAATATGAATGTTTTCGTAATCTTAAGATGTGGACACTTGTTTAACAAGGGCATTAATCGTAGATGATTTCTTAAGCCTAGGATAATTATCATATGTGATTTCTTAATTCGAGGTTATTTATCTTAGATGATTTTTTTAAGCTTGGGTATTAAAATGTTAGACCTTAATTATTCATCTTAAATTAATCATAGATGTTTTATTACTCCCATGTTAATAATCTTAGATGATTTCTTAATCCCAGGGTATTAATCTATGGATTTTGTTATCCCAGGGTATTAATCTTATACCTTTATTATTTCTGATATATTCATAGATATGACCTACCACTTAGCTCCGTTTTTTACTTTTAAAGCCTTGACAGGTTTCTACAAGTCCCTCAAGTCTTTTTTTTAGTCGTTTTTGGGTAATCGCTCCTGAGTAGTTTCTTGAATATAAATGCTCTGAATGAATGAATGAATGAATGAATATTATTTAATCCTGGAGCAATAATCTTAGATAATTGCTTAATCCCAGGGTATTGATCTTAGATGAGTTGTTAAAACCTGGGTATTAATGTTTAATCTGTGATTTTTTTTATCACAGGGTAATACTTTTAGACTTTTTCTATTCTTCTGATATATCATAGATGTTTTCTTGATGCCAGGGTATTAATCTGAGCGGAGGTCAGAAGCAGAGGATCAGTCTCGCACGAGCCGTGTACCAGGACAACGACATCTACCTTCTTGACGATCCACTGAGTGCTGTTGATTCGCTCGTTGGAAAGCATCTCTTTGAACAAGTTTTCAGCAGCAATGGACTGCTCAAGAACAAGGTGAAGCAATATCCTTGTAGTTTGATCCGATCTTTGTCTGATCCTTGAACTTTTCTTTATTAGACTTTATCCAGTTTTTTTATTCTTAATCTTTTCTTCATATATTGATTGATATCTTTGAAATCTCTGAAATATGCCAAGCAACCAATCTGTATATGTTTAAAAAGATGCTACGCACCCATCTAATAAGACCAAACTGATCTTAATAGTTAAGTATTAATCTATGGATTTTGTTATCCCAGGCTATTGATCTTATACCTTTATTATTCATCTGATATAAATCATGGATATTTTTAATCCTGGAGCATTAATCTTAGATGATTTATTAATCCCAGGGTATTCATCTTAGATGATTTCTTAATCCCAGAGTATTAATCTATGGATTTTGTTATCCCAGGCTATTGATCTTATACCTTTATTATTCATCTGATATAAATCATGGATATTTTTAATCCTGGAGCATTAATCTTAGATGATTTATTAATCCCAGGGTATTCATCTTAGATGATTTCTTAATCCCAGGGTATTAATCTATGATTTTGATGTTATCCCAGGCTATTGATCTTATATACCTTTATTATTCATCTGATATAAATCATGGATATTTTTAATCCTGGAGCATTAATCTTAGATGATTTATTAATCCCAAGGTGTTGATTTGAGATGAGTTCTTTACACCAGGGTATTATTATGTAATCACAGGGTATACTTTTAGACCTTTTCTATTAATCTGATATTACCTGTAATCAATGATATTTTGCATTAAGTTAAGGGTATTGATCTTATACCTTTATTATTCATCTCATATTAATCACAGATGTTTTGTTGATGCCAGGGTATTAATCTGAGCGGAGGTCAGAAGCAGAGGATCAGTCTCGCACGAGCCGTGTACCAGGACAACGACATCTACCTTCTTGATGATCCACTGAGTGCTGTTGATTCGCTCGTCGGAAAACATCTCTTTGAACAAGTCTTCAGTAGCAACGGACTGCTCAAGAACAAGGTAAAGCAATATTCTCATAGTTTGATCCAATCTTTGTGCGATCCTTGATCTTTTCTTCATTTTTTATCCAATTTTTGGATTTGTGATTTCTTCATTTGATTTGATCCGATCTTTATTTGATCCTTGATATCTTCATTTGATTTCATCCAATCTTTGTTCAATCCATGATATCTTCTTCATTTGATTTGATCCGATCTTTGTTCAATCCATGATATTATTTTCTTTATTTTTCCATTTGATCCTTGTTTTTTTTTTGTTAAAGTGATCTGTGATTCTTCATTTGATTTGATCTGATCGTTGTTCGATCCATGATCTTTTCTTCATCGTCCTCCTCCTTTGATTTGATCTGATCGTTGTTCGATCCATGATCTTTTCTTTTGATTTGATCTGATCGTTGTTCGATCCATGATCTTTTCTTCTTTTGATCTGATGAGCATTTGTAATCATATCTTCATACTATTCAGTCTTCCTGGCGTCGATCTTATCTTCACAGATGAATATCTTTGTGTTTAGACCCGCATTCTGGTGACGCATGGTCTCCAGTATATGCCGATGGTAGACAACATAGTCGTGCTGCTCGACGGTTGCATCTCAGAGACCGGGTCCTACGATGCCCTGCTGTCCCATGACGGTCCCTTCGCCCAGTTCCTCAAGACCTACCTCCTCGATGAGGAAGACGAAGATCCTGAAGGTGGTAAAACCACTTGAACCACTGGAATGATTGGAAATTTACCATTATGTGTTTGAGTGACGAATTTATGAAAAACCTTAAAACAGCTTTATTTAATAAAAATGATATATATTTTATAATAATAATAATTTAAAAAAATTATAATTAGAATTTCTAATAATAATGGAAATAATTAATGATGATGATGATGATGAGGTGGTTCCCTGCACTTGCCTATTAGTTGGCACTTTTCAAATTTTTAGATTACAATTATCGTAATCATGGTGATTACGATTGCAGTGATTACAGTGATTACGATTACAGTTATTACGATTACAGTGATTATGATTACAGTGATTACGATTACTTTACGATGTCCTGTCTTTTGGTTTAGTGGAGAAGGTCAAATCAGCAATTTTGGAGCGGATCGACTCTTTGATCGAAGACGGTGTGCTCACTTCCGAGCCGAGCGTCACCCATTCAGATAAAGAGGGAAATGTGTACGTCAGCATTTCCTTTCACACTTCTTTGGACAGCAACATTTTAGTCATTTTGTAGATCAATTGTAGTCATTTTGTAGCTAATATTTACCTCATTTGTAGCTAATTTTGTAGCTCACTTTGTACTTCATTTTGTACCTAATTTTGTATAATTTTGTAGCTCATTTTATGGCTGCTAAGGCAGGTTTCACTGAGAACGAGAAAGCTTGGAAGGCAGAGGAGAAATTGTTGAAGAATTGGGACTTTAAACATAATTTGTACCTCATTTACACTTCATTTTGTACCTTACTACTACTACTACTACTACTATCACTACCACACAACCACTACTAATACTACTATTACTACTACTAATAATGATTATCTACTTCAATTCACTAATACCCCAGAATCAGATGGGGCATGACCGGAGTGGGATTTCGTCTCCAAGGATTTGCTGATGGAGATAGTGCCTGCATATATGGACCTTCCTTAACAGTGCCATCGACGAGTACCTTGTCATTCCTCCAGTCGTGCTATTTAAGCAAAGATATTTAAGACACTAACTTGGTTTTTTTTCTTTTGAACAGTCGCATGAGAAGGGCAATGTCAACAAGGTCGAGTGTGAGTCAGCAAGGCGAGCAGAAAGGCAAGGATGATGGGAAGGTTGAGCTCCTCCGACCGGACAAGCTGATCCAGGACGAGGGACTGGAAGAAGGAAAGGTAGGAGGATTCATCCAGGCTAGGCACAAAGTGGACATATTACGCAAACAACGTATTATGCAAACAACATATTATGCAAACATTATCGTATCGTATCTGAGAATTTATAAGCACCTCACAGTGACTAACACAGAGCATGACAGCCTCGAGGAAATAAGAAAGTATTCAAGGAATGAAGGGATGAGAGTGGGACCTGACTACAATCTTACACGGATTGAACATAATACGCAACCAACACGAACACAAAGTTGGATTAAAAATCGAGGTCAGATTAAGGGTCGAGGTCGATTTAAAAACTGGGTCGCATTAGAGAACTGGGTCAGGTTAAAGATCTGGGTCAGGTTAAAGAACTAGATAGTGGCAGCAATAATACTAATAATGTTAGCATTATTAATAAATACGATTAATTTTCTCGACAGGTGAAGTGGTCGGTGTTCCTGTCATACGCTCGTGCCCTGGGCTACACAATGACCATCTTGCTTCTGATCGCTTACATTCTGTACGAAGCATCCGCAATGCTTTCCAACATCTGGCTAAGCGAATGGACAGAGGACTCGGATTTGCAGAATGTTTCAATCAGCAACACGACTTACTTCAAGGATAGAACGAATGCTTATCTAATCTATGGCGGCCTAGGAGTCCTACAGAGTACGTCATAGGTGTAATCCTGTGTTTACCAGTAGGCGAACTAGGTGCGCGCCTAGGGCCCCCAAATCTGGGAGGGCCCCAAACGCTTAAATTTTTGTACAATTATAAAAAATAAAATTTTAAAATTTTGATTGATTTATTTTCTATAACTAATCATAACTAGAGTCACAATGCTACAGTGTCAATAATACGCACAAAAACGGCTCCAAGTTCAATTTCGTGGGTTTTGCAAGTTGAGATTTCAGGAGGGCTCCAAAAATGTTTGCGCCTGGGGCCCCGTTTTCTGTAAACGCGCCTCTGGGTGTAATCGTAATCGTAAACTCCAAACTTGCAAAGTGCTACTGTAAATCTAGGCAGAGATGGGCAACTAATCGATTAGATTCTAATAATCGATTGGCTAATCGATTAGACAAACAGCTGATTATAATTCTAATTGATTAGCTACAAGATTTTGCTAATCCTAATTCTAATCAATAAGCAAATTTCAGTAGCTGATTTTAATTCTAATCGATTGGCAATTCATCTAATTGATTTAGCTAATTGATTAGCTGTTTGTCTAAGTTTGGCTAATTGTAATCAGTTAGCTACAAGATTTTCTAATTCTAATCAATTAGCGAATTTCAGTAGCTAAGTCTAACGCTAATCGATTAGCAATTTAACTAATTGTGCCCATCTCTAAATCTAAGTGCGTAGAATCAGCTTTTTCATTCATTTCAAGTATGGGGCCATCCATTATTTATGTCAACTAAATGGGGAAAGGAGGGGTTTTGGAAAAGTTACATTCTACATTGTTTACATACTATCTTGTTAACACACTGTCTTGTTTACATTCTATCTTGTTAACATACTGTCTTGTTTACATTCTGTCTTGTACATACTGTCTTGTTTACATTCTATCTTGTTAACATACTGTCTTGTTTACATACTATCTTGTTAACATACTGTCTTGTTTACATACTATCTTGTTTACATACTATCTTGTTTACATGCTACCTTGTTCACACACTACCTTGTTTAGCTTTCAGCTATATTTGTGTTGATGTATGCGATGATAACGGCCTATAGTAGCATCCGTGCATCTCGCAATCTCCATAACAACATGCTCGTGAGCATCATGCGTAGTCCATTGTCGTTCTTTGACACGACTCCGATCGGACGGATCATCAACCGGTTCTCGCGTGACATCGAGACGATCGACAGTATTATTCCGGAGACGATCTCAAGCTGGATGATCACGTTCTTTGGCGTCGTATCAACCGTCATCATTCTCTGCTACTCTACGCCGCTCTTTCTGAGCGTGGCTATACCGATTGGTATTCTCTACTATGTCATACAGGTATGGTAGGAGGTTGTTTGCTGTTTTGTACCATGTAGGTATGGTTTGGGTTTTTACTGTTTTGTACCATGAGGTTGTTTGCTGTTTTTTACCATATAGGTATGGTTTGGGTTTTTACTGGTTTGTACCATGGGGTTGTTTGCTGTTTTGTACCACAGAGACATGGTATGGTATAAGATTTACTGTTTTGTACCATGGGGTTGTTTCTGTTTTGTACCATAGAGACATGGTATGTACCATGGTGTTGTTTGCTGTTTTATACCACAGAGATGTGGTATGGGTTTTTACTGTTTTTTAACCATGGGTTGTTTGCTCTATTGTACCATGGGGTTGTTTACTGTTTTGTACCATACGGGTATGATATGGGGTTGTTTACTGTCTTATGTAACCATTACATATTTGCATACTACTTACGTTGTGATATCTTCCAGAGGTTCGATCTCACAATCCTTCCCTTACATTGCCTTAAATTACTTACATTATAGGTAAACATTGCATACCATTACATACTTGTATACACGGCCGGTTTAACCACTAGGCGAACTAGGCGGCCGCCTCTGGCGGCACGCTTCTGGGGGCGGAAAAGCTAAATAAAAAACGGTTTTTAAACATTGCCGGTGTTTTGCCACCATTTATTAATAAATGAATACGAAAATAAGAAGCGGCGTCAAACAGACCACAGACATTTCGAAATCTTAACGTCAGTCATGTGGCACGTCATATGCCTTTAACTATCGCAAGTTTGAAGTTGCGTACTAGCGACATATTTTAAATGAAACTGAGACCGATCATCAGCAATGTTACCACTCCTTCGGTTTTCCCAAGATCTTGGTTTTAATCCGAACTTCTAAAATGGGGTTTTCTGGAGACCTTGTGTTTTCACGTTTTTCATGTTTTACTGAAACCCTGTTTTCATTAAAAGTTCAATCAGTTTTTGTTAAAAACATAATTAATGTCACAGAAAAGTCCAGTGCTAGTATAAAACCAGACACTAAAGATAACGGTCTGGGTGATTGAGGCCAATAAATGGCCCAATAGCCTATGTGTGCAAGCATTGATTGATATACTAGATTTAAAATATAGTTTTAAATAGGGCCTACAAGACGCCGCATATTAATTCGATTTGACGTCTTCTTGACACTTCCAGTTTTTGTGGCTAATAATGAGAGAAGCTTCTCCAAGCTCAAAAGAAATATATTTGCGTAGGCCTACGTCCATGCTGCAAGAAAGTTGTTGGACTGGGCCTATAGCTACATTGTTAATAGAATGAAGGCCTCTTGCTGGAGACACTGAACTGATAGAACTCTTCTACATTTGCTAAAGTGAAAGCGCGAAAAATAAAATATTGAAATTACATTATAATTTAATTCTACAGACTTCGTAGAAAGTTCTACGTTGGTAGGTACTTAGTACACGTAGGCGTAGGATTTCTTACAAAGTGTTCAAACGAAAAATGTGCACTGTCTCCCCATTTAATAGGCCTGCATGTATTGACAATTTTAAAACACGTGTTACATCGTATACAATAGGCTGCATGGCATGACGTTGGAATTAAAGGATGGAGATCTTCTCTGTCCTAAGATTTCGCAGTTACCGGGGGCGCAGCCTGTTTCCTATACAACGCTATACTACTTGATTCTCCTCACATTTCGGTGTGATCTTCTGCACACTACCTAATTAATAATTAATTCCATGTTATCCTCTCTCTTCCCTCTACATTCCGACGTCGAGACAGCTGAAAAGAATTTCGTTCACGAGGTCTCCAATTAGTTCACTCAGCGAGACCGTGTCCTGCGAGCACAATTCGCGCCTACGGTACCTTCCCTTTCCTTACTTTCTCTTTATCTTCCCTCCTTCTGTACCTCTGCTCCATTCTCCTTCCTTCTTCCATATCCTATGTCCTGCCCAAATTGGCACGCGTTCAAATGTTTTGGGCACGTGGAATTTGGAGCGACCCCTAAATTTCAAACATAGAAATGCAAAATCACTAGGAATCCACATTGTCTTGTATGAAGGACTAACACCATTCTAAAACCATCTTTGAAGTAATCCCTTCCCATATTTTTTCCTTTCAAAACCCCGCATACTTGGTAAAATTCCCATACCATATCAGCTGTGGGTAAAAATCACCAGTTCTGTAACAACAAGTGATAGCATACCATGGGGTTTCCTTTCAAAACCCTGCCCTTCCCTTCCCATACCATCATTTCCAAAAAGCCCATGCCTTCCTTACCATTTCCCTCCCAACCATACCTTACCCTTTCAAAGCCTGCATCCTCTCCTCCCTTCCCTTACCATACCTATTCCCATACCATTTAATCCCCTTCTTCTAACATGCCTTCCCATACCTCACCTTACCATTCATTCCCAGTCTGGATTTTGTCCTATGGTGAAGAAGGTAACAACAAAATGCACTCATTCGCTTACGTTTTCCTTGTGTCGTCACTAGGTGGCTTGGGTTCCGTCTGGAGTTTCTTGGCGCTGTCATCGTCATGGCAGCCGCACTCTTCGCTGTCATGGGACGCGGAACAATCAGTGGCGGAATTGTCGGCCTTTCCATCTCCTATGCTCTTCAGGTACTTGCAGAGTCTACTTACCACGTTGTTTCCATACTAGATCGTTTACATACTTATGTTGTTTATATACCGTGTTGTTTGCTTTATACATTTGCATACCGTGTTGACCTATTATGTTGTTTGCGTACTACATTGTTTGTACTGTTGTTTGCATACTACTTTCTTTGTGTACTGGGTTTGATTTCTGTGTCAAAGGTCAAAGGTGTTTCATTTCTGTGTCAAAGGTCAAAGGTGTTTGATTTCTGTGTCAGAGGTCAAATGCTTTTTGATTTCTGTGTCAAAGGTGTTTGATTTCTGTGTCAAATGTCAAAGGTGTTTGATTTATGTGTCAAAGGTCAAGGGTGTTTGATTAATGTGTCAAAGGTGTTTGATATCCTTATCAAACAATAGACGTTTTTATATATGTGTGTCAAAGGTCAAACTGTTTGATTTCTGTGTCAAAGGTGTTTGATTTCTGTGTCAAAGGTGACATCTGAGCTGAACTGGTTGGTGAGGATGTCGACCGACCTGGAGACGAATATGGTGGCCGTCGAAAGAGTGGAAGAGTATACGGCAGTTCCATCGGAGGTAACCAACCATACATCCATAATCGTAATCGTAAATTCCAATTTTCTAATGCGCAAGTGTAGGGCTCAGTCTTCTTCACAAGTGCTGCATCATATCAGAGGGGTTTTCCAGAGACGTCAAATGGAGATCCTAGTTCGATTGCCATAACTATCAGAGACCTGTGGCGTCTGCAAGGCATCCACCCACCCCCACCTGGAATGTGAAAACAAACCTCCCACTCTGGTCGACTTATATTAAATTTCGTATTGCAGGCCGCTATATTATCGGAAATCATAAATAAACAACAACCCCGAGTTTATGTCCAAAACGTTAACTCCCACCCCCACTTTTGACAACTTAGCTTCTTCTTAAAAGCTGTAATAGTGAGCTTAGACTTGCTCAAGGTACTTACACAGTAATCACCTGAGAGGAAGCTTGAACATTACAGACACTCTTCTATTGATACCCCACCATGGCCCTGGAATTTTGAAATAGATTAGATTAGATTGAAATAGAAGTGTTTATGATTAGATTAGATTAAAATCAATTGAAATCAAACCATTGAGATGTTTGGTCTTTGCTCCAGGGAGAGTGGAACATTAAAGAAACGGCACCAAGGCCAAACTGGCCTTTCTTGGGCAACGTCGTGTTCGATCGCTACGCCACTCGCTACCGACAGGGCCTTGATCTCGTCCTCAGGAATATCAATGTAACAATTGGAGCTGGGGAGAAGGTACGTGTTGTGTGCTGAGCTTCATGGCTCTGCCTGTGATGCCATTGTTGTCTTTTAAGGATGTTATAGTGATTTTGCTATCTCTGGAGGTAGCTCTGATAGTTTTACTATCTGTGAGTTCTAGTACTTTCGCTATATTTTGAGGTATTTCAACTAATTTTTCTATGTTCGGAAGGTTCTCTTGTAATTTTACAATCTTTAGAGATCTTTCTAGTAATTTAGTATTTCTGGAGATTTTTCTAGTAGTTTCATTATCTTTGGAGATATTTCTGGTAATTTTACTATATATTTTGGAGGTTTTGTTGTAATTTCACAAGCTTTAGAGATATTTCTAGTAATTTAGTATTTTTATAGATTTTTTTAGTACTTTTGCTATCTTTGGAGGTATTTCTGGTAATTTTACTATTATTTGGAAGCAGGATGTTTTGTCACTATGGTGGGACATGGGATCTTTATATTTTTCCTGTCCTTGTTCTTAAGTCTTTGCCGGTTACTTTGGTACCAATTCTACACACAAATATTATCTGTTCTTGGTGCTGTAAAGATTGGAATCGTCGGTCGAACTGGAGCTGGTAAGAGTTCGTTAACCTTGGCTCTGTTCCGGATCATCGAAGCGACATATGGAGATATTGTCATCGACGACATTGACATCTCGACCCTCGGTCTTCACCAGCTGAGATCAAGATTGACAATTCTACCACAGGTAATTGTAATTGGTAACTTCTATAGCACTGGTGTCTAATGCACATGGCGTCAACAGATGGCACCCCAAACCAAGCCGTAATTAAACGAATATTCAGAAAGAACAATCTGCAGAGTTGGTTAAATTCATGTCAGGACTTCACAAGACTAGAGACTAGGTTAGATTCAGTCAGATGTGACTGGAACGTGCGTGTCCTGCAAGCACTGGGCCAGTGGGTCATTGTTTCCCAATTGTCGCTTTTTTGGCCTGTACATTTTGAGGATCTTGTGCTTTTCTCTGGGACTGTTTAGAACACAGTACTTTTCTTTGAGACTCTTTGGGACCCATTGTTTTTCTCTGGGACTCTTTAGGACACTTTGCTTATTTTCTCTGGATATTTTAGGACCCTTTACAGCTGTTCCACAACACTCTTTTTAAAATCCGTTGCTTTTCCATGGGACTGTTTAGAACCCAGTGCTTTTTGTATCTGGGTCTATTTAGGATCCAGTTCTTTTCTCTGGGACTCTGCGGATGAACCTGGATCCCGTGGACATGTACACGGATGAAGAGGTCTGGCAGGCTCTAGGCAACGCTCACCTCAAGAACTTTGTCGAAGCACTGCCAGCAGGACTGAACTATGAATGCGGCGAAGGTGGTCACAACCTGAGGTAATTGAACTGCTCAGAATGCTATGTAAATGTAAAATTAATGTAATGTCAATGTAGATGTCATGTAGATGTAAGGTTGATGTAAAGTAAATTATGTAATATGAATGTAATATATATTGAAATGTGCTCGAACTCTTTCTCTTCCTTTAAGAAAGGCCTCAAAACTAACTATTTTTCGTTGGCTGTCAAGAATTTTGACACCTAACAGCTGGTGACTGACTAACCGTGAAGATTCGCATTTCTGTGTGACTTTGCATGCATTAAAAAAATTTTTAACAATAATAATAAAAATAATAATAATCATCATCATCATAATCATCATAGTAATAATAATAGTAATAATAATAATATAAATAAATAAATACAAATAAAAAATAAATAAAATTTAAAAAAATTTTCTTTAAATAAATAAAAGAATAATAATAATAAAGTTGTCAAAAACAAGGATATGACTGGCAATGTGTGGTTTTTGTATAGTGTTGGTCAGCGTCAGTTGGTCTGCCTGGCGAGGACACTCCTTCGAAAGACGAAGGTCCTCATCCTGGATGAAGCGACGGCGGCCGTTGACCTAGAAACGGATGAACTCATCCAGAACACGATCCGAACGGAGTTTGCCGACTGCACGGTCATCACGATCGCCCACCGACTGAACACCATCATGGACTGCGACAGGTAGACAGACACACTCTAATCACCTGACAGGATACTACTCTGTGTTTGGGTATTCACGGATGTATGTGTGTGAGTGTGTGTATTAATAGATGGATGTGTGTGTATTCACGGATGTATGTTTGTGTTTGTGTGTGTTGTGTTGATGCGTGTGTGTGTGTCTGACTTGAGTGTGTGGATGGGTCTGGAGGGTTTCGATAGACTGGTTGGTGGGTGGGTGATAGGTGGAGTGGATGCAGTATATGGGGTTTGGGTGGATGGATGGGTGGATAAATGGGTGAGTGGGGTATAATGAGTTTGGGTGGGTGGAAGGTATGGTGGATGGATAGATGATCGTTTTGGGATGGAAGGATGTATGGATGGTTAGGTGGATGGATAGATAGATAGGTGTGAATGGTTTGGTTGGTGGATGCCGTGCATATCTTGAGAAGAGGTTTTCTGCTGAGATGAGATGATTGAGCAGAAGAGGACTCAGACGTGTGTATCATTGATCTCTGGGGTGTTTATTTGGATCATATAGGGTTCTGGTCATAGACATGGGTGAGGTGAAGGAATTCGACAGCCCAGGCGCCCTCCTTCAGAGACCGGACAGCATCTTCTCCGCAATGGCCCACGACGCAGGCATTTCCAAAGACTAATCCGTCGGCGCCGACGCTTCTTCTAACCAGACTCTTCATTCTAGAGATGAATTTACAGGAAATATTTTGTTTATTTTGCCACATTTGTTTTGCTTATCTTTTAACATTGTCTTCTTTATAAAGGGTTTGTGATAGAAGGTTGGGGGTTGAAATCCCCGCCAGGGCAGAAAGTTGTGTTGAGATTTCTGCTCCATCTGCACCCTCGGTGGGAAGATGAGATGGCGAGGGAGAGGACTGGCCGCCCACCCTTGTGTGCTGAGGCTAAGAAAATGAAGTCGCCAACACTTCACAGCCATGGCGGCCTATCAAGGCTAGCCTAGGGGAATCCTCCTCCTTCTCCAAGTCAGTCGGCCTAACATTTCATATCCATGACTGCCTCTCAGGGCTCAGTTAAGGAACTGATCTTATTTTATATCATTTTATTTGTACTATGATTATGTATAGTATTATTTTGCTTATGGGTAGCATTTTAATTGCAACTGGGAACTTAAGAAAGCACCCCTTCAAGGCGAATTCATTAGAGTGCTCCCAGTGTGATGTCCCAGAACCAGTGGGAAATAAATGTAGTCTTCAAGCGTTTGCAGAAAGAGAGAAGTCCCCTAGGAGACGAGCAGGGAGGACATTCCAAGAAGCAGGGCCAACAGCCGCAGCTTTGCGGCGCCCTGTTTAAGGGTAGCATTTTGTTTAAGAGTAGCATTGTTTGTTCATGGATAGCATTTCATTGTTCATGGGTAGCAGTTTATGGGTGCATGTAGAATTAGTTTGTTGATGGATAACATTTTTATTGATGGGTAGTTTTTGTTTTTGGGTAGCAGTCAGTTGTTTGTGCGTAGTACGGTATATTTTGTTTAATGTTTAGGGGTAGATTCTTCGTTTATGGGTAGCATCATTTTTGTTGTTTATGGGTAGATTTTTTGATGGTTATGTTTGCTTTGGAGAGCAGTCAGTTGTTTATGGGTAGCATTATTTCCATTATACAGATGATACATATTTTGGTTCTTTGACCATTGTATAGTTTAGTGTTCAGTTTATAAGTACAAATGCAATTATTTTATAATGCCAGTCAACACTTTTCCCACCAGTGTTTTGATCATGAATGCCTGGGAGATTCTTTGCATTGTGCATATCTACAATTTTCTGGAATTTCTCCCAATTGTGGATGTTATAGTCGTATGCAATTAGTCTCAACATTTGTTTGATGTTATATACTCAAGACTTATGTAGTTTTCACGACAGAAACTTTTTTGAAAGCAATACATGTATTCGGAATAACAAATTTATGATAAATTCTATTGTTGCCAACAAATCAAGTGCCTATAAATGCAGTTTGTGAATTATATTGATACCGTTTTATGAATTTAAGGAAGTAAATGATCCTCAGTGTGAATGTTTGTGATATATTATGTGCACAATACAATACATCTGTATTTTGATATTGCCCTCCTTCCGAAGTTCAGAACTATACACGACCATTCGACAGAACATCGATGGTGCAGAGCAACTCTAAGTCATCATCATCAATAACCATGGGCTCAGTGCCCGTAGGTGTCCGATTCCTTCTTCACAATGTCAATTGTAAGTGGTTTTCAGCATATTTTACCAATTGTCGGATAATACTCGGTTTGTTGCAATCTTGCCTTCATGTGAAATGCTCGTATCATGTTTCTTCAGTCAAGGACAACATTTTTCGTTTTGTGTTTAATTTTACAGGATGCTATTAAAATTGTGAAGCTTTAATAACTGAAGTTTTGGTCAACATTGAAGGGAACTAAGCTTTGGAATGTTGGATATTAAAGATATACTTCACCCAGACGTTACACGAACATGCTGGTTAAGATCAGTTTCCACATTTTCCTCATTCGTTTTGCTCAAGCTAGCTCTTGAAACTAAATAATCACATTTTTCTATAGGACCCCGTACCCTGCTCGTTTTTAATGAATTGATCTTTTGAGATCCTTGACCTCGCTGCCCCGTTTGAATCGGGGTGCCACGCCTTTTAAGGTGCCGTTCTGCATCTTACGAACTGATCTTCCGGATATTGACGTTTTTGCAGCTTGGTTACAATGTACCATCAGTTGATGCCTTGTGCCCCAAGACATGATGCTACAGAAGTCTGTTGGTCTTTCTATCTCTGTACAACCCTCTGACCTGATGCAGCACTCATGAGCAAGGTGATACCCTATGCTTAGCTTTCAAGTAACTAACAATTCAGAGATTTTGAGTTACAATTACAATTATTTAAGATGCTTGTACTGTAAATTTCGAACTGTTACAGTAAAGACCTCCAATGTTCAACACAGGCTAAATGGAGTAGTAATGCCAAGGCACAGAATGGAGAGAATTAACAAGGGTAGAGTACCAGATACATACTGAACCGTCCTTGCTCTAGAAGTATCTTAAAGGCCAAGGCACTCAACAGAGAGAACGATGCCCTTGGTTTCCTATACAAAAGAAGGACACAGCACCCGACGCTTACAACAGTAAAACACAGTCATCATTCTAAAAAGCATCTTAAAGCCAAATTCAGACATCATCACAAGGTTTAAATCAGGAACACAGCAACCAAAGCCTCAAATGCAAGAACCAATCAAGTCCAGTGGATTTATGCAGCCTTCAAGTCAAACAGACTTGGTTCTGTTGTGATAGACCTCATTTAGGCCTCAAACGGGAGAACCAACTAAGTTCAAGACATTTAAGAATTTGAGAAGGAGGAGGATTCCCCTAGGCTAGCGTTGAGAGAGGCGGCCCTGGGTGTGAAGTGTCAGCAACTTCATTTGCTTAGCCTCGGCATACGAAGGCAGATAACCCATCCTCTCCCTTGAACGGTCAGTGTACTCGTCATAGCAGAGTTGGCTAGGAAAAGCAGTTGGACCCGAAATCTTGCAACAGATTTCTGCCTTGGCAGCGATTGGAACCCCTGACCTCTCAGTTGAAAGTCCAGCACGCTAACCACTACATTATCACACACTTCTCCTTTTTAAAAACATAAAATAAACCCACTGGACTTGAAAACTGATTCAGATAATTCTTCCCTTTGAGGCAACAACCTCAAATGCAATTCTTTTCCCGATCAGGTCTCAAAATCAAACACAAAAATCAGTCCCTTCGACATACAGACATTAATGCAACACACGTACAAACCGAAAATCAAATACACAGATCAAAAAAGGCAAACGACAAAGACAAGTTATATAATCTTCGGAAAAAAAACAGCTGTGGACGTATAACAAAAGTCTCCAGTTACCAAAGATATACAAAGCAAAGCTATTAGTTAATGCATATGAACAAGCTGGCCAATTTATATATAGTGTTCAAAAACAGCTGTTAGCAGCGCAGTTCATTCAAGCTCACAAACCAACTGCGTCATTACATAAACTTCAAGCAATTAGCATAGCAGTTAGTTAATAGAGTAACAGATTGTAGGCTATAGCGCTAAGAAAAACAGCTGTTCACGTGATCATATTTAAAACAAACATTTAAGAAATTCAAGCTAGTTTTACAAATATTCTCGTCATCAGAAATACTTTTAACTCATCATCAAAATAATAGAAAATTTAATCGATACTTAATTTTAAAATAGAAATAGACAATATCATCAGCTGTTTAAGACTGCAAACCATTGAAAAACAAAATGAGTTTTCCTTCAGATATTACCATGCATTAACGATCGCAGATTTTAAAACGACTACCAAATATCTCGAAAGTTAACAGCACACAATTCCACACAGCAGCAATTTTAAAAAGAAAATCAACACATTTGCAAGGTTATACACAAAATGATTGACAACTGGAACTAAAAAGGCAGATTTTCAAAGGAAATTAAAATAAATTGCAAGGCGTTTGTAACTATACAAAATGATTGACAGTTGGAATTCAAATGGCACAGATTTTCAAAGGAAATTTTTTATAATTTGCAAGTCTGTAACTTCACAAAATGATTGACAAATGATACAAGGTGGAGATTTTAAAGGAAATTAGAAAATTGAAAAGGTTATAACTTCACAAGATGATTGACAATTCAAACACACATTAATCTGCTACAAACATACAGCATAAGAGCATGACTTAGCGTAACATTTACTCAATGCAACCAGGATTTACATAGCATCTTCCAACTTCAATGAGTACCCAAAGATTTCCCTAAAATGGGGAGCACTGTACATGGTTGAGTTACGATGCAACTGTCAAGTAATCACTAATCACTAGCTGCACACATCAGAAATAATAATAATTAAAAAAATAATAATAAATAATACATGATAAATTACAATAGTAATAAATAATAATAATAATATAAAAATAATAAAGATAATCATAAATAATAATAATAATAATATCCAGCACTTCAATGCAGTCGCCTTTTTGCAGCACCTCTTCCACCAGTAAACCATCTTCAAAGACTAGCCATTCCACAAGGCTCCTAAAATTTATGAAATCCTCAGGGATCATATGGACCTCGAGGTTAGAAAATAATAATAATAATAATAATGACGATTTATATAGTGCCATAGCATAGCCGAAGAAAGAAAGCCGAGGTCGAAGTAAAATATACAAGGAATGCACCAAGACGCAGATAAAAAATTGGTTTCGTTACTGGAAGCAGTTATCCGCAACATTCCCTCAACGTTGCAAATTCAGTGCAAGGGTTTCCTTACTCTCGGTGCATGGAAAAAGGTTTTTGGATGACTTATGGTTTACCATTTGGTGTGGTTTACAATGTAAGAACCAGCTGAGTAGTCTTTCCATTACATCTACAGAACTAGCGAGGCACCTCGTTTGAGCAGCAACTCTTGGATTCAATACGCAATCACACGGCTAAGGCATTTCAAGCTTCTTAGGTATCTCAACCAGAGAAAAATATGACTGTACAGCCCATTATAATCATTACTAGGCGTTTATTAAGCTCCACTATCTATTGACCTCGCTTTAAATCGCTTCCCAAATTCGATATTTAAAAATATAATTGTTATTAATTCTGAATGCATGTTATTAACCCTTTAACGACAAGCTGCCTATGGTTTCCCATACATTTTAGTACACGCTCGTCGTTAAAGGGTTAAGATAGTTTTCTACAAGGTCAATTTATTATCATTATTAAGCATTTATTGAGTACCACTATCTAATGAGTATGCATCAATCGATGGCACAGCACAGAGCTACTGCGAGTAAAGTACTTGCTCAAGATCCCTACACAGTAACCGTCTCAGGGGAGAAGGCTCGAACCCGTACTCTTTGCTTAGTTACAAAGCGAGAGCTCTAATCTTCTACCTCGTCCCACAGCTCAGTTATTTAATACTTGTGTATCTCAAACAATTTACATAACGAAACTTTTACCACTAAACTACCTTCCCTGAAATATGTTAGAATGTTACATTTTTTTTATCAATTCGGATTTTCACGCAAACCAGCACCACGCGGCTTTTCCTATTTCTTCAGTCGGATGGACAGCTTTTCCTATTTCCTCATCACGCGATCTTCAGCTGCCTGGCGCCATCTGCTGCTCGACAGCCGTAGAACTGAAGTCGTCCCGAAAAGCGGTTCTGTTGACAACAGACAACAGCAAGGTCACTTGCAACACTACTTTTATTGTAAATTATTATTATTAATTTATGTAATACCACTATCTAATAAACATTTGTACTTTTTGGGGTGCCTATTGTTCTCACTAACAACAACATTCAAGCATGTTTCATATGCATCTTGGAAACATGAAACTCTATGTTCCATTACTGCTTGTTTTTTATTTCATTTCTCCTGATTGTTTTGTTTTGTTTCTGGGATCAATAAATTGAATTGAAATTGAAGCGGACATATTTTCTCTGCGGTGCTGATGAACCCGGGCCACTTACTGCATAGGTTACTTCCACCAAAGAGCCCCAGTACCCTGTGATCGCACGACCATTACCTACCTCTTGCAGATAATCTACAGAGCAAGACTTTTATAGTTAGAATGATGTACCCATATTGACAGTTGATTGTTATTAAGACATATATACACCAGAGTGCAATTGGTTTAATAAAGAATATATTTACTTACTTACCTAATCCAATCTAATCTTATTCTAATCTTCACCAAATCAACATTTAAATATAGTCTAATCTCACTAATCGAATCTAAATTCAAATTGGTCTAACTTTATCAAAGTCGAATCTTATCCAACCCAAATCAAATCTAATCTCACAGATTCATTTACATAAATCAGCATAAATTTTCCTCGCTTACTTTGACATGTTGGATCGTCTCTTCCAGGGCTTCCACCTGGAGAATCGTAACCGTACATCCTCCAAATCCGCCTCCCGTGATGCGTGACCCGTAGACTCCATCCACCTCGCATGCCGCTTCTACCAGCTGATCCACCTCTGGACAGGACACTTCAAAGTCGTCTCTGGAAAATAAAAGCCAGCAACAGTTGCACAGCCATCAAGCAAACTCACATCTAACATTTCTTTCACTTGCCTCTAACTGCAGAACCTTTCAGACGTCCTCAAAAGCTGCTGTATAAAGGGTAAGTACACCTCAAAACTTACCTCTAACTTATCTCTAAAACTACCTCTAGTTTACTCCAACATTTCCTTTAACTTAGCTCTAACACTACCTCTAACACTACTTCTATATTACCTTGCTTTAAAACCTTCTCTAACATTCCTCTATTACCTCTGGCATACCTTTAATATTACCTCAAACCTACATTTAATACTACCTCTAACTTAGCCATAACACTATCTCTAACACTACCACCTCTAATTTATCTCTCACACTACTTCTCCAATATTACCTCCAATATTACCTCTCAACGTACCTCTCATATAACCTCTAATATTACCTCAAACACAACCTCTAAAACTGACTTACCGACTACAGTGGGTACCAAAAAATTTCAACTCCTGATTACAGTGGGTACGAAAACCTCTCAACTTCTGACTACAGTGTGTACCAAAACACACAAACCTCAGTGAATTGTGACTTTCAATCATCAGCTGGCCAAACTTTTTGTAATCGCCGTTTTCGAGTGCAACTGCTGCTTCTTGGCAACGGTGGTTCTCCGTTATAACGTGTCTTGCGCGTCGGTAAACTGTTCGATCAAACTTATCGACAGCAGCTGCAAAAGAAAAAGGCACAGGAGTATATTAGAATGTAATGAAATGGAAGAAACTACAAATGTCTGTTCAATACTTAACTCTTTCTCTTCCGTCAAGAAACGCATCATGACTCACAACTTCTCATTGGCTTTCAACCATCTGAATATCTAACTGCTCTTCTTCACCTCGTAACTGATCAACCACAGATTCACATTTCTTACGTGACTCATAATTATAGGACCCATCAAATGCTCAATAAATAAACAAATAAATAATCAAATTAATTAATTAATTACTACATGAGTCAATAAATAAATAAATAAACAAACAAATAAATACATAAATGAAAAAACGAGTAAATAAATAAACAAACAAATAAATAAACAAACAAACAAATAAATACATAAATGAATAAACGAGTAAATAAATAAACAAATAAACAACCAATTAAATAAACATAAAAATAAACAAACAAATGAATAATCATACAAACACATCAATACACAAACAAACTAAAATAAATTAATTAATTAATTAACAAGCTGGTATCTCACCTTCTAGTTCGGCGAGGGTCGCCTCGCGTAGTTTTCCCTTTCCTAAGATTTCCGAGGCTTCTTCGCACTGCCGCCGTCGGACGGGATATTCACTGCTGCTCAGTTCGTGCTTCACGTTCGAATTAATTATGAGAATTATCACCTTCGGATCATTCAACGGCATCAACCGCCCCTCAAAAGACCTAGGATTCAATAATTAACATCTAATAGTTAATTAATAAACAAAATTTTAGCAGTCTCTTCAGCTTGTTTCTAGAGGCAGTCATAGAGATGAAGTGTTGGCGACGTCATTTTCTTAGCCTTGGCATATCGAGTGAATGATTGAACACATGACAGAATGACATGCGAACGAACATATGAACGATAGAAAAGATGACATTATGACAAGTGAACGAATGAATGAACGAGTGAGTGATCAAACAAAATGACATAAAGACATGCGAATGAATTAATGATCGGAGATGATGTGATCAAAACAATCAAACAAATGACATAATGGCAGGTTTGTAATGAATGAGCGAATAAACAAACGAACAAACAACATAATGACATGTTAACAATGAATGAACAATTGAACAAATGACATAATGATTTGTTAACAATGAACAAATGACATAATGACATGATTGAACAAATGACATAATGATTTGTTAACAATGAATGAACGATTGAACAAATGACATAATGAATGTTAACAATGAATGAACGATTGAACAAAACATAATGATGTTAACAATGAATGAACGATTGAACAAATGACATAATGATTTGTTAACAATGAATGAACGATTGAACAAATGACATAATGATTTGTTAACAATGAATGAACGATTGAACAAATGACATAATGACATGCTAACAATGAACGAACGAACGAACGATCAAACAAATGACACGGTGAAGTGCAAACAAATGACAATGATCGAACGATCGAGTCCTGACCTGCAGTCGATCAGAAGTGCGTGACCCTCTCGACCCATCGTTGATATGAACTGGTCCATGATGCCACACGGCATGTTCGCAAACTTATGTTCGGCCGACTGGCAGCGTTTGGCCTTCGCCAACGGTTCAATCTCATCGTGTTTCGAAAGCGCCTCGAGGAAAGTGAACGTCGCCACTTCGAGGGACGCGGAGCTCGAAAGGCCTCCACCCAGTGGCACCGAAGTAACGACCACAGCGTCGAAACCAGGAAGTAAATCTGTATGGAAAGAGGTCAGGCTAAGGTTACGTCAAGGTAAGGTCAACAAGGTAGCATGGTAAGATAAAATGAAGTCATGGCGAAATGAGGTAATTGAAAGTAATCCAAGGTAGGGCCAGGCCAAGCAAGGTCTGGTCAAAGTTCATGTCAAAGCAAGGTCAGGTCGAAGCATGGTCAAAAGTAAATAAGGCATGGGAAGGGATGGCAGGGTGATGCCTGGTCATTACATAGTGACACTTAGAAAATGCATGATAAAAATAATAATACCATTGTATAGAATTCAACGAACCATAACAGGACTTAGGCAAAGTGCTCATATCCTGCACTCGGCTGTTAAACCAGCTATGGATAAATCGCAAAGTCATGGACATGGAGCAAGTGCATCGTGGACTTGGCATTTACATCTCAGCGTACACCGGTTCCAATTCTACTGCCTCGTGAGACACCATCGGACACAAAAACAAGCACAAACTTCTCCAAACCCCTGCGTAGCTACATTGAGGCACGAAGAGGAAGTTGCCTCCTCTTGTCTTTTTATATACTGGAACTTCCATTGACTAATGACCCAAATAACCAGGATTTTGCCAATGGGCTGTGAAGTTGCCTCCTCTTGAATTTAAGTCTCGCTACGTGCCTGCTCCAACATGTTCGTTTTTGACTGACTGTCTGGTCATTTTGCCTATAACATCATTTAGAATCGCACAGGGAGCGCCTTTGAGTAGGAATCGGGAAGGGGCACGATATATATTTTTGGAATGAATTAATTAATGTTTGAGCAAGATTTTACTTGAACCATAAATTGGTGCCTTTTACGTCATGACAACGCAGCACCACAGTTCTAAGTCATTGCATTGGATTAGATAACATATATCACTGCTCTGGCGTTTAGTTTTGCGTGGAATCTAAAGCCGGCGAAACGTCGCCTGCGTCAAATCGTCAAACCTCCTCACCATTTTCTGGGAAGCTGTCGATTACGCCTTTGACGTAGTTTGCCCACATCGGCTTTCCCGGCAAGAGACAGGTCTGAGAAGCGGCTGGAAGTAAGAACTCGACGTACTTTGGTTCGTCAGCGCTGTCGGCCGTCGTTAAGATCCTACATACTTCCCCTTCTGCGTTGTCCCCGACGACAAGCGTCACAAGTGGCAGAGCCTAAAGAATGACAGTTCAACATAAAACAGTGAAAAACATTTTAAAACTGTTGGTAAAAAGTGTTTCAATTTAAATACAACACAGGTTCATGCCTCCCATTATGTAATAATACATTTGTGGGGCATAGTAGCTGAGTTGTTACAGTGCGTGTGCATTGTAATGCAAAGAGTACGGGTTTGAGCCTCTTTCTCTGAGACAATGTTTGCATAGGGGCCTTGAGAAATGAAATTTCGATCATCTTGCTCGAGCACCACTGATTGATGCTTCATTATTACATAGTAGCGCCTAATCAAATCAAAATCAAATCAAATCATTTTATTTGGTGACCAACCAAGAACAGTAGCACACAATTAATGAAAAAATTGAGTCACACAGGAGACCCTGAAAGGTGTCTTACGGCCCCGCTAAGTAGGGCCCCTAGGTTTGCAGTACAGCCTCATGAGGAATGCCAAAATATTTGACTGGTCTAAAAAATAAGCGTATTAATTAACAAAAGAAGATAAATCTTAACTAAAGACTCAACATCAAACATATCATGTTGACATGTACTAGATGAGTACTGTTACCTTTAGCAAAACTAGTGGATGTGTATTCTTTATGACCCACTGTTGTGTCGTTGTGAAATTAAAATTATTTACACTTCGCATCCCACAGACTCTCATTTTCACAGCATTTTGGAGGCCCTAAAAAGGCGCTAGTCATTCTATTAGTTTCATGGACCGCATGGCGTCCGATTCCGGTCAGGCATCGTCAGAGTTGGTTAGGCGTCGCGAGGGTCAGTTGGGGTCAGGGTTAGTGGCGTCATTAGAAAACATGAAAAGATACGTACATACATAGACAATTTGGAAGATATACGTACACACAAAACAACATTAAATTCACGCGTGGTAATGTCCAAACACGAAATCGAACGCTTTTCAGACATTCTAAATCGGCGCTATATAAACCCCTACATACACTGGCGTTTTAAAATTGCCCAATAACTGCCATTATATACGTTAGCTATATAAAACAGACCATTGGAAAGACGAATCCATCGCTGTAGTCCGTGTGTTCCCCGATAAGGTTGACCCGTCCGGGAGCGCAGGCGGCGATACGCGGTCGCCGGTTGAACCGTGTTTCAAACGCTGACACGGCCTTCAATAAAAGCTCGTCCACGCTCTCGATGTTTTCCATTTCCTTTTCTGACGGGTTTTTCTGTTCGGTTATGCAAATTCCTAAAAATTCCCTACTTTATTTGCAATTTCCGACTAAACTCCCACTTCCAGATTACGATTCCTGCTTTCGACCTCTAACCCGCAGACCTAAAGTCAGAGTAGAGCGAGCGATTTCCGGGCTACCATTACAATTTTAGGAGCACAGTGGTGAATCTGATCAGGTCGTAGTCATAAAAGCTGAATTTCTTCAACTTCTAGTAGTAGTTTCAGTTTAACGCCACTGTGTGATAACAAAGATCATTAGAGTCGCCCTCCTGCTTTAACCAGGCTTGGGACTGGCGGTGCCAGAGTAGCCTACAAACAGTGGCGGAGTTAAAAAAAATTAAGTCAAACGATATAAGCAAATGCCCATAATCACCATAATAAAACTTCAATAGAGGTCCGTTTCAATTATTAGTGAAATCCTAATTAAAAATATAAGCAACTGTTAAGCCATGTCAAATATTCCGATGGACGAATGCAAGATTTTATATTCAGATAATTCAGAAGATAAACAAATTAACGCAACGGTTGGGTCAGGGTTGGCAAAGGACTGTAAGGTTAGAAGACAGAATAAACTTAAAGAAAACCTGGACAAGACGATCAGACATCCATTCAGTGGAAGATTATTCTTCTTCTTTGTTAATTAAAATTGACAAGTAGGCCCACGCTGCAAGATTACAAGACACAGTAGCCTATACGTACAGACCATGGTGTAAATCTATCTCTTACACCATGGTAGGCCTACAGACGATAAAAGTTTAACAGGAGTCGAATTTAACTTAACTGTATGGCAATGTGCCCATCTGTCCTACGGTTAATTTTACCAACGCCATCTGGCGAGTGGAAGGCTGAGTCAATCTTAGAGGGTAGCGTATATCACAGTATAATTTTTTATGTAAAGTTTAATTAGAAAGGAATGAATTAGGCCTAAAGTCCCTTTAAAATTTGATCTTTACTATCTTTTCGTATATTGTTTTAACATTAAAATTAATATTTGATTTGGTAGGCCCAGTGTGATTCTCGTTAACGATAACGATAACGAAAATGTTCGTTAACGAAAATAAAATGATTTCGTTAACGATAACTATAACTATAACTAAAAAATATCATTAACTATAACTATAACTATAACGAAAATAACAATAACGAAAATTCATCTTTATTTTCGTTAATACAAAAAAATAAAAATAGGAAGTGCAATATGGATGATTCGACATAAATGAGAATGTAAAATTGCGATATTTTTATTATGCAATTTGTCAGTTACTTTGGAAACTCGTTTACTCATGAAGCTGAATGCACCCATGCTTCAAAGGCTATCAAAGCTCGGAGCAAATTGTGAAACAGATCTGTTAATACGCACAATTTCACTTATAGCCTTAATTATTGTAACTAAGTAGTAACTAAAATTAACTAAAATAAAAATCCATTAACTATAACTATAACTATAACTAAAAATAATACTAACTATAACTATAACTATAACTAAAATAAAAAACCATTAACTATAACTGTAACTATAACTAAAATAAAATCTGTAAGGAGAATCACACTGGGTAGGCCATTAATTATACGTGTCGCTTTACTCGCTTAACAGAAGTTTCCTCAATAGCCTACAAACGATCCAGCAAAAGGATTGAAACTTAGGCATTTTTGATTAATGTTTAGTTGTCCTCAATCCTAGCTGTCTGTGTTGGTTGCTTGTTAGCACATATATGTGCAATATAGCAATATTAATAGGTAGACTGACTAGGAACACAATAATAATATTATAGACATAATATTATGACATGCAATATTATATATTATGCAATATTATATATTGTGTTGCTAGTCATTCTACCTATTAGTATTGCGTCGTGTTCAATCCAACTTCTATGTTAAGCAAACGTTTTCTATTCAACGCCATTTTGATGACCTTGATAAAGGACGCGATCTCTTCAATTTTCGTTTTTCCGCTAGTTTTTGTGAGTTTTACGAGCTTTTCAATGTTATTTTTTTTTATAGTAGGCCCTAATAACCCCCTAATTAGACTTTTATACACCGACCATTAAAGAGAAACTAACCAGATGCACTCACTATGCGCGACTGAATAATGTTAAACATCATTAAGAGTAGAGACTGTCACAAGTTATAGGCCTAGGCTTTGCAAGCAGATACCTGAAACGTCGCCGATGGCGAGCAGGACGTGACATGCGCTGAGAGCCCAAAATAATAATTAATAATAATAATAATAACAATGATAATAATTCTTCTTCATTATTATTTCAAACTGACAAGTAAGTATGATTACAAGTCATAGTATGAACAGATTATTACAAGTTATTAGAGGAGTCGACTCGAATTTAACTGTATGGCAGCCATGCAAGGTGCCCATCACATCCTACTGCACTTTTACCAACACCATCTAGCGAATGACATGCTGAGTGGACCTTTGGGAGGGTAGCAGGTATCAATCCGGCTTCCTACTTGATGTTCTGCTCCTCACACCTGTGATGTTACCATTATTCTGTATAGACCCCTATATGGTTTGGTTGGGGAACTTGAGATGGGTATAATGACTAGAGGTCAGGAGATAGCAGGATGCTTGAGTTGAGAGGGGTTGCTGGATGGCGAAGAGTTCTCGAAGATACTTGGGACTGGAATATTGTAAGGAGTTGTTGATTAATGATCATAGGATTTTGAGGTAGATTTACTCTGGGATTTTAAACCAATGGAGTGTTTTGAGGATAGGAGTTATAAGGTGATGCTTATGTGTTCTGGTGACAGCTTGGGTTAGTGAGTTATGGACAAGATGCAGCTTCTTGATTTGGATGAGAAAGAGGGAATTACAGTGATCAATGGAGGTCAGAGATGGGTAACTAATCGATTAGATGCTAATCGATTAGCTAATCGATTAGACAAACAGCTAATTCTAATTCTAATCGATTAGCTGTCATCTGATGCTAATTCTAATTCTAATCGATTAGCAATTTTCAGCTAATTCTAATCGAAAATCGATTAGCTGATCGATTAGATGTGTGAAAATTAAGCTGACAACGCATTCATTAAGAATGAGTTCATTAATATTGAGTTTTCAAGAATTGCTTACTTACTTATTTATCTGAAGGCTGTTTAAAACCTGCAATGATCTGTACATTGTTATCTGTCCATTCTGTTCATGCAACACTGAAAGATTTGCATGTCTTCATGTTCTTCATCTACAGCATCACTGTGTTCCTGCAACCTCAGGTGCCATGAAACGCGTATTTAGTTTTGTGGCTACATCGTAAACGCTAGGCGCTGTGGGCTATGTGATGTACTGATTCAAGACATGCTAATTGCAAAATGCAATAGTGAACATATGCAGTAGCAATGTCAATAATTGCAGCATGTATTGACCGATGTGGTGTTGCTTGCTGGCTTTTGGACTGTTCTCACACATAGCAGTTGTGCAGCTTTAGATATTGTAATAGGCTACAGCTTTAGGCATTGTAGGCAATAGCTACAGCTTTAAGCATTGTAATAGGCTAAAGCTTTATGTATTGTTATAGGCTACAACAACTTGTTGTAGTAACTTGCCGTGCTCTGATTACAATTTGACAAATTTATGAAGCAAATATTTTTATCGAACTATCGATTATCGAAATCTAATTCTAATTGCTAATCGATTAGCTGCTGCTCATTCTAATTCTAATCGATTAGCTAAAACCTTTTGCTAATTCTAATTCTAATCGATTAGCAAATTTCAGGAGCTAATTCTAATTCTAATCGATTAGCAGTTCTAGCTAATCGTACCCATCTCTGGTAGCAGTATAGTCAAGGCAGTTTTAAAACCATTCATAGATCAGATGTGCAAGAAGCAGAAGTGCGAGAGGTTAGAAATGTGATTATAATATAGAGAAGGAGAGATGTGGGTCAATGCTAATAACAAGGTAGCGCATAGGTGAGTTGGAGGTGAAAGTGAGAGGTGAGGAGTTAGTGGATAGATTTATAGAAGGGTCGGTGATTTCTTAATTTGATCAGGAAGGCCTAGGAGGATTAAGTCTCTTTAGAAGGGTTAAGGCAGAGAAGGTTGGATGGCATCCAGTTTGAGAGTAGTCTTGTTTCCTCACTGCCCTTTCCAAAATGTTGTTGATTTGTGAGAAAATGTTCTCATTACTTTCAACTGTTAAATTTCTAACGCTTGGTATATTCCACAGTCATGGGGGGCCGATAGCGCATTGGATAACATCTGGCGTAGAGAGCGAGAGGTACTGAGTTCGAACCCCGTAGGAGAGACATGCTTTGTAGGCTGCTATTAGCGACGTGTATTGCAGGCTGTCTGTTCTGCTAGTAGTTAAGATTTATGTCTTCTGTAATTTGCGTACTTGTGAATTGTTTCAACTGCATAACTGTAAACTGTACCGGTTGCGATGTGTCAACCGGATTGTTTCAATAAAGGAAGAATTATTATTATTATTATTATGTTGAACAGCTTAAAATTTAGATTATTATCCAAAAAATTATATTGTAGATCTTAAAATGGATGCAAACATGAACAAGCAGGAAAACCGATATGAATGTGAATTTTGCAACAAGATATTTGCACTGAATTCGATTCTGAAATGCCATCAAAGAACTCACACCGGGGATAAACCTTACAAATGTGAAATGTGTAATAAAGAATTCACATGCAATAATAATCTGAAAAGGCATTTAAGAACCCACACTGGTGAAAAACCGTACACATGCAATTTATGTCATAAAGCATTTGCACGAAATGATCTCCTGGAAGGCCATACAAGAAGCCACACAGGAGAAAGACCATTCAAGTGCAGTTTATGTGCCAAAACATTTTCAGAGCAGAGGTATCTTCAATGCCATAGAAGGACACACACTGGAGAAAAACCATACAGATGCAATTTATGCAACAAAACATTTGCACAGCTGCATCATCTGAAGTACCATACAAAAACACACACTGGAGTAAAACCATACAAGTGCAATTTATGCCTCAAACCATTTGCTGGGAAGGAATGTCTCAAGAGTCATGTAAAAACACACAGAGGAGTGAGACCATACATCTGCAATACTTGCCATAAAACATTTGCACGGGGATATAATCTGGAACGCCACACAAGAATCCATACAGGAGAAAAACCATACATGTGCATTTTATGTCACAAAACATTTGCACAGAAGCTTCTTCTGGAAAACCATTCAAGAAGCCACACAAGCAAAAAGTCATACAAAAAAGTGTAATTTATGTGACAAGGCATTTGCTAAAAATAATAGTTTTGAATGTGATAAAAAGAACCCACTCTCAAGAACAACCAAACAAGTGCACTTTTTTCACAAAACGTTTTCAGAGTTGAGTAATCTGAAGCGCCATTCACGGACCCACACTGAAGTAAAACCATACAAGTACAGTTTATGTCAATAAACATTTACACAGACTGAAAATCTCAAAACCCACATCAGAATCCACATGAGAAAAACTGTACAAATGTAGCTTATGTGACAATGCATTTGCACAGAGGAATGGTCTCAAATTCCATAAATAAGACATTTTCAAGATTAATCATAAAAGCATGAATTGTATCAAAGTGGTGGGTCGAATGATACAGGGAGATTGTGAATGCCATGAAAGAAATTCTTATAAGAAATTTTGGACTATAGCCAAATATGATAATTCTGGCAATGGAAAAGTGTTGCAAGCAATTAAAACCATGCAAGACTTTTACATGTTCTAACTTGGAATCAAAGTTGAAATGGAGAACAACTTTCCAGATATCAATGAATTGGTATATGTCATTTCATTTTAAGAACTTTTGGTTGTGGAATTTAGGACCTATTATGAAATGTTTGAAAATGAATTCTTGGAACATTGTAGTCGCCAATGCTGTGATGCCCCTGAGAAAGATGGAAAGATACATTTCCTGAACTATGTGAAATGCACCTTTTGAGTTATTTTATTTGAACCAATGAATGTGATTAATTCAGGATTTCCTGGTATAGATTTTGTGTTTTGACTATAACTTTTCTGTTCTAGTTCGTGTTCTGATCTTGTGCGCATTGGACAGTTACTTTCACATATAATATGTTGGTTGCAAATTCATCTCTTTATTTTGGTAACTTCCATTGTTTGATGGTGATTCATAGGATGGAATCCACTATTTTGAATGCTTAGTTTCTAACTTCTAATAGATTAGGCTACCTTATTCAAGGCTAACTTTGGCAAAGAGAACTGCAGCATGCAGGTGAGAGATTGTAGGCTAATTGGATCCTAAGCCATAAATTCTGTCATCTTTCTGAATAATATTAGAAGGCACACACTGTAGCCTTCTGAATTAGCCTATTGTATATAATTATTGTACGTGTATCAAGGCTAGATGTACAGGGTGGGCCAATTAAAAATGAAAATATCACGCTCAATCTGAATTATTTATTTAACGAATATTTTTTCTTGTTAAAACGCAAGTAAATTTGTTTCTAAATGTTGCAGTCTATGTGTGTGCTTCGGTTCTCAACATTTTTCTAAACGTCTGCGTAACTCACACGTTAATGCTCCTGTCTATCGTCTAAATCACTGCGACATTTTTTGCCATTCGTCAATAATGGCCAGCTTTAGTTGTACTTGTTTTATTGTAAATTAACACGAATGTAGACTTTTTGTTGGAGGGTACCCCAAATAGCAGTCTACCGAGTTTAGGTCTGGGCTATCTGGAGCCACGTGTATGGTTCAATGAAGGTGACATTCTCCTGATGAAGGAAGTTGAAAGTGTTTCTTGTTTGAAGGATCTCCAAATTGTGCAGGCGTTTTAATTTACAACCTTCGTTTATCATCTGCCTCATCACGCGTTTGTACGCATTAAGTTCGAAGTCTTGCTTCACAATACGTCGCACTGTCGGCCGAGATAATTTATATACCAGTTTTGTGACTGTGGTGGGGGAGGTCGTCATCTTGACTGCAAATCTACTCACGCGCTGAAAGTTCAGCCTTGTTCTAGCAAACTTAGGGCGACCGTTTCCTGGTTTACGTCCTATTGTACCACGTGTAGCCTAAGCTTATCCATTTGTCGGCTGATACTTGCAAAGGCTCCAAGCTTAATTCGGAATTTTTTAGCATTCGCAGAGCACCCCAGTGTTTTTCAGTTCTGAAGTTTTTAATCAGAATACGGTCACCTGCTGTTAATTTTGTCATTTTTAAATAGCGTTGATCTAACTGAAAACTGTAAAGCTGACGACGAGAAGTTGACGAAGTAACTAACTTAATTATGACTTAATTTGGTAAGTAGGCTACATCGAAGAATAATTTAGGTGTTTACAATTTTTACTCAAAGCACAATTTGATATTGAACGCGATGTTCTCAATTTTAATGGCCCACCCTGTAGACATCCATGTAAGGGCATAATTAGGTCTACAGTTGAGTACTGTTATCCCTCGGTTCGCATTTGGTTAGTCCACGGCACCGACAACCGCTAGGCCCTCCAGTCGGTAAGCTATCGACTGGTAGCGACTTATTTCACTTAATATATCAGCAGCAGGCCCGAAGCATTCATATAGGCCTATCAGCAGCAGGATTGGAGAAAAACTTGCTTACAAGGTCCATGTCAAAGACAACAGTCGATATCAGATCAGTTGTTTACTTACTATACCTTACGGCCTACTTAGCCTACTTATACTTACTACCTTACGGCCTATAGTATACCTACCTATTATAGTAGGCCTACCTTACTAGCTATATTTACTAGTTATATCTGCGGGAAATATTTACTAGTTATAGCCTATATAGGCCTACGGGATCTCGGGGCATACGTTGGCCTGGTTCTGCTGCTATCTTGAGGGGCGGACCATGAGGATGGAGATTGGAGACGAAGGGTCGGTCTGGGACCCTGTCATTTGTGGTGTTCCTCAGGACTCCGTCCTGGGGCCACTGTATACTTTTCATTCTCTACACAGCCGAACTCTATGATGTGGCGTCGCTAGGTCTTCCATCTGATCAGTTTGTTGTTTATTATTGCGCTAAAGAAAGGCGCAATGCTAATCGAAGATTACAAGATTATCAAGAAATGTAGCACTACAGTGAGTGAGGTTCTTTGAATTGGCGACCAAATAAGGCAACTCGGGGACATAGGCATAAATTATTTAAGAAGCCAAAAGGAACATTAAGGCAGAAATTCTTCAGTGCAAGAGCCAAGAGTTATAGACTCGTGGAATGGCATTGATGATAGTACTGTCTCAGTGGACTTTTAAGAGGAAGCTAGGGGAAATGGGCTATTAAGCGTTCCATGTTCATTTGCAGTGGTTCTAACACAGACTAGGCTATAGGCCTACGTCGTCCGAACAACTTAAAACCCTCGTTATGTTATGTTATGTTATCTATTATGCTGCAACTCCGAGGTCTAGGCCTATTTTCGTTCGATTGCAAATATAAACTAATGAAAACTGAGCTACTTCAAGTAGTTAGGTCGGGTGTCTATAAACAGAAAATTTTTTGTGATAAATTAAAAAGCAAAGCCTACTAGGCCTACACAAAGAGATGTTTAATTTTTCACCAGTAGCCTAAGATAAGACGTCAAGTCTACCGAGGCAGCGGGCCATGTTCTTTTGGGTCATTATAATTAGATGCTGTTTAACGACACTGTCACAACAAAGATGATTAAAGTTGCCCTCCTCCGCTATCCAGGCTTGGGACTGGCACTACCGCATGCAGGGTAGGCCTAGTGGCGGGGCCATAGCTAGCCCCAAAGACCCTTCATGAGTTGATGGCGACTACTGGTTAGCTTCGAAGTTCGAACTATCGTGTGGACGGTGTGGTCGGCTTCAGATGCCTGAATCGTGAAATGGGGTAGGGCCTACACTGTTACACCCATCGACCTATATTGACACCTCTCACCGAAGATGCACGAGTTTCGTGGTTTGCCCTGGGAGAGGTGGGATTATAATTGCGCAAAACCACCGTGGTTTCACAACTAGCTGGACATCGTTTTCCGAAACTAAAGTACGAGTTGAAAGACCAAGGACACTATACCCAAATGACAAAAATATTTTGAAAGAATAGGACCTATTGCTCTGTTTGCGTCATCTAGTGAGCTCCGCAATTTACTCCAGCTGTACACCGAATGGAACGAAACTTTTCACTGTCATGCTGTTCAGATTAACGAGCTCTGACCGTTAACTGGCATGCCTTGGAATTTAGTTTCTATTCAAAGTATCCAAAGTATATGGCCTGTTATCATTATTGGTGTTTTCTTCATTACCTGCTTAAATTGTTCTGAAGACCACGAGATGGAGGCATTTTAAAAATAGCAGCTGCAGCAGTCATGTTTAGTGATGAAGATAATGGTAACAAGGGCAGGTCTAAGAAGGACATCCATGAGAAACAAAAAAATTTAAAATATGGGAAATTAAAGTCATAAAAATTTGGAAACTACAAGGTTAAAAAAATAAAAATTCTGGGAAACTACATAGTCAGAAAATGTGTGAACACGTAAACTAGAAAATAAAAATTTTAAAAATCTTTTCAGCTATACACAAATCAAGAAAAGATACGAGACTATTGGAAAACTAACATCACAAAAAACTAAAACCTTTGGGTAGCTGATAAAAGTCTGCTGATTCTTGCTTGCAGGCTCGTTCTATAAAGGTGTGATCACAGTCACAGGAAAAAAGTAGAAGAAAGAAAAACTACAGATTGTATGCCAACAGTAAATAAAACTTTGCCCCACTTGCCCTTACCTCTTTGTTATCGGCATCCAGGCGCTAATTAGGCGACGATAAAAATGATCCGGATCAACAAAGACAATGATAATTGAAATGACAGCAGAGAAACCACTGGCGATGATGGATGGACAAGTTACGATGATGGATGGACAAATTACGAAGGCCAACACAAATCAAACGACTGCTTTCAATTTTGCTCTTTGCTTTCAGTTCTGTTCTAACACAACATACAGAAGTGTACAGAAAACTTTGCTTGCTCACATGCACTGAACCCTGATTGTCCACATTTCGCTCCAAGTCAATAAATTTAGCATCTGCTAACAGAATGCTCAGCAGTTTGTATCGAGATATTTACATTTGACAACAACTATAATAACACTGCTCAGAACAACAGGTATTATTTCTAATTTTGATGCAATATTACAAAAATACATTTGCATGAATGAAGAAATCGGCAAATAAAATTACCAGTAGGCTACTTCGTTGCAGTTGAATTTCTGCACTAAATTTGGAAAGAATCTCGTAAGTTGTGAAAAATTTAAATCACATCACTTTGAAAAGTGTTCTTACAAAGTGCTACATGGATATTATTTTGCAATTAGTGCACTGTTGCAGTTACACATGCTGTTACGATTATATTTACTGTTAGAATTGAAAGTATTGTTACAGTTACAAGAAGTGCTGTGGTTCCAACCACTATTAAGTATTGTCTTGTCACAAGTCAGTACATGTACTACTATATTTACATCGCAGTTTACACAAAGATCAGCCTTTTGTCCACCAAATTTCAGACACAATAATAAGACAACTTCTCCAGAGCAATAGCTCAATCAAAGGTCTTACAGCACACAAGATACGACACCCAATGCATCCTATGTTCAAGGCCCTACCTGAAGAAATGCCAAACGTCTGGTGGCGCTGCAATGGACAAAGTTATCGTGGGCCCATGATCTCAGTGAGGTCGTGCTACTTACAGAGGTCCACCAAACTTGGCTGTCACATTTGACCCTGACCTCCACCGTACCGTCAAGAAACTCATCACGGTTCAAGAAGGAGTGTATGAACTCCAACTGCGACAAACCTAGAAAAAGAGGCAGTGCCAGTCCCAAGCCTGTATAAAGGAGGAGGGCGACGCTAATCATCTTTGTTAGGACTTAGGACACATCATCGTTAAACAGCAACTATAGCCAGCTGTTTGCTTTATTGACCGTCAAACGAGCCACTTACACATTGAAGACAGGGACTGTCATATCTTAGTGTACTGCAAGATCTGTTGCTCAACCAATTCCTAAGAAAAACTTGCCACACATAAATAGTAATTTATACATTTATTCAAGAAATTACCAAAAATCTCAATGCACTACCCCTAAATCAAAATTTTATTCTGATGTCAAGGTCAAAAGGCTGAAATGTAGTTCAGGTCAAAAAAGAGTTCAACACGGACATGATCCAGACAAACCAATCGGCATAGACCACGTATACACAGTCTGAATGAACACTCGGTGCATTTATAAGAGTCGAGGCCTATTTTACCCGATAGCAGACAATTAAATACAATAAATTTACGTACTTATGATAACCGGCGGCCTATAATAATACACTCGAGTAGATAGCTATTCGTGTTATTACTGAGCTAACAAGTCGGCTGATTAATCGAGTAATTACGATCAATTCTTGTCATGATATTTAGCAGCCATCTGGTAATACAGTTCGCAAATCATCTCTGCACACACACACTGCATCGGAATATTTGCAGAAAAGTCATATATTATCCAACAATTTGCCGAACTGCCGTATTAATCATCATTACCCTCAACCCACTGCACGTCGGGTATCGTTGACCTTTGCAAGGACTGTGATGCGATGCAGGCTTTTGCTGGTAGATGCAATGGAATACTTTGGCTGAAAATACATTCATTCTCTGTCTGTCTGTCTGTCTGTCTGTCTGTCTCTCTCTCTCTCTCTCTCTCTCTCTCTCTCTCTCTCCCCTGCCTCTCCTCTCCCACCCATCCCCGCATTCTCTGAAACCCTCAGAGGCAGTCATTAGGTTGATGGACCCTCGCTTCAGAATCAACATAACCCCTTTTTAAGCTATGCGAGATAGTATAATGCGGGGTGGCGACTGGCGAACCCGTGGCACGTGAACCCAAAGTGGCACGTGTATAAACTTTTGGAGCCCGCGGAATTCAGAGGGTCCCCAAAATTTCTAAATCAACATTTTCTTCTATGAAGGATTTTATTTTAACACATGTCTAAAAGCACCGTTAAAATTGTGTCTTTCATTTCAATTTTTTTCTTATGCTTTCTCAAGCAAAACCTCTAAGAGAAAAATAATTATACTGTGAAAAATTCCGAGGGGTACGAGAGGGTATTATATCAAATGAGTTATCGGCACTTCTGACACACCCTTAAAATGGTTTGCAAACCCTGTACTAGTGGATGTGTCCAGATTTCAGATCAACCGGTGTCCCTAAAGGCCTAAACAACTCGGTCATAACGAGTACACTGACCCATACACTGTCAGTGGGAAAACCATGAAGTGAGGGAGAGCGTTGACTACCTGCTTTCATATGCCGAGGCTAAGAAAATGATGTCACCAACACTTCATCCCCATGGCTGCCTAAGGGACTGTTCCACTTACGCCTACGGACTTCCCTTTGCACTCATTCATCCTCCCAAAAACAATTGTAGGGCTGAGTTGAGAGATGATCCGATAACCGATAACTCCACCAATGCCCGTACTAAGGTAGTGCCAGTCCCAAGTCTGGATAAAGGAGGAGGGCGACGCTAATAATCTTTGTTATGACACAAAGTTTTTAAACAGCAACCAGATGATCCGATATTCCATGGATGGTCGCCCATCCAGCTCTGATAACCAGGCTCCATATTGTTTAATTCATTCCCAGCAACATATCAACAGGACAAAGCAGGCACCCAAATTCACCTCTGAAAGGTCGTAAAGATGCTACATAAATACCCTGAAAGAGACAACCAGATGGTTGATGCACCCCTGCAACCTACCCCAAGTGAGAGCAAAAACTGGTAAACATGTATGGGGCAATTAAGACAGCTGTTGTTTTTGTGCATTTTAAGCATCCACTGCTTTAACCCTTTAACGACAAGAGCGTACTAAAAGTGACTGGGAAACCAATGCAGCCTGTTGTTAAAGTGTTACTAAAGGAATCGTGCATTAATGAAAAACTTTCTCGAATTATTATTACATTATTGCGATAATAATAATAATTATTATGCGTACAAGGTTAAATATAATCTGAATCACAAAAATGGCATTACAACAAGAGTTACATAGCAATGAATAATGTCACCTGCAGCTCAAACAAGGCTGTGCACTGCTAAATCACAACAATGAATAGGTCAAATGAACCACAACTTTACACTTTGCTTAAATATTTAACTTAACGGTTTTAAATAATACTGTATACACACACAGATATATCCTGAAGCGTCAAGGCAGCATTCGTAAAAGCAAGGAAAACATAAAATGCGAACATGTTGAAACACTGAAGTTACACCTCTAAGAAGGGTGCATAGCAAATCATCAAATCCCCAAAAACTGAATTTCCACCGGATCCCCAAATCTAGTTTCCAAGTGAAACCAAAATTTGCCAAAATCTAACTATTTAGGATGGTTTTCTGGATGTTGTGCTCAAGAATAATTAGTTCATACTAGTTTTTGGGATATTGAACGCTTGGATGAAAAATTGTTTTAAGAAACTGGGTCAAAATTTTGCATTTGTAACTCGGGGATTTGGGTTTTGGAAATTCAGGTTTTGGGAATTTGTATAGATTCCTCTAATGCATGCATGCACTCTGAAACATCGAGAGAGAAAACAAATAGCAAAAAATCACTTTCAAACAATAGAAATTTAATCAGAAGTGGTGTACTTTCATGCAAAATACGTTCCCACTCTTCATTAATTTGTGTAAAAAACCATTAATTTGTGTTAAAATAGCAATCTATCACTACCAAATAATTTTAAAATCTTTTGTTTACATCTGTGAATTTGACAGATAAAACACATAAATGAAAGCTACAAATAAGAAGCACACTATCAAAACGAAGCTGGGTTACAGGACATCGCAAATACAACAGTAATACTCTAAAATGAACTTAAAACCACAGAAAACACACAGAATAAAAAACCGAAATGACTGAATTTGCAGAAGCTACGTTGTGACTAGGCCTACAAAGGCAGTTCAGAATGGCAGAACGTTTCAAAATGGCTGCTCAAAATGGCGGCCCAAGATGGCTGCTCAAAATGGCGGCCCAAGATGGCTGCTCAAAATGGCGGCTCTTCGTCATGCGTTGCTGTTGAGCTTCGAACTGATTACACCCAAGATCACAAAGGAAAATAAACTATCTTAACTGCTGCAGTAAATAAACTCTAAAATGACTGGCCTATCCGGAATGACGCTACGACATAATCCACTTGTACCTTATATAATTTTATAAAGCAATCAACTATTCCCTTCTTTCATACGACTCATTTCATTTTATTCCCCTAATTTAATACGTATGACGCAATCCGCTTCTCTGACTTAATAATGACGCAATAACCGCTTGTTCCCAAGTTAACTATGAGGTGCATAATATGCAATCGCTTGCCTACACCATTATTATGTAATGCGCTTAAAATATGATTTAATGTGACACAATTCTGCTTCCTCATAATTAGAATTTAATATGCATGACGCAATCGGCCTGCTCATATAGGCCTAATAATAATAATTTAACATGCACGATACAATCAGCCTATTCGTGACGCAATCCGCTAGCTCGTAATAATAATAATTTAATATGTATGACGCAGTCCGCTTGATCGTAGATTAATATGTATACGTGGTCCTTGTTTCTGCTATATAATTCTGCTTCGTCCTGCCATCGAAGGCCCTATGCCTGCGAGGCCCTATGCCTGCGTCCCTCGTCGCCTAGTTGGCCTACAGCTGGACCGTGTGGGTCTAGAGGAGCGACCCGCTCGCTACCTCTTCAGTAGGACGGGACCTTTGTCCTGGTCGTCGCCGTATTCTCGTTCATCCTGATCGGCCTCCTCTGGATCGTGTTCGCATTCCTCGATGCCACGCTTTTTCGGGCTGACGGTTTTGGAATCGGTGACTACGAGGCGGTCTGACGGAATATTTCTGAAATAAGACAGAATAAGAATATTCTCAGTAGTTGCTACATCGCATAGGCCCTAGGGAATATCTCCGGAATTGTTCGACACGCTTTCTTTGCTGAAATCAACCCTTAACTGATGATGATGATATATATATTCGTTTACTGATCTAGCAGGAAGACACACCGCTTCACAACTTACATCACACAAAAGCTACTACAAATGGCAAAAGGGAATAATGTTAGAATGTTAACATTTGGGTCAACTAAGCTTTTAACCAATACAACGGTAGAACTGTATCTGATGTGACTCGGAGCCATAAACTATATTACAGCAATAAGCATAGTCAGAGCATAACTTAATTTAATTACATCAATAAATGTAACACACATTACAGCAATAATCATAGCCTACAGCCCTACATAATATCAATGAACGTAACCTACATTACAGCAATATTCGTAACCTACATTATATCAACAGGTGTAACCTACATTACGGCAATAAGCATAACCTACATTACAGCACTACTTTTAGTCTACGTTATAGCATAACCTACATTATGATAATAGCATTTACCAACATTACAATAATAGCATCACCTACATTACAGCAATAATCGTAACAACCGTAGCCTACGTCCCATCAGTGTACGTATACCAAGAAGGGCAATTTCGTTGTCTTACTCGAATGAAGGTGTCTTTTCCTGTGTTTCGACGGACCGCAGTCTCTTTCGCTTCGTGCAGCACCTGAAGGTCGTGATTCTCCGGACGAGGCACCACAGGATCCCAGGCAGAACGAGCAACAGACCGAATCCGATGAAACCGACGCCGATGATCGTCGCCGAGTTCTTCGTTCCAAGACTGAACGTCACCGCCACCGGGATGGATCCGACGGCCACAAACCCAATGCCCAGACCGATCACTATCAGTGGACCGCGATAGGCCGTCGCTGCCCTACAGGGGGACATGGCGATGCAGGAACGGAAGGTCCACGAGGAAACGGGATAGGTCTATCGGTATCCACTAGGGTCGTCTGCTCTTGACGAAACAGAAGTGTCTAGCGGCCCGGATGAAATACACGCTTCAGAGGCTGGCGGCCGTCTGCAATACAAAAGTAAGAACAAATGTAGCAAGTCCAAAAAAGGTTCAACGACTAAGTTCTGCCTGGGATCCTGTGGTGCCTCGTCCGGAGAATCACGACCTTCAGGTGCTGCACGAAGCGAAAGAGACTTGTCTTGTCTTATCTTGTCCAACAACCCCTCGGACTTGACCAGCGCTCGTGAATAAGCTGGTGCTCTGCGCTTAGCTTTAGAGTAACGCTTTAGAAATTCAGATCACATCCCGGTTATAGGTTGGGTGACAAATTTCCTGATGGGTTACCGTTACCCCTCACGTTTTGTAGTAGTTTAAGTTTAATGACACCGTGTGATAACAAAGATCATTAGCGTCGCCCTCCTCCTTTATCCATGCTTGGGACTAGCATTGTCAGAGTTCGAACAGTGCAAATGAGAATCTCACCTCTTCAAGACTTCCTACCCCAATCCCTCCACACACACCCGCCTTCCAATCTCTCGTCCAAAACGAAACCAACCTTAGCAGCTCCTCCGCCGCCTCCTCTCCCCAGTCTTGGACCTGGTTCTCCCCTTTGACAGCCGCTCTGACAAGACGCAACGCTCTCGAATAAGCTGGTGCCCTGCACTCAGCTTTTAAGTAGTACTTCAGAATTTGATAGGAATTTCTATGGGCCCAGCGCAGCGGATCCGCACAGCACGCACTCGTGGTAACTAGCGGCCAGCCATAGAGGCTTAACGGTGGAACTGTGAACGAGGCAGTCAGGGTGCACGGGAGCACGGCGGATTCGGTGCAGGCCTATCAGGGTAAGGTTTCTGGAAGAGGTGGAATTTCAGAATTGAACGGAAAGCTCCAGGGATGATATTAAGGTGTTTCAGGCAGATTACACAAGGTGAACAAGTATACACTGGCTTCCCGTGGCTGCTTTTCAGATTAGCTTAATTAAGGAACTGATCGTCGTCTTCTTCACAGCATGTGGTTTGGCGTCATGTTTTTTCCCGCCAAACTAAAGGTCGTCTGTAATTTTCTACTGATGCAGTGATTTTATATTCATCTAGTAATTTTCTATTGATATGTAATTTTCTATTAGTGTAGCAATTTTCTATTGAGTATTTTATATGGTAATTTTCTATTGAAGTAGCAATTTTCTATTGATGTGGTAATTTTCTCTTGGCGTGGTGTTTTTCTATCAATGTGGTAATTTCTACTTATGTGATAATTGCGTGTCTGACATAGGCCTACTGCCTGCAAAATCGACTTCCTGGCAATGTGGGAAAAACTGCCACAATGGGAACAGACGCCGTGATTATAGGCTAATAAGCTTAATGCGCTGTTGAAGTTAGTCAACGATGCTGTTCTTCCGTGATTACATTGGCTTTTCAGGAATGCTTGATGGATAGAAGGACGGGTGCATATGAAGATGGATTGACGAACGGATGGGCATAGATTGGTGGACGGATGGGTGAATAAATGGAAGTATGGATAGGTCGATGGATGGATAGATGGATTCCAACATTTTAACAACATCGTATAAACGGCTTCAACGGGACTTGACGTTGATAGCGCAAATATTTTTTGCACTTATTTTGTGGTCCATGGTTCCTCTCAACATTCGTTTTATCAGCTGTCGTCGGACACAACACTCCGTTCCAAACTCGAGTATTGCAGCTATATAAATTAGCTCATTACACTACATGCGTACGTGCGTGAGTGTCACCTTCAGGATATATCCAGTCCAAAGGTTTCGACCTGACCCAGATCCCTGGCCATACAGACTGTCACACACGGGCTGTGGCGAAACAATTACTAAACACTTCCTTAAACAAACATTTAAACGATACGGAAAACCCTCTATCTGATGGTACAGAACAGGATCACAAGACTTACTTTAGAAACATTTTTGAGCTATCCAGGGTTGTACGTGGTTGGAACTTGGAACCCGATAGTCTGGTGGTTAGCGCGCTGGACTGTCAATCGAGAGGTCGGGGTTCAAATCCCCACCAGGCAGAAATTTGTGAGATTTTGGCTCCACCTGCGCCCCCTAGCCAATTCAGCTAAAATGAGTGCAGTGACCGTACACTGTCTGTGGGAAGATCAGAAGGCGAAGGAGAGGACTGGCCACCCGCCCATGCAGATATTACCTCTTTCAAATTGCTTATCCACCGTAGGCTGCCTCTCTGTCTCTTACGGACTGATCTTTTGGATGTTGACCTGATTACAGCTTGGTTTTGGTGTGCCATCGGTTGATGCCTTGTGCATTAGACACCGGCGCAATAGAAGTTGCTAATTACATTACATTACATTACATTACATATATCATATAGGCTATGTCAGTCTGTTTTTGTATGACTGCGAAACCCACTGTGTGTCTGACTGTCTATCTGTCTGTCTGTCGTCTGTCTGTTTCTCCTTCTGGTTTAGCTTAAGGAACTGCTTTTCTTCATCTTCTACGTCGCACCTTTTTAGGTCTTTTATATTGCCGTGTTTAGCGCCCTTCTGACCTTCTTAAAAAGCCCTTTGCAAATAACCAGACACACAAGCATACATACATGCACCCATACGCACACACAGATATATACACACCACTTTAAATTACGACGGCGTCTAGCATAACATACCACTTAAACGTATAATAAACCGAAAATAAAAGATGACCCCACTTGTAAACAATTGAAATTTACTAGACAACGTTTCCGCTCTTCCTTTGGCTGAACCGCACTTCACACAAAACACTTCGCTCAACGGAAGCCAACTTAAACATACCCGAAATGACTGTTCAAACAGAATCCTCCTCCTCCTCCTCCTCCTCCTCCTCCTCCTCCTCCTCCTCCTCATCATGTATTGTATTTGATCATTTATAAAGCGTTTCTCACAGCGTAAGCCGTTCAGAACCGCTCCCAGTGCGAGGTACTCCGAGAGAAAAGGAAGGTTTTAAGGTGAGAGAAAGAGGTGGAGATCCCACCAGAGAGGATGGTAAAGCGTAGAGAAGGAGGAAATCCATTCCATAGAGAGGGACCTATACAGGCCAATATCATCATCATCATCACCACCACCATCCTCCTCCTCCTCCTCATATTAAATACTACCACTGCCAATATCATCATTATTGTTACTATAATTATTATTATTTATTATAAACTTCTACAACACCAGTACCTACTGAACAGGGTATGAACCCATGAGTCACAATTGTTATTATTACATATTTATTTATTAAGCGCCACTATTAATGACCAAGCTTCAATCGATGGTGCTGAGCAATGTGAAGGATTCACTCAAGGTCCCAGCACAAGACCCACTTCAGGGGAGGATGAGGCTCGAACCCTTACTCTCCACATTACAAGGTGAGCGCTCTAACCAGTCGACCACCGTGTCCCACTAATAACGTAAAACTTGTTGGAATAACTTTCTACAAAGTCATTACCAGGTTAGTTCAACACAGATTACCTCATTATGCAATAAAACTGTAAAAAATAATAAGAATAACTTTATCATTACTAATTATAATTTGCAACTTGTACGGCGCCCTAGTTCAATGCACAAGGTATCACCCGATGGCACTCCAAAACCAAAGCATTTAGAAACAGGAAAAGGACAACGAAGTTGCTAACACTTCATATACTTAAGGCTGTCTCGAAGAGCTATTTTAAGGGACTGCTGCTCTCTCTCTCTCTCTCTCTCTCTCTCTCTCTCTCTCTCTCTCTCTCTCTCTCTCTCTCTCTCTCTCTCTCTCTCTCTCTCTCTCTCTCAAATCGCTGGCTGTTTGTCTCTGTCTGTCTGTTTCTATATCTATCTATCTCCCTCCCTCTCTTTCTCTCCCTGGCTCCCTCTCTCTCCCTCTTTATCTCACTCTGTCTGTCTCAATCACTCTCTCTGTCTCTCTGTCTCTCTCTCCCCCTCTCTCTGTCTCTATCTCTGTATGTCTGTCTCTGTCTGTCTCTCAACTCTCTGTCTGTCTGTTTCTATATCTATCTATCTCCCTCCCTCTCTTTCTCTCCCTGGCTCCCTCTCTCTCCCTCCTTATCTCACTCTCTGTCTCTCTCAATCACTCTCTCTACCTCCCTCTGTCTCTATCTCTGTCTGTCGCTGTCTCTCTCTCTGACACATACTAACAAACAAACATGTGTTGAACAGCTCTACCTCAACAAACGCATTACGCAAAAACCAGAATAGCTTTCTGTGAAGCTTTCTCAGCGACACATGTGAGCCAAATGTTTGCATGGGAGAGCCTCCTCGATCCGTGGACACCCCCCGGGTATAGTGCTCGAACACTAAGACAATAATTAATATCTCATGTAATCAAACGATTTCTCGGCCATAGCAGACAGACAGCTGCATGCTATTATCTCCGCCATGAACCCCCCCCAGGCCATTAAACTCCCATCGATGGGGTTTCCTACGAAATCTTCCCTCTTCTGTCCAGGATCCAAAGCATGAACAGTAATCTGGGAAAACCTTTTAGGACGTTTAGCAACCTTTCTTCGTAACGGTCTCTGCTGGCTGGGAACTTGTTCACGATCAGTGTTTATGTATGTGTGTACTGGGTAGGTCTATGTATGTTTGTGATGCATGTGTATGTATGCATGACTAACCGTGCCTTCGATTCGCATTTCTGTATGACTTTATGTGCGTTAAATATCTTTGTAAGCTTAATAATAATAATAATAATAATAATAATAATAATAATAATAATAATAATAATAATAATAATAATAATAATAATAATAAGCATAGTAATAATAATAATAATAATAATAATAATACTACTACTACTACTACTACTACTACTAATAATAATAATAATAATAATAATAATAATAATAATAATAATAATAATAATAATGCCTTGGAACAATGGATATGAATGGAAGAAGAACGGTTTTGAATTAAACACAAATCTGTCAAGCATCCGTAAAGGATCAGATGGTATAATAATAATAATAACAATAATAATAATAAATAATAATAATAATAATAATAATAATAATAATTAACTGTTCTTAATTAATGTTTAAGTCCCTGAGGGATCATGTATACCTCGGGGCATAAAATTAAAAACAAAACAAAAATAATAATAATAATAATAAAATAATAATAACAATAATAATAATAATAATAATAATAATAATAATAATATAGGAATGCATTTGTATGTAAACTTGTACGTATGTGTGTATGAGTATGTATACGTACGAGTTTCTATGTGTGCAAGCATGTGTGTATACTATACATACGTGTATGATGTGTTCGTTATTAAATGTATATTATCATTGTTTGTTACTAGTAGTGCTCATCATGTTCAGGATGTCGCGAATATTTAATTTTATCTAAACATTGCCTTAATCTAATCTTAATTAGCCTTAATCTAATGTATGAATCCAATAAGGGCCTTAGTTTATCAATGTATAGTTGCGCACTTGTCAGCCTATTTTTACTAAACGAAATTTGATTGATTGATCACCCTTTTCTACGGGCAGTTCGACACATGTTTAAAAATGCGCAAATAAACCATTACAGTTTGAATTACAGCTACAAGATTTCGTATTAGCATAGCAATACAGTAAGAATTACAGTTACAAGATTACGTATTAGTATACCAATATGGTTAGGATTACAGTTACAAGATTTCATATCAGTATACCATTACGGTTAGAATTACAGCTACAAGATTACGATCAACAGAAGCGGCGAGAGATCTGCTTTCTTCTGTTGATCGTTCCTGTTTTTTTTTACTACATATCGAACGTCGGCCAAAGATCAGCAGTCACCGAATTATCTCGATCCAGTTTCACTTGCAACGATCTTATCAGCAAATGTTATTCCACGCCGGACGGAGCCAAGGACGCACGCGTGGAGATACGGAAGGGTGGAGAGAACGGGTGGAGAGAGACGAGTGGAGAGAGGGAAGGGTGGAGAGAAACGGATGAAGAGAGGGAAGGGTGGGGAGATGGAGAGATGTGCGTGTATATAAAAATATATATATATATATATATATATATATATATATAGAGAGAGAGAGAGAGAGAGAGAGAGAGAGAGAGAGAGAGAGACAGACAGACAGACAGACAGACAGACAGACAGACAGACAGACAGAGACAGAGATACAGAGACAGACAGACAGACACAGAGACAAACAGAGATAGACAGAGAGACAGAGACAGACGGACGAAGAGAGGGGCAGATCGCAGGACAGACAGACAGAGTGACGGACGGACGGACGGACAGAAGGAGGGAAAGGGATACGAGAGGGAGGGAGTGAGGGTGAGGCGAAGTGAAGGGTGAATTGAGGGAGCAAGAGAGAGACCATGAGTTGTCTTACCAGATTTCCCAAGGCGATCATAATTGCCTCAAGACCTGCAAAGCCCCAATCTCTCCTACCCACCCCCACCCACCTCAATCCAGACCAGGCAGGGTCATCAGGTATACCATGGACTCCTATGTAATTTATAGTAAACTAGTTATTATCCAGCAGAGGTCCTTCGGTATACACTCATCCAACAACCACCAGCACACACAAAAACACACATATGCAAAAGAACTGACATACTTATAGACATACAACCGTTTAAATAATACATTATACATATACATGAATATACATACATACATATATGTGTGTGTACATATGCAAGTATGAATATGTTATAAAAGTAATGTAATGTAATTAGTAATTTATATAGCATCTCTCTCTCTCTCTCTCTCTCTCTCTCTCTCTCTCTCTCTCTCTCTCTCTCTCTCTCTCTCTCTCTCTCTCTCTCTCTCTCTCTCTCTCTCTCTCTCTCTCTCTCTCTCTCTCTCTCTCTCTCTCTCTCTCTCTCTCACACACACACAGACAGACAGACACAGACAGACAGAGATGAAGACAATGATCCAGAAAGGAAAGTCTAATACAGGCGCGATTATTTACGCAAGTATGCAATTTACGTATTTGTATTTACGCAAGTATGTAATGCAACGTAAGATAATGTAAATCTTCGAATATTTCTTAGCACCCACAGATACTATACATATAATGTGAATATATATATATATATATATATATATATATATGAATATATATATATATACATAGCCATATATATATATACATATATATATAATTTATATATAAAATAAACATTATGTGTGTGCTGAGCGTCTGTGCACGTGCGTCTAGTCTCCATTGCATCTGTGGCCATAACAGATAAGAGACGACGATGGTATTAAAGAACTCGGATCGTCTACTTCGAACGGACGGATGGATAGACAGACCACACACCGTCGTCGATCTCTCTGTGGATGCAACAATGCACCACCTTCCCCTTCCACTCCCCTTTTCCCCCAGAAACCCAGAGCATCATCGTCTTATAATGCATGCCACGCCACGATGGCTCCGCGTCAGCCATCGTCTGCGCAGAGGAAGGATTATATGGCGCCCCTTGACAACGTCTCCAAGACGTAACTCCACCACTGTTTGTACCCTGGCTGTGCCAGTCCGGGGACTCCGATATAGATGTATTAAGGCCTCCATGGTCAGTCCCAAGCCTGGATATAGAAGGAGGGCGACGCTAGTCAACAGTGTCGTTAAACAGCAATTAACGTCTCTAAGACGTCGCTCAACTCTAAGAGTTTGGAACTATGTCTGGGTGTCTCTCTGCATTTCACTCTGTCTCTCTCTGTCTCTCTCACTCTATCTGTCTGTCTCTCTCTGACAGTCTCTGTGTCTCTCTCTGTCTCTCTATAATTCTGTCTGTCTGTCTCCGTATGTTTGTCTGTCTGTCTGTCTGTCTCTCTCTCTCTCTCTCACACACACACACACACACACACACACACACACACAGGGGGTCGTGGTGCTGGATATGGAGCACGTGAGTGTCGTTCTGCTGTCATGTGTTGCCCTTGCAGACTAATTGGACGTCAGATATTGGTCATAAATTACACCATGAACTAACACTCAGCATCATCACCACCACCATCATCGCCATCATCATCATCCTTATAATCATCATCATCGCCATCTTCGATGATTGCACATCTCTAGGCACGAGTTTTCATACAAAGTTATTCACATAGATCTATATGCAGTTTACACACTTGCACATACACATGCACTTGCACACACGCACACATCCACGTATACGTACACAGTACACACAGAACACCCTTGCCTGCCTGTCTCTGCATGTCTGCGTTTCTCTCTGTCTGCCTTTCTCTGTCTGTCTGTCTGTGTCTATTTGTTTCTGTCTCTGCACGTCTGTCTCTGTCTGCATGTCTGTGTCTGCCTGTCTGTGTTTCTCTGTCTGCCTGTCTGTTTGTCTCAGTCTGTCTCCGTATGTATGTCTCTGTCTGCATGTCTGTCTCTCTATGCCAGGCCTGTCAACCTCGTTCTTTCTGCTTGTCAGTCTGTCTGAGTCTGAGACTGCAGCTGGCCACACAGGCTACCTGCATATATATGTCCTATCGTCTGCCTGTCTTTCCGTCTGCCTGTCTTTCCGTCTGTGTGCCTATCTGCTTGTCTGTCTGTCTGTCTGTCCCTGTGCATATTTAGGTCAACGACGACGCACCGGTTGGTAATAAAAGGGCTCTAAAACAATTAGGCTTAATGGCTGGCTCCAAATTCATATCCTCTCTTGTCCATAGATTATTATTGCTTCCAATGCACGCGATCCCCATACGTACATCGTCAGCGTCGAAGAACAACCAACCGTTGGTTGCACATCCAGATGCAGGACAACCGAATGCAACCGCCAATGCAACCGACGAATAATCACTGATAAGATATCTCAATTAACAACGCTGATAAATTCCACCTTGCCCCCTATGGCCCTGTGAGCGAGTAAGTAGCATTCGTTTAGAATTTTGTAAATTGTAACTTCTATTGCGCCAGTGTCTAATGCACAAGGCATCAGCGGATGGCGCTACAAAACCACGCCACAATCAGGTCAACATCCAGAAGATTCATTCATTTACTTAAGAGATTTATATAGCGCTCCTTCAAGATTATCTACTCAGGAGCGCTCCAGACCCAACCCCGGCTAAAGAGAACAGTCTTGAGATTAGAGAAGAACGTGGCCGCAAGGGCTTGAGGCATTACGCGTAGATCCACAGGGAGCCCATTCCAGATTGCAGGACCAGCAACAGAAAAGATCAGTCCGTAAGATAGAGTGGCAGTCGATGGAGGAGTGGTTCCCAACCTGGGTACAGCGGCACCCAAGGGTGTCATGAACCTGTTCTGGGATGCCGCCTCTGGATGGCAAAATGGGTCAAAGATATGAAAAACCACTAATTTTTCACTACTGACATTAGTATTTAACTGGTTTTTAAACTTTTAAGCAGTGTCGGAATAGTTGCAGGACTGAGGCTGAACACGAGGAATGTTGCTCGTCCCAAAATAAAAAACTGGAAAAAACTGAATTAAGTCGAGGCCAATTTGCGACTAGGCTGTAGAAATCTCGAGATTACGATTACTAAGTTATTATTGTATTGTATTTTCGTTTATTCAAAACTGGCTGTCATAACGCAGCCAACGACAAAAGTGCGTAACTTGACTTAGTAAGCACTAAGTCGGTACTTTATGCTTTATTTTCGCACAAAGCAGAACAGAGAAACTAAATGAAAATTAGAACAAAAAACTCATCCACACATCGACCAAAATTAATGACAACTCAAACTAACGCTCCCCGGAAGTGTATAAGCATCATGCACCCTTGCCTCTGAATAGTCATTACTGCTGGAGGCGCTTTATCAATTCCCAGATACAATACCCTGACATAAGACATGTTGTCCTTTACTGACAGATAATTAAACTCATGTCATAACAGACTGTCACTGACAGCATATTAAGTGTACTATAATTTTATCAACAGTTCGCATGTCTTTAAAGAGTGTAAACATGGCAATAACCCTCATACATTTAAAGTCCAAACTTCCTAGACCTACAAAAAATTTCTCTGACTGATTCCCACAATAATCCAGCCAGCGTTTAGTTTATTCAGCTGAGGCTGAGAAAATCTCACAGCAACTGATCCATATCTTAAAACAGGGATGCTATAAAAATTATGTCTGTTGTAAATGAAGATGCATTATCTCCAGAGTTATTGAAAATATTATTGCTAGCCGCATAAAAATTGCGCATTATGCAATCCACATCACAGCTCAGTTTATTGCCAGCACAAAACGCAACTCCCAAGCATTTAACCTGCTCAGTGCACATGACCTTTTTGTGACCTAGGTAGCCTACATGTCTGGCAGGAGGCCTTGAATCAAGAACCGAACACTAGACACCAAGATTTAGAACAGTTAAATGTCAGACGAAATTGACTACTAACCATGCCACATTTATCTAGTAAGGCCTGAAGCCCAACTACCGATGCTGATAACAAAATAATATAATCCGCACATATGATGCACCCCAGCCAGGAGTTGCTAATACAACAAAATAGACCTCCTGTTCTTGTATCCACAATGAACTTATTAACAAAAACATTAAACAGCGAATGCGACAAAGAACTCCCCTGCCGTACACTACTCTTAATTGCGAATGACTTAAGACACTGCCGTTCCAACGCACTGCAACTTAATTGTCTAATTTACTGTACCAATCTACCAGGATATCATGGGCAGCCAGACATTAGGAGGCTGGAATACAGCTTATAATGATTAACACTGTCATATGCCCTACTAATATCCAGACCTGTTGTGAATACAGTGCTGCCCCTATCAACAAAAAGTCACTTGAGGAGTGCTTTCCAAATGATGCATTAGCACCCAGTCCTTGATTGAACCCAAACTGCAATTCATCAGACTCAAAACATTCTGCACATAATTATCCTTAACATATGCATTCAGATAGTTTTGAAATAACCGGAATAATAGTGATTGCTTTATACTTATCAACAGAACTCAAATCAGCTATTTTGTTTACGACCAACAGAATTATACTAATAATAATCTTCGTTTATTATTTCAAACTGACATACCACAGTATGATTACAATTCATAGAATGAACGGATGGGGGAAGCAAGCAAGCAAGCAAAGGAATAAGAAGAAAGAACGACGTAGTAGAGGGAGACAGGGCAGCGGGATGATCAACGGATGATTACAGGAGTCGAATTTAACTGTTTGACAGCCATGCAAGGCACCCATCACCTACTACATCTCATTTTACCAACGCCAACTGGCGAATGAAAGGCTGAGTGGACCTTGGGGAGGGTAGCGAAATGTACTGCATTATACTGTATGGTTGTGAATTTTATTGTACTGCACTGTATTGTATTGTAATGTATTGTATTGGTTGTCTGTGCCAGTAGACCTATTCACTGTTGTCTGATTGCGGTTTCAAGTTTCGACCCGATAATTATTGAAACCTTGCTGAGTCGTGAGAGAATTTCACCCTCATTTCTTACGAAGAACTGTGGTCAAAGTTCACGAGGGGAGGGCAGGGACATTGCCTCCATCCATCCCTCCATAGGTCTAAAGCCATGGCTAGGGTCCAATAGGTGAGTCATCTAATTACCTCGGATTGCTGAATCAGTAGACAACTAAGGGCCCTAAGGGGCCAATGGGGTCATTGTCAATCACATGTATCGCTTGCATGCATGTGTGATATGTTTTACATTGTGCGCACGTGTGTGTGAATGTGTGTGAATGTGTGTGAATGTGTGTGTGTGTGTGTGTGTGTGTGTGTGTGTGTGTGTGTGTGTGTGTGTGTGTGTGTGTGTGTGTGTGTGTGTGTGTGTGTGTGTGTGTGTGTGTGTGTGTGTGTGTGTGTGTGTGTGTGTGTGTGTGTGTGTGTGTAAACTGATGATGATTATGATTCATTCATTCAGGGATGATGTGATTGTGTTGTATGCAAGTATGTAATGTGTAATATTATGTGTTTATGTATTAATTTATATGCGTGTATGTATGCACGCACGTGTCTATGAATGTATACTTTTAAGTGCGTGCATGCACGTGTGTGTGAATGTGCGTTTGTTTTATGTGTGTGTACGCATGTATGTATGTATGTATGTATGTATGTGTGTATGTATGTATGTATGTATGTATGTATGTAACAGGTATGTAAGTTATGTAAGGATCCTGAGTGGCCGAGTGGGTTGGTTCCCGCTCGTCACGCCGGTGCCCCGGGTTCGCTTCCCGGTCGGGTCGGTTTATCAGAGATTAATTTCTCGGATCTTTACTGCGGGTGGCTCGGTCGCATTATAAACGTGGAGTACAATACAACACACAACACAACACAATATACTGGGGCGCGGTGGTATAGGGGTATGTTCGGTGCCTTGCAGCCGTAGAGTTGCGGGTTCTAATCCACCTCAAAGCCGCCGCGTAGGGACCCTGGGCAAGTCCTTCACTCGCAATTGCTCATGCGCTTCGGCGTGAAACTCCGATTCAGCGTTCGCGCAGTAGTCGGGAGCGCCTCTGAATGGGAAATCTGGTTGGGGCGCTAAAACAAGTGTTCAAATACAATACAATACAATAAGTATGACTTATGTCTAGCTTACTGTGCATTGTCTTGCTACACTGTTTTGATGTAATAATCTAATTGCATTATGACACTTAATATCATATGGCGCCTCCGAGTACCTTTAAGGGTGCTATATAAATTTCTTAGATAGATATAGGCCAGCACAGAGATAGCGCTTTTGTGAGATAACTAAAATGCGCTATATTAAGTGTCATAATACATACATACATACATACATATACATAAATACACGCATGCCTACACACATACATAAATACACACACATACATACATACACCCATACAAACATACATACATGAATACATAATTACATATATACATGCATACATACATACATACATACATGAATACATAATTACATATATACATGCATACATACATACATACATACATACATACATACATACATAAATACATGCATGCCTACACCCATACATACATACACACCAGGGGCGTAGCCAGAAAAAATTTCGGGGGTTTAAGATTTCGGGGGTTTTACATTAGAAATGGTCGCAAAAGTCCAGGTTTTTTTAGATTTTGCATGTAAAAGCATGCAAAAAATTTTTTTCACTTATTTGGGGGGTTTGAACCCGTAAAACCACCCCTAAATACGCCCATGATACACACATACATGTATGCACTTGTCTGTCTGAATATAACCCAGAATAACAATAGGGCTATTTGCAGAAAACAAAGCCGTCTGCTCAGGCCCGTCTGAAGGGGATTCTCAGAATGAAAGGAACGTGTAGAGATCTTTCATCCCATAAAGAACACCAGTGCTACCATCTATCTCATCTGTCTCTCCATCGCCAATAAATCGACAAAACCAGACAAAACAGGTGTCGGCAGAAACGTCAAAACCATCGCCCGACAAAACTGACGACGTGTTTGTTGTGACATTCAAAACTCAGCTCAGATATGAAAGAAATTTGCCAAAGATCCTTCACTCTCTATAAATCAACAGATCAACGTCTGTTTAGGGTGGACCCAAAAAACAAATAAACCATCATAAACACAGGACTTCTCCAATGTCTCAGACAGGCTGACGGATGGACAGACAGAAAAACGGACAGACAGACAGAGACGGACAGACAGACAGAGACAGACAGACACATACAGACAGACACAGAGAGACGGACAGACAGACAGAAAAACGGACAGACAGACAGAGACGGACAGACAGACAGAGACAGACAGACACATACAGACAGACACAGAGAGACGGACAGACAGACAGAAAAACGGACAGACAGACAGAGACGGACAGACAGACAGAGACAGACAGACACATACAGACAGACACAGAGAGACGGACAGACAGACAGAAAAACGGACAGACAGACAGAGACAGACAGACAGACAGAGACAGACAGACACATACAGACAGACACAGAGAGACGGACAGACAGACAGAAAAACGGACAGACAGACAGAGACGGACAGACAGACAGAGACAGACAGACACATACAGACAGACACAGACAGACGGACAGACAGACAGAAAAACGGACAGACAGACAGAGACGGACAGACAGACAGAGACAGACAGACACATACAGACAGACACAGAGAGACGGACAGACAGACAGAAAAACGGACAGACAGACAGAGACAGACAGACAGACAGAGACAGACAGACACATACAGACAGACACAGAGAGACGGACAGACAGACAGAGAAACGGACAGACAGACAGAGACAGACAGACAAACGGATAGACACAGATGGAGACAGAGAGATGGACAGACACAGACAGACACAGACAGACGGACAAACAGAGATAGACAGCCACAGATAGATGGAGACAGACAGATGGACAGATAGAGACAGACAGACATACACACAGGCAGGCAGTGGGAGATAGAGACATGTACACAGACAGAGACAGAGGGAGACACAGACATGTAGACAGACAGACCGATACGCAGCCATTTCTAAGCTTAACGACAGGATACCGGAAAGCGTCTGTCCGATAAGTACCCTCTTCAAGTGGGGCAATATAAAATCTCTCATTCTAATAATATTACCATAACAAGACAAACAAACAGACAGACAGACAAACAGACGGACAGACAAACAGACAGACAGACAAACAGACAAGCAGACAGACAGACAAACAGACGGACAGACAGACGGACAGACTAGAGACATTGGACTAAGTAGTGCTCTTAATTGCTGCTATGAATGTGGGAACGTGATGCGATATAAGCTGGATTCCCATGCATAATGTAATGTAATTGAATATTTATCTAGCACCCCTTCAAGATATCTACTTAGAGGCGCTCTCTATGCTAGCCTATATTATGCTAAATGTCATTACGAACGAATATTATTTACATCAGTGAGCGAAACAGTGCACAGCAAGCTGAACAAGTCACCAGTGGCGGGCCCACGCACACGCGTGGAACCAACCAACAGATTCGTATCGACAGCTGAAGATGGTGTGGATGTTCAGAGTCTCTGGGTCATGTTGCATAGCTGACGTATGGCATGTGTTCATAGATGAATAAGATGGTGGTTTACGATGATGCAATGCAACTGTATTTGATACAATGCAATGCACAATTGTATGTGATATTGTCCTCTTTCAAAGTTCAGAAATTAAGCACACACGAACATACGACAGAACATCGATGGCGCTGAGCAATTGTGCGTTACGGACTAACTCAAGGTCCCGACACAGTAACTGGTTAAGACGAGGATCGAACCTGTACTCCTCACATTACAGGCCGAGCGCTCTAACCAGTCGGCCACCGATGATGATAAAGACTACGATAATGAGGAGGAGGAGAAGGATGAGAAGGAGGATGATGATGATAATGATGATGAGGAGAAGGAGAAGGGATGATGATGATGATGATGATGATGATTGTGATGATGATGATGATGATGATGATGATGATGATGATGATGATGATGATGATGTTGTTGTTGTTGTTTCAATGTGGCTTATGTAGTTAACATTGAAATCTAATTAATTTCCATCATATATAATAAAACGAATAATTATATAAACATGTAACATTCTTGATGATGTTGTTAGCTGAGCATTCCCACCCATTGCTGATGGATAGGACCCTTTTCAGAGCCTCTGTCTGTACCAATCCAGATTCTTATCAGTGATATGGGATCCATCAGGTATCGCCCTTCATCCCCGGTTTATCGTTCAATTGATAAACCTACTTTCCCAACGCCCGTATACGATGGCGCGTGTCTCCTCTTTCTTGCAGGGATTTTTCGAGTGTTTTTTGCAATTTTTTGTGTTTTTCTTAGTAGTTTTTACAGCAGTATCATTCTCTTTCCGTTTGCTTTTCTTTGTTTCTGTTGAAGTCCAGGTGTTACGTCGGAATTTCTGTCTGATGATTATCAACATCGTGATCTTATCGTCATCGTCATCTTCATCATCAGTTCGTTCTGATCCTTATAATTCTATTCTTTGTCCGTATATCTGCTGTATGCGTGTCTGTCTGTCTGTCTGTCTGTCACTACCTGTCTGTTCGTCCTGTTCGTCTCTCACACAGCAACACCTCAATTCATGTTAATGTCTGCCATACATAAACTGTTAAAAGATTGCCCACATTACTGTATAAGCGCACGCGTAAATGTGTGTGCATTCGTGTGCACATGTCTGCGTGCGTGTGCGTGTGTTTGGGTGTGTATGTGTGTGCATATGTGTGTGCCTGTTTGCATATGTGTCTGCGTGCGAGTGCATATGTGTGTGCGTGCGTGTGTGCGCATGTGTGCGTAATAACTAAAACATTACCACTAGAAGACAGTATAAGGTTTCTTGCATCGTGGTCGGATAGCACCCAACCAGGCTCGAAGAAACGAGATGCTGCATCCTTGGTCCACATCACTCCTTCGTTCACCTCAAGTCCTTCGTTCACCTTCAGCAGCTGAGTCATCGCCCGCACCCCTCCTTCTCCTCTTCTTCTCCTCCTCCTCTTCCTCCTCCTCTTCTGCGCTGTACACTTGGTGTCCTATCATTCACCCCTTAATCATCCCCAATCTCTCCCCATCAGCATTCCCGTCGGCGCCAGACAGTCTCCGGTCATAGGCCGTGACCCGTTGAAAAGCCTCATTGACCTTCAATCTGTCTGTCTGTCTGCTTATTGGTATGTATGTCTGTTTCACTGTCTGCCACTGTCCGTCCTTGTCTGTCTGTCCCACTTTCTCCGTCTCTCTTTTCTGTGACTGTCTTATCTTTCTTTCTTGTTTCTTTCTTCCTTTCTTTTTCTTTCTTTCCTTCTCTCCTTCTCTCTTTCTGTCTGTCTGTCCGTCTCTACTACCTACCTACCAACCAACCAACCAACCAACCTACCTATACTTGTCTCATGTGTGTCTCTCTCTGTCCGTCTGTAGTTGACTGTATGTTTGTCTGTGCGTGTGTGTCTGTAACCGCGTGTCTGTCTTGCTGTATGCTTATATGTCTGTCTCCATCCATCTGTTTGTGTCCTTCGTGTCAATATGTCTGTCTGTCTGTCTGTCTGTCTGTGTCTGTCTCTGCGTCCGTCTGGTTGTCTATCTGTGTGTCTGTCTGACGTGTTACAAAGATCGTGGTTGAAATAATCTCAGATGTGACCGGGAAAATCCCACGCTGGAAATCCCCATAGACAACTCCTTCCTCCCCCACCGCTGCATCCACAGTTCCTCGTGATACTAACCTGCATTATATGGCCTACGTAAGGTAGGCACGGTAAATGACGGTAATTGAAGGTAAAGGAAGGTAAATGAAAGTAAATTAAGACAAGTGAAAGCAAATGAAGGTAAACAAAGATAAATGATGGCAAATGAAGGTATATGAAGGTAACTGAAGGTAAATAACAGTAAATGAAGGTAAATGAAGGTAACTGAAGATAAATTAAACCAAATGCAGGGAAATGAAGATAAATGAAGGTTCATGAAGGTAATGAAGGCAAATAACAGTAAATGAAGATAAAAGAAGATAAACTACGATATTTGAAGGTAAATGCAGACAAATGAAAACAAATGAAGGCAATTGAAGACAAATGAATGTAAACAAAGGTAATTGAAGACAAAATGAAGACAAATAAAGGCAGTAAATCAAGGTTAAAGAATGTAAAAATAGGTAAATAAGAAGAGTAAAAGAAGGCAACGTAGTCCACACTGCTGTAAGATAAGTTAAACTAAAGGTGTTGACAGACCCTCCTTAGACGCAGCTCTGCCTCTTCTCTCTCTCGTCTCTGGCAACCGGACTCGGATCTTCACTTAACATCTCTCGACAACCCCTCTGACGTGACGCAGCGCATCTGCTTACGCTAAAGTCCTGCACCTAGCTCTACAGTAGGCATGGCCAACTTCTTTTAACAGAGGGCCGCCCAAAGATTTTAAGGGCAGTTCTGGAGCCGTATGCCAATCGCGGGCTAATTTTTGCAGATTATTTAGCCCCAGAAAATGAGCCAATACTAATTTTATTCAAACTAACTATTGCAGAATAACCGTTAAAGTCAATGAAGATATTTTTATGATGCAAATTATAATTATCCTAATATCCTAAACTACAATAAAAATAAAATCAAAAACGAAATATGTTTTACGTTCATTCAGTTTTAATAAAATACAGCCCGAAAAACAAAGTTTTTTACTATATCCATCTAGTATCCTATAATGCGTCTTACGAAGCAGTTACCTCTACAAATATATAGTCCGCGTTCATTTTACGACATAGCATGCGTTTAATGAGGCAGCGCACCCGTGTCTGTTGCGGCCAATGGCAACGCTGGCCAATGGCAACGCTGCGTATCGGAAAAGGGGATTCCCCGATTCGAAAAGTTGAGTCCCCGATTCTATAAGCTAGCCTTTTTGGGGAGCTGAAATTTTGATAGAATGAAGTGTCTGCGAGGGCGAGTCTATCTGCCAAGTTTCATGACGATTGAATGATTGTAAGTGATCGAATTAGTCGTCGCAAGATTTGACTTTTTAGCCTGTGGCTCAAGCAAGCAAGCAAGCAAGATTGCAAGATTTCCGCAAGTTAAACTAGATGGATAAATAAAAATACAGCCCGTAAAAAAACAAAGTTTTTACTATATCCATCTAGTATCCTATAATAGGTCTTATGAAGCAGTTACCTCTACAAATATATAGTCCGCGTTCATTTTACGACATAGCACGTTTAATGAGGCAGCGCACCCGTTTCTGTTGCGGCCAATGGCAACGCTGGCCAATGGCAACGCTGCGTATCGGAAAAGGGGATTCCCCGATTCGAAAAGTTGAGTCCCCGATTCTATAAGCTAGCCTTTTTTGGGGAGCTGAAATTTTTATAGAATGAAGTGTCTGCGAGGTCGAGTCTATCTGCCAAGTTTCACGACGATTGAATGATTGTAAGTGATCGAATTAGTCGTCGCAAGATTTGACTTTTTAGCCTGTGGCTCAAGCAAGCAAGCAAGCAAGATTGCAAGATTTCCGCAAGTTAAACTAGATGGATAAAAATACATAAAATGGATAAAAGTTTTCCCAAACTTGTGCCAGGCACAATACCAATATAAAATACATGTAACGGGCCGGTTCATAGGTCTCCAGGGGCCGGACACGCGACCCGCGGGTCGTATTTTGCCCCCACCCATGCTCTACACTATATCAGGCTTTATAATTGTTGGGGTTTAAGATAAGGACTGTATACAATCTATAAAGGAAAACTAAACGATTAACGTATCTCGATTGGTAACAAACCGAATGTAACATCATAAAGGAAACTAATTAAATTAGGCCTTAATGAACCCTGAGACCAGGAGTGAAAACAAACAGGTCTGGACACACTTTCTACTTCTCATGGCCATAGTCATTATCAATCGTATATTTATAGAGCACCTCGGTCTAATGCGCTACTGTGATATTCGGATGAGTAACTGCAATATGCATCCACACATCTGTTAAAAGGAACTGTACACAAAAACGCTATATAGGAGAGATAAATTATTCAGCACTGAAGGTAAGAAAGTAGAGATAAATTATTCAGCACTGAAGGTTAGAAAGTAGAGATAAATTATTCAGATCTGAAGGTAAGATAGGATAAATCATATTCAGTGCCGAGTGTAAGATAGGAGAGATAAATTCAGCACTGAAGGTAAGATAGGATAAATTTAATACTTAAGTAAAGAAATGAGAGAAATTCAGAGCTAAAGGTACGATATCAGAGATAAATTCAGCACTGAAGGTAAGAAATGATATTTATTATACTTAAGTTAAGAAAGAAGAGACAAATTCAAAGCTGAAGGTAAGAGAGGAGATAAAAATCTATAAAATGAGTGCATCAACCCTACACTGTCGCTGTATGTCAAAAGGCAAGGGACACGCTCACCATGTTTTGGTTCGATCCCCCCCCGAGACCTTGAGCACGTCCTTCACTCACAGTTGCTCAGCATCATCGATTGATGCTAAGTCATACGATAGTGGTGCTCAATAAATGCATAATAACACTGTCATATGCCGAGGTCAAGAAAATAAAGTCGCCAACACGGCATACCTATAGCTGCCCTTCAGGACAAGGCATTGTTCTTTGTTCTGTGTGTCAAACTGGTTTTAAACGACAGCAGAAAACAAGACCTCGTGTGCTGAACTTTTACGAAGTACTTTAACCGGTACATGGTGGTTGTTTACTGGTTAACATGCTGGACTATCAATCGAAAGGTCACGGGTTCAAATCCTTCACAGGGCAGAAATTTGTTTCAAGATTTCTGCTCCACCATTACCTCATAGTCAACTCAACTACAGCATACTGTGATGTAATGCAATCTGCTGTAATGAGATGTACAATAAAAAAACAACTGTGCCATGTTCTAACAATGAAACTATTATTGGTGCATCATTTTGTGTCGAGTCGTAGTGTTAAAGCATACCATGCCCTAAGGTACTGTAACTGCGTACCATACCATAATCTACAGTATTGTGACTGCATATCATGCCCTCAGGTACTGTAATTGCTAAACGTGCGCCATACAGTACTGCGACTGAATACCCTGACCAGTGACCAATGGTACTGTAACAGCGTACCATACTATAGCCTGCAGTATTGTGCTTGCGTATCATGCCCTGAGGTACTGTGACTGCCAACCGTGCCCTACAGTACTGTGACTGCGTGTTATGCCCTACGGTACTCTAACATCGTACAATACCATAACCTGCCGTATTCTGTCCGCGTATCATACCCCGAGGAACTGCGATTGCGTACCATGCGCTACGGTACTGCAAAAAGTCTCGGGCCTTGTGGTACTGGGAAACCTTGGAAGATGGGCCACTTTTACGACCCTTACCTGGTGCATTAAACGTCGACCATATAATCCACAGTCGGGCCGCTACAGCCACCGCATGTTCCTCGATCTATCCGGCGTCTACCCGACTTGGCGCCCTCCCCAGATCCAGACGCTTTTGACGAGCAACTGGTACGACTTCTGCCAGCTTAAAAGCCGTCTGGATAAACAACCGTACCGCTGAAACAACAGATACGTATTACTAGACGAGTGTACATACTTACGTAACTAGCGCCACCAAGCGACTGCCGATAAACTTGTGTTCCGCTGTTGTGCGTGATTCGTCAGTATACGTAACATGGAGAACAGCTCCAGTCTTTGTTATCCTGACCTCTTCCTTTGTACCGACCTACGAGGGCCCTGGCCGTCCACCGCTCATCAGCTACTCGGCGGCGGCAGTGGCTATCTCTCCCCGGCTGGCCAAGCTCCGCGTTGGCTGGCCCTACGTCAGACCGCCTGGCGTGCGAGCCGTATGGCGTACCAACGGTGTGGTGGTAAATAACAACCCGTTAAATTTGGACGATCAAGAACACTTTCGTTCAATTAATTACCATTGTTAGTACAAAAAACCGAAGCCAAGATCAATACGACACCAGACTCAAAAGTCCTTATTTACGTTGCGTGCTTGTTTTCCTCTGGTAGACAGGAACGTATCGTGTGTTGTTTACATCGCAGATAAATTCATTTTATTCTATTTCTGACGGAAAATCGACGAAGTTCGCAGAGTATACCTTACTACGCAGATGTAAATCATGTTTAATGTCAAACATAAAATTTGAAGTGGAGCGACATCTGTCGATAAGGATACAAATATATAATTATTTCATGAGTTTCTATTCCTCTACTTTGATGATAAACCCATCAAACGCTGATGCTCAAAACGTTGATAAATGAAACTATTATTAACCTGCATTCACAGACTCCGCAGTCCCAGACCCTAACGGTCTCAGGGTTCGTTAGTTCAGATCAGATTAACTCATACATGGCTCGTATCGGATAATAAAGGATTAGAGCACATCACATTAAATGGTAGCCTAATCAGCTTATCAGACGAGATATCACACCCAGTCATTATTATAAATCAATTTTATTCGTACGGATAAAAGTACACAAATATTGTTCACTTCCGGTTTGTTGTTGTTGGGTGTCGTCCATTAATTATGTCAACAAATTTTAGGCCTTTTTGACCCCCCTTGTCAACAACTGTCAAACATTGACGGACCCCCCCCAAAAATTATGTCAACAATCCCAGAACCCCCGATGACTTTTTTTAGACAATTTTCGAGGGGTTTAAGCCAGACAGGAGTAACTACGTTTTTTGACATTTTGAGATAAACGAAGAAAACAGAAACTGTTCTACAGTAATTTTTGAAAAAAAAATTTTTCATCATTTTTTATTTAAACAATAAAAATTATTTCTAGCTAAATGCTGAGCAATAAGACTCCTTTTCAAAATGCATTAAAGTATGCATTGTATTGTTTACACATAACGTGACAATTAGGTGAATTTTGTCAAAGTTTGACAAGATGCACCCTTCTGGCAAGAGAAAATGAAAAGATGAAAAACATCATAAATTCTGTGTAATTTGCAAGATAACTACCAACAAAAAATATCTGAAGAAACATTGAGGCATACTGCACAATCTAGCACAAATTATTAATCATTATCTGGCCAAGATAAGAATTTTTTTGAAGATACAACATTCTGGTGTAAAATCATAAAACGCACCCTTACAAAATGGTATAAACAACTAATAACTTTAGAATAACATAAATGATATTATGCTCTCCAATTTCTACGCAAGTAAGTAAGTGGTTTAAGCTGTTTGAAGAGTAAAGTAAGTAAATAAGCATTGTTTCACGCTAATTTTAATTGCCTAAAAATAATTCTTGTGTGCCATAGAGACGTATCTAAGAAATGCATGGGTTCACGTAATGCCAGATGGATGTATCTTCTTCAAGATGCACCCTTCTGCCAATAAAACCAAAGATGTTAGTCTAACATCTTTGATAAAACAGTGCTATTTCCACATCCTTATGGCATAAATGTGACATAATGTGACACATAATTTGGGTTGTATCTTCAAACCAACTCTCTTAAATGAAGCCTTATAGCTACGGCCTTCTGGCAGTACCTTCTTTGACGTCAGTTGATTCAATTTCTGTGAAAATGTCCATTTTTCAAAAAATCGTAGATACGACCTTCTGGCTTAAACCCCTCGTTTTTCCTGATGACCTTTTTTTTAGTCATTTACCATATTTTTGATTTATTGAAAAAATTTGTTGACGTCAACTTGGACCAAACCCCCCTCCCCCTGTCAACAACTGTCAAACTTTTCCAAACCCCCTCCCCCCCTATTTTGTTGACATAATTAATGGATGACCCCTTGTCGAATACATAATAAATATTCATTCAGACTTTGACCTTGACCACACAAACATCACCTTCACGGTCACATGGTGAAAGCATCTACAGAATATCAGAAGGCAGTACAGAAGCCGGAACTCCCGGAAGTCACCTTACTGCTGGCTGCCTTTCAAGTGATGATCTCTAGTTTCATTACCAAGACGTAATCGCGTAAATGAGAAACATTTTGAGCAATGCCTAAGTGCCATGTAAAGAATGCTGAACTGGATAAATGTTTCCGCTGGTGTTCAAAATACTATTAGGCTATCATGAATATTCATTCGGACTTTGGCCTTGAGTTCTACTGTGTCGGATTTTAACAAGGCACCAACCGATGGCGCATCAAACCAGGCTGTGAGTAGGTCAATAAGTATATAACCTGACCTGATTATGTTCCTGATCTGAGCTTGGGTTTTATATACGGTAATCATTTCTGAGCTCATATTTAGTAATTTGTCTGATAAGGTATAGGCCTACTGCACAGAGTTCTAGTTCTATATGTTTATGCCTAAATTAGACCTGACATATATTATTAAGTAGATTGTTAATAGAATTTCATCAGAAATACAATCCTTTGCAGGCTTTGTAACAACGGAGCATATTTTCCCTCCTGAGCTGTATGTTACCACACCCAGCAGCCATTACTGCTTTGTTTCAAGGGCCGTATGACTAGGCGCGCACAGGCCAGACGAACCCTGAGGGACTTCGCATCCAATTCAACGCGTGCTGTTGAACGGATCGGAATATTAAAACGAGAATATTGATGCGGAATATGTTAGCTTAGTATCCGTCTCGATTGCTCTCCATTAGCCTACTCGGACTGCCGAGAAACGGGAAACGGAGCGGCTCCGTTTAGGGGCCGTCCATAAAGTACGTCACGCTCCAGGGGGGGGAGGGGGTTTAAGAAAGTGTGACAGTTTGTGACAGGGGGGGGAGGGGGTCAGGCCATGTGTGACGTCACACATTTATTTATTTTTTATTTTATTTATAATTTATTTTTTATTTTTTTAGTAGAATTTAGCTTTAAACATAATTTTCAAAAATTTTCTGAAACATTTTAATTAGTTTTATGTCAAAATAGCATGAAATGCATATCTCCTGAATGTGTTTTTCACGATTCCTCTCGCTAGGAGCGCTAGTAATAATGCTGTTGCGAAGCCTTGTTGATGTATTAGCCTTGCTTTCGGAAGTATTATTATTTCTATGTTCGAAAGTGTGACGTACTTTAGGGGGGTCCGAGTTTTGTGACAGTTTGTGACAGGGGAGGGGGGTAAAATGGTCAAAAATAGCGTGACGTACTTTATGGACGGCCCCTTAACTCTATGGGTTAAATCAACGACCTCTTATATTTCACGCTAACGTGTTTCTAATTAGGCTACCACAAATAGGCAACCAATCCAATCCACGCGTGCAAACCCGATAGTTTGTTTATTCAGATATTATCTAAAGTAACAAGCTGCGTGTCAACCCTCAGCTGAAATTAAATCAGGACGCCAGCATTCATTTGCCTATGGTCAACTTCTCGCTCGTAATAATTTTTCGTTTAATATTTTCAAACTGACAATTTATTACGCAGTATGATTACAATTCAGTATGAACGTATGATCACAAGTTATTACAGCAGTCGAATTTAGCTATTCCGCAGCCATGCAAGGCGCCCATCACGTCATACATCTCAATTCACCAACGCGCCATCTCGCGAATGATAAGCTGAGTGGACCTTTGGGAGTGTTGCGTGAAGCGATCCCGCTACCTACTGCTCTTCACGCCAGTGGTGTTACCACTAGCCTACACTACCCCCTCCAAATATCATTTAGGCTGCGCAAAGCGCCCTCGTCGAGGGGCGCTATATAAATTTCGACTGATTGAAAAGTGCCCGAAAGGCGTTGTGTAAATATTTATAAAATTGCAGTTCACTGAAGTATGTAAAGGTTTCAATGTATTACTCCAACAGTTGCTATTATAAGTAAGTATATATGTCGTTTACTACTCCATTAGCAAACGTGCAATGGGCCATCGAAATAGAATGTAAAATAACACAGAAGTAATAATAATGTATAGTAATAATAATGAATAGTAGCCTAAATGTTAATTAGACAGTGTAAAGCATTCTGGCAAATCCCTTTCTAGTGAAGAGGTCGAAACGTGGAACTTCACGGTTGTTAGGACGTGGCCGCAGGCCTAATAGCCTAGTATTGTTATTCATGAACTGGAAAGAGGAAGCCATGGAGGACAGCCAATAACCTATAATAGCCGCGTAGGGACCCTGGGCAAGTCCTTCACTCGCAATTGCTCATGCGCTTCGGCGTGAAGCCACAGTATAAATAAATATAATTATTTATACTGTGGTGAAACTCCGATTCAGCGTTCGCGCAGTAGTCGGGAGCGCCTCTGAATGGGAAATCTGGTAGGGGCGCTATAACAAGTGTTCAAATACAATACAATACAATACAATAACCTATAGTAGCAAATAGAGAGCCGGTCAGCTTCGACGCTCTTCTCTTCGAATGTAGGGGAGTGGCAGGGCAAAAGTAAGGAAGGAAGTGATCATGAGTAGGTCCTTTATTGCACCAACCGCATTTTGGCTTACATTCTACAATGGCCTATAATCTCAAATGTTACATTTTAATGTTTAATTCCTGCTTTATAAGTTTATGAATAAACAAGTAAAGTAAATAAGCAAACAAATAATCAACCAGTATTTACGAATGCAAGATAAACGCGCGCATTTGTTTTTGCATAATATCTGGACAATTAAGTAATCATCCCAAAGGTCCACTCAGCCTATCATTCGCGAGATGGCGCGTTGGTAAAATGAGATGTAGGACGTGATGGGCGCCTTGCATGGCTTCCGTATACAGTTAAATTCGACTCCTGTAATAACTTGTGATCATCCGTTTATACTGCGTAATTGTCAGAATATGAAAATATTAAACGAAGATTATTATTATGTACATCGATATCTATATTTCGAATAGATATCGATGGTCATGTTATTGTCGGCCATTTTTAAGAACTGGTGGCGCCACCTATCTGGTATTTGGTGGTAATGAGTCGCCATTTTGAGAAATACGTTGATTGCGTTTGATCGTTGAATAAAGTTCCCCAAAAATTCTTATTAAGACGATACATTTTCTCATTAATATATCATTCATTTTGCAGGTTCATTATTTTTCAGTAATGACAACTGTGCAGATGAATCCGAACGACCAAAGTGCTGGGTGTGCAACATTTTACGCGATTTTTGGCTTATACGTAGCGTTCAATTATTATTCAAAAGTTTCAAAGCATGAATAATAAAATCTAACCAACGTTTATTTACTGCAGTGATTAAATTATTCATGTTTTTAAACTGTAATTTAACGTTCTGTTGTACATTATTATTTTGTTATCGAAAATGTGTACGTGGAATTTTATGTAGCGCCTTAATGGAATTGGAAAACATAACTTACTCAGGATCAGAAAGTTCAAGTGCTGTGTTATTGGGTAAAAACCGTAGTTTACTTTGCTCAATTATTTTATATTGTCAATTTAAAATAGAACCTGGATTGATGAAAATAATTGTTTGCCTAAAATTAAATGGAAGTTGGATTGAGGGAAATAAGCTGGATTGATGAAACTGAGTATGTGCTTCAATAGAGCTGGATTGATGAAAATAATTGTATCTGTAAGTAGAAGTTGGATTGATGAGAATAATTCTTTGCTTAAATTAAAGTTGGATTGATGAAAAATAGTTTTTTGCTTGAATAGAAGCTGGATTGATGTGAAGTATTTTTTTCTGAAATAGAAGTTGAATTGATGAATTTTTTCCTTTAAAAAATGGAAGCTGGATTGTTGACAGTTATTGTGGACATTGGTAGACTGCCCACTTACCAAGGTAAAGTACGTCATTGAAGACATTAAAATTATTTAGCAGCGTAAACTATGGGATAAACGTGTTATTATATGGTACGCTGACCAGTTGTCCCGTTATTGTGGGAGTATCCAGGTTTTTGGTTGATGTCTTGGGTAATGGACACTGGCAAGATAGAAGCTATAATTACAATTAAAACTTTTCTTCAAGTCTTTTGCATTTATTTAACCGTATCTGTTATCTGTGTTCCTGTTTTAGTCCGGTTTCTGCGTGGGAGAATGCACAGAAGGCTTTGGAGAAGCTGAAAATGGAGGCACAGCCAAACGACGGGAAGGAGAATGCCTCGGAGCAGTGCAGCCAGGCGTCTGTGACGATGCCTGCATCGGTTCCGTCGAATTCAGGCGGCGGAATGATGTCCGGCATGCATCACTACGACATGTATAATCCAAATTTTTACTATAACCCCTACGGGATGTACAATGGTGGCGGTTACAACCCCTACTCCTACAATATGTATGGGCAGTATGCGCACTATGCTCCACCCATGCCCCACGTTCCACCACACGGTTCTTTGGCGCCTCCTCCCCCTCCGCCTCTTCCACAGCCTGGTTGTGACGTCTCAGATTCGAAGCCTGTCGCTCCAGACGAGAAAATGGCCGGAGCTGTGCCCTCGCTTGTCGATCGCAGCAAGATGAAGGACATGTCCTGCAAGACGGAGGCCGTCCGGTTCAATCAGCAAAGGCCGGGTGGTGGTTTTGCGATGAATATGCCTTCTGGGTCTGCCTACTCCAGCGACGGTTTCTACTCTCGTTTCAGCGCACCGCAGGGTTACACGTCGTTCGAAAATGTCGGCACTCCGCCAACTCTCGGCCCTAAAACTTCGACATCTGAGGGCATGTCGTCAAAAATCAAGAACGAGAAGGAGATCTACTCGCCCTTCGCCCCAACCGGGTTTGACGAGTCCCCTTCAGATGTGGGAAAGTTCAAGAGATTTGGGAAGCAGGCCCCCGATGCCGGTGCCATCCGATTCAACCTCCCTAAGCGTAATAACCTGACCCGTCCACCAGGAAAGCCGGCGCTGAGCATGCCCGAGCCTCGCAACCGATTCGACCCGGCCGAGCAGATGCGCATGAGGCAGCAGTCGCCCCGGGCGTTTATGCAGCAGTGGAAGACGACCGTTAAGTACCAGGGCGAGGACGAGATGCGGGCGGATGACTCGGCAGGGGCGTGGCCCGAATCGGTGAAAAGAGAGCGAGACCAGAGGGGTTTCTACGGAATGGAAGAGAAACCGAAAATGAACGGCGGTGGTGGCGTCACGCCGAAGTGGGAGCCCGACAGACATGATGAGGGAATGGGAACTCGAGCTTCTAGGTGGGACGATCCAGTTCCTGGAGATGTCAAGAAGGAGTCCCCGGTGAAGATCAAGGCAGAGGTAGGCTCTGAGGACCCGGTTCCGACCGGTGGCGACTGGCCCCCAGCGCTTAAGCTCTATGTTCAGCGCTGCTTTGCAAGCGTAAGCGATGAGCAGAAGGATGAGATGGAGCAGCTGCTGAAGGACAAGCTGACCGTGAGGTTTAAGAGCGGCTCGGCGATAAACCACAACTGGGACGTCGAGCCCGTTCCGCGCTTGCCCTCAGGCTCGCTCTCCAGCGTCCTACCGTCTCCACGGCGATGGGAGGCGCAGCCCGTTGCCCAGGCAATGCAGACTCCGCAGTCGGATAGGTCCGTTGCCCTTACCCCTTTGTATAATAATAAGTTTTCAGGTATGTCTCTCGGAGGCCGCGGTGGACGCCGCGCAAAGAACGACAGGAGACCCTGGTCGCCGCCAGGTTTCCGTCGCAGGACACGTTCCAGGTCAATGTCGCCTTCTTCATCGAGGTCAAAGAGCCCACGACGTAGGAGCAAGTCAAGGTCGTCCGGTTCGAGGTCGACTCCAGAGAAAATGGTTGTCCACAAGAGACGCCATTCCAGCAGGTAGCTCTTCGATTTACCGGATATTGAGATTCAGTGTGTAGATTCTGTAGAATAGATCCTGTTTCTTCTAAATTGATGGCCATTTCTGGCATTTGTCCAAAATTCTAAAGGTGCTTTATCAATGCCTGACTACATTACAGTTTCAACGAATTAAGTAAATGTTCTGTAATTGTATTCCTACCTATGTAACTAGGCATTAAATTAATGGTTAGCAATTCTAAACATAATGAGTTGTTTAATTTATTAAGTGAATTTTTTATATGAGTGATGCTTGATTGTTTTAAATGTATGAGGTTTTTTAATTAAGTAATTAGAAGCGACTATTTAATTAGAATAGGTTAACTAGAAGCGTATGAATCTTGCAGCCACGCAAAAATTTGAAATAAATACTTAAATATGAGTTTTTCTTAATTATAATTTTGTTTTATTTATTAAATTAAGCATGAGTTTTTAAATTGTGTAGCTACTGGTATAATTAGACATTAATGTTGAACTGTTTTAAAATGAGTTTTTTTATTAATTAGCCAAGTATAAATTTGAGTAAAATTTACTATAACTTTTCTTCTGGTGTAGTTCAAGTTCCAGGAGTTCTCTTGAGCCGCGTACGGTCATGATCAAGTCGAGCCCACGGAACAAACGTCAGGGGCGGGGTCGCGGTCGAAAGCAGAACCAGGGACGACAGGTCAAGGACAAAAGTCCTCTGAAGAACAAGCCGAACTTGAGGAAGAACGTCACTCCTAAGGGACGGTATGTATTTGAAACGTCTGAGAGTTTTTCATACTGTCATTGTTGTTACTGATTGTTAGCGAAAAATCATTGTTTTGTATGCGAATAATCATTTATTATATGACATGTCAACAAGACCAGTCATTGTTTAACAGAACCTTTTAACGGAGTAGTTCACCCATTCATTTGTTTAACAGTAAAGCGCTTTGACTTGATAAGAAAACTGTTTATTGTGTAACCAGAGCTCTACTAATTAAACCTATTCATTGCAGAGATGGGCACGATTATTGTAATTGCTAATCGATTAGAATTAGCTACTGAAATTAGCAAAATCTTGTGACTAATCCATTAGAATTAGCCAAACTTAAACAGCTAAGCGATTGGCGAATCGATTAGTCATATTGCTAATCGATTAGAATTAGATTTAGCTACTGAAATTCGTTAATCGATTAGAATTATCTGTTTTTCTAATCGATTAGAATCTAATCGATAGTTACCCATCTCTGGTCCATTGTTTAGCCAACTACTAACAACAAAACTGTTTATTGTTTAGCCAACTACTAATAAACCTGTATATTGTTTAGCCAACTACTTACCCAGTTGTTATATTGTTTACCAACTACTAATAAAATACCAACTAGTGTGGTGACTTTAAATGATTAATAACAGCATTTATCCACTTATTAACCGACTAACAGATCCATTGTTAACAAACCAAACTAATTGCTTCATGTGAACCAGTTCAAGTGCATGAGATTCTACGTTTTTTCCACAGAAGGCATCCCTTTCACTTTGGTGCGGATGGTGCTAAACTGCAGACACGTGCCGCTAGATTTGCCGACACACTGGAAAGCAGCACCAAGAAGACACGCATTGAACCACTCGCACTCCAGATCAACAACTTTGTAAGTGGATTACGAGAAAGACAATATGTTGCGGAAACCAGGAGTTAGACTAATGCGAGTTGAAAGAGACGAGCTTAGGTTTTGTAATTGTAATTAGTAACTTCTGTTGTGCTGGGGTCTAATGCACAAGGCATCAACCGATGGTACACCCAAACCAAGTCATAATGAGATCAGTATCCAGAAGATCAGTTGTAAGACAGAGAGGCAGCCTGTGGTGTTTAAGCAGTTTGAAAGAGGTAAGCTTGAAGTTGAGAACGAAATGATACAAGTGACTGAGCAGAAGAGAAAGATGCAAGCAAAGCCTCCGCTGGTGTAAAGTTATATAGCACCACTCGCATGGCTACGCCAATCAGAGGCGCTCCCAGTGACGGGGCAATGAATTTCATGAACACCGAGGATACCAGGAGCACAAAATATGTTAGTGGTGGCAGATGTCGGAGTGGGACATGGTAGCCGATTGGTTAGAGCGCTCGCTTGTAACACAGCATGGGTTCGATCCTCCTGCCCTAAGACGGTTACTGTGTAGGGACCTTGAGCATATCCATCACTCGTAATTGCTCAGCGCCTTCGACTGATGTTAGGTCATTAGATAGTGACGCTTCATAAATGCGGAATAATAATTGAGATAGGCTTGAAAGGATCAAAGGAAGAAGTAATGAATAAATAAACAGAAATAAATAATACACAATTAGTTGGACTGAATTTCTATTTGAATTGTTTAACTGTTCTTTCGTGTTGTTATGTTCCAGGAGAACGAGGATTCGGATGATGCTGACTGGAGCAGTCTCCACATCGTCGGAACCTGTCAGAATCTGGAGAAACCATACCTGCGCTTGACCACGGTAAGAGGGGCACTATATAAATGCTTTGATTGAATGAACTGCAATCGTGACATCACCAATGATGGTTATATGAGCACCTCAGTCAAGTCTGTCGTGTATAGGTGTGGCGTAAATGTCTGACCACAGTACGAAACGTTTAGTAAAAGGCTGTGCACAACTATGTGGTACACAGTAGTTGATTGTCTTAATATCTTGCTGTGCAACATGAAGTGTGTGGGTTTGATCCTCCTTCTCTGAGACGGTTCCTGTGTAGGGACCTTGAGCAAGTTCTTCACTCACAATTGCTCAGTACCGTTGATTGATGTTGGTCACTGGATAGGAGAATTAATAAATCTAATAATAATAATAAATAATAATATATAAATTTCTAAGTACAGTTAGAACAGTGTTAGAAGACCCCATATCACAAGACCCACATTACCACAAGACCCAACATTATCACGAGAGCCCATATCACTGGACCATGCTTGGGTTTGCAGTTGTGGATGGAGGAATGTGATGCTATCAGGTATGAATTCCCGTGCATAGCTGACAGATTATGTCATGTTCAGAGTAAGAAAATGATGCTGATGATGTTTTACGTGTTTTGCTGAATGCAGGCTCCCGACCCGTCCGTTGTTCGTCCGGTTGAGGTTTTACAGCGGTCCCTGCAGATGGTTAAGTTGCGATGGATTGATAAGCAAGACTACAACTTCACCTGTGAACAGCTCAAGTCGATTCGTCAAGACCTCACGGTAAGACTTGTCTCATGAATATAGATCATCTCATGAATATACATCATCTCGTGAATATGTATAATCTTGTGTCATTGGTACGTATGAACTTGATTAAATAATTTTTGGCGATCTGTAGATTTTAAATAATTTAGAAGACACATCTATTGCTGTGGTGTGGTGGTATTCTCGAAAGGTCTCGTGACTGATCTTTGTTTGCCCGCCATAGACTCGGTGTCTTGAGAGGCTGACCCTTCTGGATATTGACCAGACTGGCTACTGATGTGCCATTATTTGATGCTTTGTGCTTTAGACACCTTTGCGATGTAACTTAGCATTGCATATTAATAATAGTCATTATTAGTGTTATTACCATTTATATTTCAAATTAATTTACTCCTTAAATTATTGATCTAAATTAAAATCGTGAGACGACTTGAATGAAGTTGCTGATTTTACGATATTCTGGTTGATTTCAAAAGGTGTTGTGCACTTGTTACATTACATTGGTAATGGTTTACATCAGGGGTGGACTGGGCCGCCGGGACACGGGGAAGATTCCCGGTGGGCCGCCAGGACCGGTGATATAATAATTTAATCAATTTAGTACAGATGATACAGGTTTTTTTACAAAAAATTGCGGCATCGGTTAACCGGTTTTTAGTTTCGGTTAACCGGTTTGTAAATTAACTGAAAAAGAGCAATGCATACTTACTTACCTACAGTGCTCCGTACAGCCAGCGGCCGCCATGTTAGATAAGAATTTACATCTTCCATTCTACTTCCGGCGTCTTCCACTGAGTTTGTTTTGATAAAATTTCTTTTAAATTTGTTAGTTAGTAATAAGTAATATTAATTAAATAAGATATGTTACGGTTATGAGTGATATAAATCCGAAACGTAAATGTAAAGGTGGTGCGGAGAAAGTAAGAGATAAGAAACTAAAGATTCTTGGTAAAGATGGAGCTAAATGCCGAAATCTAGTCGATTTATTTAAAGCCACTCCAATTCAAACTGAAGACACCAGCTCTCAACAAACACCTTCTGCAAGTAAACAACCCGACAAATTTTGCAAAAAATGTCCTGTTTGCTGCTTTTCTGTACTACATAAATACAGTTTCTATGGGCAAGCATACAAGCATCTCTTTAGTGCATATAAACTTTTATTGACTCTGTCGTCTACCCAAGTAGCTTGTGAGAGATCTTTCTCTAAATTGAAATACATTAAGAATCGCTTGCGAAGCTCATTGTCATCTACACACCTTGAAGCTTTTATGCTTATGTCAACAGAAACCGATGTTTTAAGTGAACTGAATAATGACACAATTATAGATCATGTAGCCGAAATGGCACCCGGCTTAAAGAAGTTGCTAATACTATAAACAGCAATAATACCATCACAGTGAGTCCGAATAAATTGATTTATAACTTGAGTTGACGCATTCTTAATATTTTATATATAATTATAAATTATATATGCGATTTATCGTTTTTTGTTATTGCATAATGTAATTTGTAAAGTGACCCATGACTTTGGAGGTCACTGGCCCTCGGGTATGCATGAAAAAATGCACAAAGAAAATAAAAGTCATGAAGTTAGGGCCGCTTTTTGTTTTTTTCCCGGGCCGCTTGAACTCCCCAGTCCACCCCTGGTTTACATTACAGTGGTAATGGTTTACGTTACATTGGTAGCGGTTTACGCTACATTGGTAATGGTTACAACTTACAGGTACAAGGCATACGCGACACGTTTACTGTTAACGTCTACGAGACACACGCCCGCATTGCCCTCGAGAAAGGCGATCACGAAGAGTTCAACCAGTGCCAGACGCAGCTGAAGGCATTGTACAGCGAAGGCAACAGCGGAAATGCACTTGAATTCATAGCCTATCGCATTCTATACTATATCTTCACACGAAACACTTTGGGTAATTGTTATTATATTGTTTCAAATCAATTGTAAATTAAGGTTTAGTGGTTTTGGATTCTGAGCTGTTCTAGTTAAGAAGCATATTATCATTGTTGATTAATAACTTCTGTTGTGCCAGTGTCTAATGCGTAAAAATTCAACCAATCGCAAAACAGAGCCCAGCCGTAATTGGGTCAATGTCTAGAAGATAAGTCCGCTGAGACAGAGGCGGTCTGTGGTTGATAAGTAATTGAAAAAAGCAAGCCTTGAGCCGGGAATGAAATGAAAGGCTCCTATGTCCCCCTTCAATCATTGCTGTTACTTTGGCCATTGAGCTGGCATTGGACAGATCCAGTGGTCCCAGAAACAGGGCCTGTGTTTGCAGGACCTGCTATAATTATACTTCCAGTCTATGCCAGCACAAAATTTTGTTTGGTGACAAAAGAACATGAGCTTAGGCAATTTGCCCATGGTCATTGCACAGAGTTGAACATGCAACCACATGTAATTGAACATTTATATAGCGCCCCTTCAAGTACTCAAAGGCGCTCTCTGCTCTAGCCTATATGATGTTAAATGTCATAACAAACGAATATATTACATGTCCACTATTAAACCAAATTTGTGTGGTACTGGTTGACCATGGAAGATAACCATTTAACAGACAGAGGAAGGTGTATTGGATAATTGGAAAACGATTCTTTGGTTGATTTAGGTGGCACAGCTTGAAGTCAAAGGAAGGTTGTGTTGTTACTGTAATGTTGTGTTTAAATACAGTGATTATCGCTCGCCTCGTAGCACGGAGAGTACGCGTTCCACCCTCCTCGTCTGAGATGATTACTGTGTAGGGATCTTGAGCAATGCCTTCACTCGCTATTACTCAGCACCATCGATTGTTGCTTGGTCATTAGATAGCGATGCTTAATAAATGCATAATAACACTATAGATAAATGCACAGTACCCTTTGAAGGTGCTGGATTGTGGCTATTGTGTTTTGTATGTCCCAGAAGGTCATTGTTACTTCAGTTTTGTTGTGTGCTGTGTTTTCTAGATCTCACGACTGTTATGGCATCGCTGAATCCGTCACACAGGCAAGATAAGTGTATAAAACACGCCCTTCAGCTACGATCTGCGTGGGCACTTTCTAATTATCACAGTTTCTTTATCTTGTATCGCGACGCCCCTAACATGTCGAGCTACATCATTGACTGGTTTGTAGAACGAGAACGAAAGGCAGCGCTGAAGGCCATCATGAAATCGTACGTATTGCTCGTCTTCTCATAGCCCGATGTAATGTATTTGCAATGTAATTGCATTTATGTAGCACCAACGTTGCATTTACTTAGAACAGTTTGCACTGCGTATGTACTTCCTTTTTCATGTGATTCTGCTCTTACTTACCTTTTAAAGTTGTGAAAGAAGCTCAGAAAATGTTTGAGGAACATTTTCAAGCCATCCATCTCAAGATGCAGATCATGAGGTCTCTTAGATTGCCATGTTAAACGTTAAACTCCTTTGTGAAGTGCTGAAAAGGCAATTTAGTTAGATCACTTGTGTCATCTGACTAAGCTGAGCTACTATTAGCGCATTTGCGATGTATAGTAACTTGCGCTTTATAAATATTATAATAAAAATCTGCTTGGTAAACAGGTAAGCATATTATAAGACGGTACCTGTTTAGATTGGCAAGATGACTGTTGTGTGTGGCTCTTTCTGAGAATCTTGTACTTGAGTGGTGCTATTTGAAGTGCGTTGATACGTAGATGTGTAAATACTGATCTTTAACGGAATTGTTTTGAGTATTGTACCGAATTGAAATACGGGTGATGTTTGTAGTGGTAAGTTTGGCGACTGTTGCATTCATACAGATCTTTTTCAGGATATTGTACTTGACTTTTCAAGTTGGTTTCTGCTTTCTGCCGGTGGTGGCCTTTGCGCGATCTCATGTGTAGTGTGGCTGCTGACGTTTTCGTTGCTTTGTCACTTGCAAGAGTGAAACTTTTTCTGTGACATCTGATAAATGATTCTCAGTGCCTTTTGGAACGTTGGTTCATTGCTTGAAATTCTCGGCCTTTCGTCTCTCTTGTCTGATTATTCTCAGACCTAGCTTTCTTCATTGCAGCTGATTGTCTTGTGCTTGATGGAAAAAAAACAAAGGCTAAGGTGACATTAATTTATTTTGGTTGGTTCCACGTGTGTGCGTGGGCCCGCCACTGGTGACTCTTCTAGCTTCCTGTGCATTGTTTTGCTAATTGACGAAATATTTAGTTCGTAATGACATTTCACATCATATGGACTAGCGCAGAGAGCACCTCTGAGTAGATATCTTGAAGCAGTGCGATATAAATGCTCAACTGCATTACATTATAATCCTTTAGGAAAGTCTGGAAAAACATGATGCTTCATTTGTAAGATTGTTGAGCTTCAGTACGGACAATTCCAGAGATCCAACAACAGAACACCTTGCTATCACAGAAGACCTTTTTACTACAGAGCACCTTGTTTTCGCAAGAACATCTTTTTATGACAGAACAGCTTTTTACGACGGAACACCTTGTTTTTGCCAGAACATCTTTTTTGATAGAACACCTTTTTATGACAGAACAGCTTTTTACGACGGAACACCTTTCTACGACAGATAATATTATTTGCAACAGAAAATCTTCTTTACAACAGAATTCTTTTAAAGCAAAACACCTTTTGTTTGCAACAGAACATTGTATGGGAGCCACTGCGTGTACTGTTGTGTTAGTGCCAGTTCCAAGCCTGGATAAAGGAGGAGGGTGACAATTGGGGTGTGGGATTCAGGCAAATAAAATGAAGATTTTTTGAGTATAAGATTGGTGCTAATTCACACAGTATCTTTAGAGATTAGGGAGCATTGATTGATGTAAGCTTTGCTGTGAAAGCATTTTCACTGCCTACCAATACATTTATTTTGTGAAAGTTCTGGGTATTCATCTTTATCAGAAATTGGGTACATGTACATGTAGTTGGCGCTTAGACCTTGTTTGAAGTTACATACTTTAACATTTAATTAAGGTACTCTGAAGATATTCACGTTTCCTCAGGAAATTGCTCTAAAGATTTACTGTAATGTAACATTCAGTATCTGCTTTATTTATGTTAAAATATTGCAGTAGTTCTTGAGTTGATTTTGCCAAATAGTGTATGGTTGGTTAAATGCTGAATTCTTGTTGGTTTTCTGTTTCTTCTGTTTGTTGCATGTGTTGAATTTTAGAACTGGTTCAAAGGTAAGATTTATCATAAAATTGTCTTGTAACAATTTCAATGCCAGCCCATTTCGTTGTGGGTGGGTTTCCAGCGCTTGAAAGATTTTCTGTGGAAAACTTTGACTGCAAAGCACCATCATAATTTTATGTGCTGTGTTTAATTTTCTGGTTGTTGTTGCAGGTAACCACTTGGTAATAGTGTAGTGTTGTTGTTGCTTAAAGTGTTGTGCATTGTTACATGCTGTTGTCAGTGTTGTGTATTGTTGCGCATTGTTAACCGTGTTGTGCTTCTGTTAATCCAGATTTCGGCCGTTGGTACCGGTTAGTTACGTCGAGACCGAGCTGGCATTTAGCAACGCCCAAGATTGCATCGAGTTTCTCGTTCGCATGGGGATTGTGCTGTCCGATGATAAAACGAAGGTTGACTGCAAGGCAAATATGTCTGTCTCACTCGCGCTGTAGGTCCTTTTAAGCGGGGCGAGCGTTGTATTGGTGGCCCTTCCGCTGTGGTTGGTACAACGGCTGTTTGAAGCATCATCACGGTTTGCCATTTGTTTGAAGTTTAGCATGGCATATTCGCAGAAGTACCATCTCCAGAAGCCGTTAAGGAAGATCTGCCATCCTGCTTGTGGTCGAGTGATCCTGAGGTCGTTTTTGTTCATCATCGTTTTCTACTTCTTCGTGGTGTTGGTCATCGGGGTGTGATGCGGCGGGTCGTACCCTGTTCCGTTTGAGTGGATCTGCGCACCAAGTCGGGAATAAAAAACCGATCTGATTTATAGCGCCAACATCGAACAGTTTGTTTCTCTCCGTTTTCATCCACCTTTGTCTTTGTAAATGAAATTAAGTAGCAGGATACAGGTTGTAAATAATAAATAGATATAGCTTTGTAAATTAAATGACACTGATTGTTCGTCGTTTACGAGAATTTCCCGTGCGGGAAGAGAAAAACTATTTTTGGTTTGTCTTGGGCAATCCGTCTAGCGTCGATGAACTGAAAGTTGTTGAAAGTCGGTGCTAGATCAATTTCTCTGTTGCGATTAGATTTATTCTCGTCGCTGCTCGGCACTTTGGCAGTTGTGATAGACAGTTGTGCTTGATTTGCAATTCTGGCGCCGAGAATTGTCTTATTTAAAGGAAATGTTTCTTTGGCAAATAAAGAATAAAATTTGCTGAAGTTTTGAAACACGTTTGTTGGTGTTCTGGCCAAGTTGGCCTACTATTTTACAATGTAGTTGAGACTTGGGCTATTTGAGACAAAGTCCCATATCAGTATTTACCGAGTGTACCACAGAAAGGTAGGGGAGACCGGGGCTCATTGGGACAAAAATAACATTTTTCAAAATTATGATCAAACAATAAAGTCCATGCAAATTTTTTAACAGTTAGATGTTACTTTAGCATGTTACTCGTTGTTTTGTATAAAAATGGACAGTGTGTGATGATTAATAAACTCACAGTTTTCAATTTCTGAGAGGCCCCAACGTGTCCCAATGTGCCCCATTGTTGGGGCACATTGGGACACTGTCTGGGCTACATTGGGACACTGATTTACATCTATCTAATAGCATATGCTTTGTCTAATAGAGTAATTTATTAGTGATTTAAGTAGGCTAACTAGGATTATTGAATTATAAATAGGATAGCCTATTCATTATATTTACAAAAACTAGTTAGGCCTATCTATAAAAACACAAAAATGACTGCAAAAAGTTATGACTTTAATAATAGCCTAAAGGAAATAGGCTATATTTCCACACATAAAGTCTCATAAAATACCAATATTATGACTTTATGACTTTGAACAGGCCTAGAGCTTAGGCCTAGAACGACTAGGTTATATTTGAAAAGTTTCTGTATTAGATTAATACTAAGCCTACTCATACAAACTAAAAATGGGCCTAGGCCTGCTGACGTAGGTAGGCTCCTATCTTGGAGCCTAAACCAGAGACAACTGATTTATTTAAAACTCTTAACTACAACAAACACTGCTGTAGGCCTCTAAAATTAACAATTGGTCTACAGGTCCTGCATGTTCCAGATTTGAAATTAATGACTTAAATCAACACCACTGAGAGTGTAGGCCTATATTGAGGATGTTCGTGATGTCTTTCCAGCTGACGTTGGCTCTGGCATAACAAGTAGACCTACGACATTTTCAAGGCTAATGTCGGTTTGCTCTTTGTCGGGAAAGACAAACGACAACCTTTTTAACCTTGACGGTTGACGTAGGCCTACCATAAGTTTGACAACAAATACATTCCTCTGATGTTTCATATCGTATAATTCCGTATAATGATCAACTCGATTCTTCATTGTGTACTTGACTATTATGTACATTCCAGAAGTCAGTTCATCAACTGAAAACTGCCTCTGCCTACTTTCATCCAAAATATATAGCGATAAAGGGTTGATTTTGGTACGTCTAACAATTCAGCTGCGTGACGGACGATACGACCATCCTTTCCCAGTTCTATCGCTGCCTTCATTGTCGATGGATCAGTCAAGCCATGTCTCTGTCTTTCTTACTTTATTTCTTACCGTAATTGAAGTGTAAAGTTATAAATGTAATATAAACCAATCAAAATATTATTTATTTTGAAATATTATTTATTTCTTACTAGGCCTATAGTTAAGGTTTACTGTAGTGGTACATTGGATCACTAAGACGGGGTACATTGGGACGTTGTCCCAATGTACCCCGTGCATGCTGTCCCAATGAACCCCGATAGGTACTGGATTGTTTGAATCCATAAATGGTGGTGATAACAAGGTAATAGAAAAGTTTAACGGGATTTGATTACAGGTTATTTAGTGGCAGATTGAAAGAAATTGACATCTTCAATGTCACTAGAATAGTGTACGTACAGCACGCTTCGAAATGCGAAGCATGAAATTTACTCGACCTAGCCAGAAATGATTTTTTCTTACCTGCCTCGTCAAATGGTAAAAAACTAAAGTTTTCTTTACATGAGGATATTAAACAGGAAAGAAGCTATGATCTGCCATAGATTATATTTGCCAAGAGTGAATACAAGTGAAGAAAATATCGATGTCCCATTGTGCCCCGTGTCCCAATGAGCCCCGGTCTCCCCTAACTGAAATGTGGGCACGTGGTGGAAGCGATTCTCAGTACCCTTCGTTGGAATTAATTGGTTTCTCGGTGTAACTGCCCCGGTCTAGTTTGCCACTTGCATGTGCGGGATGGTCTAGCACTACTGGTTGGCGTGTTGAATTGTTGAGTACATGTATGAAGTGAAGACACTGGCCCGGGTCGGGATCGCCTCTTTGAGTGGCGCTATATAAATATTCGATTACGATTGCTGGGTTAAGTGGCGGTAGATGCCCGTATGTGTGGACGCATATACATAAATTTCTCTGACAATGGGTCTAAGTGGGTGAAACTTCTTGACTGGCCGAGATCACCCAGTTTTTAATGCATTTTTGCCAGTTAGTCGCCCACCATTTGGTCTCCTCTGGGAGAAATACTAAACCTGAGAACTACGTAATGTAATCCCGGGATTGACAAGCATGGATTCCCATATTTCTGGGATTAGAAATAAGAAATTGGGATTTTTTTATTAAAATAATTACTTGATACACTGTAGGGCCTAATTCTTCCTTGGTCAATAGACGCTAATACGACAGATAGCAGATGCCGTAGTAGGCCTACAGACTACAGACGGACAGTGCTGCAGCGTATGTGACGACTAGCTGTGTGGTAACAAAGACCATTAGCGTCGCCCTCCTCCTTTATCCAGGCTTGGGACTGGCACTGTCAGAAAGCGAACAGTGGCGGAGTTTAGTGGTTCAGCTTCAAGAGATAGCCTATATGCTACTGTAACAGTCGAGAAGAATTTTTAATCGCCAAATAAGTCAATCCCGGGATTGATTCTGATCCCGGGATTAACAATGCTGCGGGATTACATTCCTACTGAGAACTTCATTAAGTCACTTTAATTGTGCTCAGCCTTCAGTTATAATTTAAGGCTCTGGCCCAACTATAGCCTAACTGCCTCTAGAGTCTAGATTGGCTATAGCAATTGAATTTAATAGGGTTGGCAGCTTTTTCGCGTCAATGGAACCCAAAAGGTCAAAATAACTCCACAGCATCTAAGATATTTCTAATATTTTATCAAATAATTCTCACAAAAACATTGCTAAAGATAACCTTTCAAGCCCATATTTTTGTTATTTCAAGGGCTTATCATTTTTGAACTTGTATTAACGCGACGGTCAGCGAGCTGAATGATTGCCGGTGTTTCAGTCGCTGTAGCTTTGGAATTTAGAAGGAAGCCTAATTACAATAATAAGAAAGTCAACTATTAGGCTACAAAACACATTTATATTGATAATTTAAATTGTATTTTTCAGTCAGTCGTTCGATGGCGTTCACATTTTCTCATTGCACGATACGTAGCTCCTCGTAAAATCTAGTCCGTGTTTTCGTAGCACGTAACCATTCCTTGGCACGTAGCTAAGAATAGGTATGGCACGCAAAGGCTTAAGCATAATGTAAGAGATAAGATTCATTTCCAGGAATCCGTTGAGGTTAGCCAACTGTTATAAGGAAAGTGACGGTTTTGTTGCCGTTTTCAGTTTCAGTTTATTTCGTAGCTAACTTATGTTTTTCGGGGAATCATGGTTCACCGTTTAGATGCAAACATTGTCGATTTAATAAGAGAGGGCGAAAATGAGCGAGTCATAATGAGGACATTCGATGGCGCTTATCGTAGATGGAGGGTTTTTCCCGCGAAAAAAATTTACAAGACGCAGTTATGTTGTAGCGCTGTTAAGTTCGACCACAAGGATCTGGTTAGTTATTTACTGGAGACTGGATATGACGTCAACTATACGCCGAGTTTTTCTGAATTGACTCCCTCGCCGCTGAACGTGGCCATTCATTTAGGACGAGAAGATTGCGTGAAGATGTTGTTGAATGCCGGAGCTCGAGTCGACATAGAAAACCGTTTTAGTGAAGATCGAGTCGTCATAGAAAACTTTTTCAACCAAGACGATTTGACGGAACGTGTAACTGCAATTGAATTGGCAGTGATGGAGGACCGCACGGATCTCGTGAAACTGATGATTCCATTGTACGACCGGAAAACGACGAAAGACCAAAGGACGCCCTTACATCTGGCTTGCCTGCACGGAGCACGACAGTGTCTTGATTACATTCTGAGCACTGTAGAGGGTCAGAACGATGTAAATGCGCTAGATTCCGACGACCCTCTACGCCCGAATGGATACAGTCCGCTGATGTTGGGTTTACATCAAGGTGAATGGCTTGTTCAGAGGATTCTTCAGGCAGGAGGCAATGCGAAGCATGTTACAGGGCGGTCAAAATTCAGTGTGCTGCACATTGCTTGCTCGTCGAATCTGTTCAAGACATACCTCACGGACGACGGATTTTTCCCCCAAGATTTAAGCCTACCGAAGATCATTGAACTCCTGATTGAATCTGGATGTGATCCGAACGTCAGTTCTGCAGAGGGGGAAACACCACTCAGTCGGCTGTGCGCACAAGTTCTATGCCAACTGAAGGCCCGACAAAAGCGAATTTTGTATGACTTTGCGATTCACAGAGAGGCTGTCCTGGGCGCAGTGTCGATACTTTTAGAACATGGTGCTTATCCTGATGGAAACATTGAACAGGTTCCCCTTTCGGTTCTCATTTGGGAGCTAAATACCATACTCAGATTATTTGTGGACTGTGGCGAAACCAAATACCAAGAGCTTCTCTTTCCATCGGCGTTGCAGTCAACCATTCTTACCAGAGACTTATTCCGATTACTTCTGCTGCATCGTGCCAATCCTAACATAATAAGTTTTGGTTCAGCGAATAGCATTACCGGATATATCGTTGACGACTTGCTTGAGGTTATTTTGTATAACTGGAGTCCTTGGAATAGGAATCGGAGCCAAGGTATGACCGATATTGTCAGCGTTATTGCTGATGTTTTTCGCTTGTTGCTGTTGTTCGGTGGAAAGCTACACGAACCAATTCTTTTATTCAAGGTGTATGAACGGTGTGTTCCTGGATGGTCTTTGTTTCTGACTTTTTATCTGAATTTTGGTGGTAGACCAGATATCGAGTTGCAAATGAAACGGTATCATATGCAACTGAACAACGTCGTGACTCATCTCACAGAATTTGAAGTCTTCATACAGAGGCAACCGATTCTGCTAAAGAATTTGGTGCGAATAGCAATACTTAGAAGTGTTGGCAGCCACGCGGTGCTCTCTGTTCCAGCTCTGAAGCTGCCAACAGCTTTAACTGATTACATTCTTTCATTAGAGTGAATTCTGGTCTGAAACAATAATGCTTTCTTGAGATAAATAATCTCGGACAATACAGTCTTTCCATAACATGCCATCTAATTGCTGTTTTGTCACTCGTGCTATGCTTGATCGTTGATAGGCCTACATGTGCCTAAAACTGTAACGGTGTGAATTGTGGTTGTATTTGATACCTGATTTTCATTAGACGAAAAATGTTTTAAAGAGCACAGATTCCTTATGTTGCAAATGGGAAGACTTTCTTCAGAGACGTTTTTGAAGAATTGTAAGTGTAGCAATTTGCACACAGCAAACACTTGAGTGTGGTCTTTATGAAATTTGACATGTATCTATATAAAATAATAATAATAATAATATCTTTTCTTTAATTTAGCGCCTGACAAACGCACTGCGCTGTACATTTTACATGTAATGCAATTGAAACAATCTTAACTAGTTAACTACTAACAGAACAGACAGCCTGTAATACACGGCGCTAATAGCAGCCTACAAAGCAAATCTGAACTCGGTACCTCTCGCACTCTTCACCAGATGTTATCCAACGCGCCACCGGACCCCCCAAATACATAGGCCTATATTGTTATCATTTGCTGAATGGCGTGCATTGGTTCAAATGTCCACTACTTATATGGCAGAAAGATGTTTCAAAGTTTCTGCACCTGCTAGCAAACGCGGTTAAACGATGAGTACAATGACTACCCTGTCGATGGTAAGATCAGGCGTCGTTTTTACTAGCCCTAGCTCTCACCTTCCCAGTTTCGAAGACGCCTTAAGGACTTGTGTTCGCTGGTTCAGGCTCTGATGCGTGTCGAGATCGCTGCTGATACAGAGCGGCGCTATTAAAATGTTCCATTACGTTACGTTACGAACACCCGCCACCCCACCCAGAAATCACGACTGACGCCGTCCTGGGTGACTCGTTTGTGCCAAAGAGCTTGTACAGCATATAGACTAAGGAGCGGTTGCAGAATTTCAGAGAAGATGAGAATGGAGGTCAAGATAGAGAAAGATGATGATGATGACAGCGGCGAAAATCTGTACATAACTTTGAGGGGACAGATATTTCTTGGGCTGGATTTTGCATTTGGGGGGGACAGATAGGCTCCAGTCAAAACTTTGGGGGACAGTCCCCCCCCCCTTATGATTTACGCCACTGCATGATGAGCGCGTAGATCCAGGCGATTGGATGTTGAATGGCTGGCAAATGTAAGAGGGTTGAGTTGCTTGAATGGCCTCTTAATTAGGTAAGAGGTACAATTTTGTAATCGATGTGCTCAGGTACTTCTTGCCAATGAAGCGATTTGAGAAAGGGGTTATGTGGCGGTGTCGGGAGTTTAGTGATTGCGCGGGCGAAAGCTTTCAAGACTGTTTGCAGGCGTTTTATTTGAGAAGAGTCGATTATGTAAGTAAGTAAGTAAATTGTTTCGGCTTAACGACACTTTTTCATATCGAAGATGATTAGTGTCGGAGGCAGAAAGCAACCTCGTACTCCACGTTTAAATTGCGACCGAGCCACCCGCAGTAAAGATCCGAGAAATTAATCTCTGATAAACCGACCCGACCGGGAAGCGAACCCGGGGCGCCGGCGTGACGAGCGGGCTACCAGCCCACTCGGCCACTCAGGATCTCTGTGTAAGTAAGTAAAGTAAGTATGGTCTTTTATACGTCATTTGCAAACGCACAATGGGACAACAGTTATATAATGATAATGATAAAACATCGAAGTAATAATATTAATAATAATAATGTGTAACAAGGTAAATACTAGTGAAAGATGATTAGTAATATAATTGTACAGCATCTTAGTTATAAATCCCTTCCTAGTAAGGGGGTCAGAGTGCGGAATGGTACGATTGTGCGAACGAGGTCTTAGGGAGTCCCTGGTTTCGCGGATAGGAGGGAGTAATCCATGTAGGACATGCCCAGGATCCGACAATACCGCAGAAAAAGAGCTTCGTCTGGAAAAGGGAATAGGCTAACATTAGTCGAGTTTGGAATGAAAACTTTAGGTTCATCATCATTCTTCGTTTATTGAATCCCAAAAAACATCAGTAAAATAAAAAATATAGACATGAAACATTGTTGCTATTGTCCATGCGGTCTTGTAATCAAGTATTGGCGCAGTCGACGACGGCCACGGATGTGCATAAATTATAAAGCAGGTAATTGTGATTGTAATCTGACATTTATAAAGCGCCAATTCAGGATAAAACCTCGTCAGTGGCGCTCCCGACCCGAACCAGTTAAATCTCTTTTCAAACAATACAGACCAAAGAGGCTTGCGAAACTGTGGAAGTGGCGAACTGAGGAGCTCGAGCCGCAGCTCTCGAGGAAGGTGATTCCAGATGGTGGGCCTGACATGGACAAAGCTCCTGGATTGAGCGGATGCAGTAAACCTGCGAGCGACAATCAGGAGTCCATGGGCAGACCGAAAGGTGCCTCGACCTGGCATCAAGTAGACTGAAATACAGAAGTTCCTAAGGTATGATGGAGCAGAGCGCGAGCCGACGAGACATTTAGGCCTACATGTAGGCCTACGCATAAGGGTCATCATCTTAAACTGAATAGTACATACGCTGCTGGATGTATGTAGGCCTAGTCCGTGCAATTCCGCATTAACGTATATATATATATATACGTCTTGCCCAAGGAAGGGGTTAAGACGTATTATAGCCCAAAAACAAGCTATAAGCATATAAATTCCCCAGGAAGGGGGAAACGAGCCTATATGTGGCAAAACCTGAAGACACCCCCTAGAAGACGGGCAGGGTTTAAGATATTTTTCTTCTTTCCTCCTCCTCCTCCTCCTCTTTTGACTTGCTTTCTTGTTTTCTTACGTAGGCCTACTGAATTACTTAATTATCAAGGAATCTATATTTAGCGTTTAATAAGTCCTTGCTGAATTACGTAACCGCAATAATGTAACTTATTAACATTATCACAGACATCATGAATATTACTACGTTATAATTGTCTTTATGACGTTATAATATTATTTCCATTGCACTCAATTTATACGACGTGAAATATTGATAATTATGTAGGCCTATTTGGAAAACATCTTTCCTTCACTCTGTAAAGACGCTATATAGTGTTATATTCCAATACTCGAATTTGATTATAAAACATTTATTGAACGACATGTTACGAAAACCAGAACAACCGGAAACGCTCTCCATGGAACCAGAGTCCCCAAAGACTATATATCACTAGAGTGTGCATATAAGTCACTAGAGTGTACATATCAGAGTATCCATCAACTCCCCTTTTTAAGAATTTACTTGTGGTCTTTGACTGTGCATGTATCTATCATTTCAGAGTACCCCTCAACTCCCCCTTTTAAGAATTTACTTAAGGTTTTTAGATTGTGTAAATCGGGGGCTCCTTCTCAGATTTGGGTAATTAAATTGTTTAAATCGAGTGTTCTTCCACTCTGATGGTGCATGAGTAAATTCTGTCGTCTCTTCCGGGGTGATTGCGTGCTGGATTTCTTGTCGCAGTGGTGCTGCTGTGTTGGTGGATTGTTCTTCGTCCCCCAAGTATGGGCGAATGTGGCGTCGGTTGCGCCACAGAATTCGGCCACTTGGCATTTTCACAGTGTAGTTGCGTTGCCGGACTTGTATGACCTGACCGATCGATGACCATCGTTTGGTGGATGGGTCTTGTATCCAACATTTATCTCCAGCATGTAGAGGTCTGAGTTGTCGTAACTTCAAATTCGCCGGTGGAAGTGGTGCCACATCTTCCTTGTCTGCCAGGTCTCTCCATTTCTTGGATAAGACCAGATGGTGTGTAGGAACACAGGATCGTAATGGTGATCCGAAAACCATCTCTGCGGGTGATAGACCATTCAATCGTGGTGTGTTGCGTAACTCGAGCAAACCTTGAGCAAATGTGTCACGTTCAATGTCACCATTGTTTGCAGATGCTGCAACTAATGCCTTTATTGATTTAACAGCAGATTCGGCTAATCCATTGGATGATGGGAAGTGTGGAGCGCTGAACACATGATTGATTCCCCAATTTTGCATGAATTTCTTCATAACCTCTGCTGTAAACTGAGTTCCGCCATCAGATCTCATTTTGTTTGGGATACCAAATTGGATAAGATAGCGTCTGAGAATTGCTATGACCATCTCTGCACTTGGTGATTTGTTGAACTTGGAGACCTCGATCCACCCAGAAAATCGATCGACAAAAACAAGGTAATGATAGCCCGCGAATTGGAATATGTCTACCGCAGTCTCTTGGAAAGGTCTGGTTGGAGGTTTGTCCGACTCGATACTTTCCGCTGGAAGAGATGCGCGTCCTTCCTGGCATTTGGTGCACGCGTTAATAGTGTTGACGATATCCGATGTGATTCCCGGCCAAAAAACTGTCTGTCGTGCTCTGCGTTTTGTTCGGTCAATGCCCTGATGTGATAAGTGGAGTTTCTGTAGCACGTCGATTCTTTTGGTCTTCGGGACTAGGATTCGAGTCTGGTATAAGATTATGTCGCCATGTACGGTGAGGTCATGGCGGAGTTTATAATATGGCTGATGTTCTGGTGGCAAGAGTGTGGATCGTGATGGGAATCCTTGCTCTATCAGTTTGATCAGTGCTTGATATTGTTCGTCTTGTTTAGCAGCATCTGCTATTTGGTTGAGTGTAGAGTCGTAATTGTTGTCCATGTAATCGTCCTCTCTCAACTGGGTGGTCATGTAGTTGACTCGGATTTCCATGTCTGTGGTGAGGTCGGTTTCTAGATGTTGATCATTGTAGTCAGGGTCGTGGACAGGCGCCCGAGACAATGCATCAGGAATCATGTGGTTCTGGCCGTTTCTCCACTCTGTTTCAAAACTGAATGGGAGGAGTTTTTCCCGTAGACGAAGAATGCGGGGGTTGTCAATTTCGTCCAGTCCTTTTGAATTGAGGATTGGTATCAGTGGACGGTGGTCAACAATGAGTGTGAAGTGAGGGAGTCCACTCAAATAGAGCCGGCATTTATTCATGGCCCATACGACTGCGAGTAGTTCCAACTCTACCATTGCATATCTTGATTCTGTGTCTGATATGAATCTGCTACCGCATTGAACCAGGGTGAGCGTGTCGTCATGGGATTTCTGTAGCAAAGCAAATCCAAGGCCGCGAGTGCGGGATGCATCTGTTTGCAATATGGTAGGAAGTTTTAAATCGAATGGCTGGAGGATCGGCGATTTTGTCAATGTTGCTTTGACGTTGTCAAATGCCGACTGTTGGTTGTCTGACCATGCAAAGACTCTTCCTTTTTTAAGCAGAGGGCGGAGTGGTTGCATTGTAGAGGCAATCTCGCTACTGAAGCTGCCGAGTTGATTAACTAATCCAAAGAATGAGCGGAGTTCTGTAATGTTGGTGGGGGGTGGGAATTTTGATATGGCTGAGATCTTGTCCGGATCAGTGGTAATCCCCGAAGACGTGATACAATATCCTGCATATTTGGTCTGTGGTTGGCAGAATGTGAATTTCCTCTTGTTCAGTGTGATACCGTGTTCTCGACATCGGTGGAGGACGGCGACAACTGTGTCTACATGCTGTTTAAATGTTTTGCTGTGGATGAGGATGTCATCGACCACTTTTTGAACATTGCTTATACCAGCCAAGGCGATATCGCCCCTACGGTTGTATTCGTCTCCAGTGGCATTAAGGCCCATTGGGGCTCGGAGGAATCGAAATCGTCCCTCTGTCGTGATGAAAGTGGTGAGGTGTTGACTTTCAGATGATAGTTCCATTTGCCAGTATCCTTGTACAGCGTCCAGAGTGGTGAAGAATTTGTCTCCGGCTGTGATAGAATCGATGGCGGCTTTCGGTGTGCGCGTGGGGTAGGTGGATCGGGCGACATATTTATTGAGTTTCGTGTAATCGACACATATGCGGATTCGGCCATCTGGCTTGCGTACAACGACCATAGGATGGCACCATTCTGATGCCTCATCTTCCAGTTTTTGAATGATGCCCTTGGCCACCATGTTTTGGAGCTCCAGCTGGACTTGATCTCGGAGACCAAATGCCACTTGACGTGCTGCGGTCAAGGCATATGGTTGTGCATCAGGTTTTAGATGAATTTTCATTGGGGATCCCTGCATTGGATGTAGCAAGTTGTCGTCACCGAATACATCAGCAAATTCCGTCATGATGCGTTCTCGAGTATTGTTTATGAGGTCATCTGATGGGTCACCTTCTATATCAGTGGATAGTATGACGACGTCTGAGGCCGCAGTTGTTGTGACGGCCTGTGCTCTTTGCAGAGGAAATGATATTATTCCCAGTTTTTCGCATGCCAGGCCTGATAGTAGGAATCGATTGGTTCCTCGTTGGACATAAATATTGCTGTCCAATGTGGATTCACCTATGCTAATCTTGGCAGGAAAGAATCCGATTGGCGAATCACGTTTTCCATTGTATGCCATTATGGTGATGTTGGCTGGTCGGAGGGATCCGGAGTTCATGCCGAGCTTGTGCAAAAATTTCTCTGGTAAGACGTTAATGTCTGCACCAGTGTCTGGGTAAGCCAGGAGCTGAACCTCTCGTCCATATGCGTTAACGTGAAGGGACACTGGTGTGATGCCTGGTCGTATGTTGGCCTCCATGACGTTAGCTGTGTTGACAACTTTCTTGACTGAAGTGTCTGTTTTTTGGTCATTAAATCGCTTTTTACAAGCTTTCTGGTAATGGCCTTTGATCAGGCAAAAGTTACAGGTAGTATCTTTTGCAGGACACTGGTTACGGCTCGGATGTGGGTCACCAGCACACCAATAGCACGTGGTGCCTTTGTGTGCTCGGTTGCTGCGGTTCTGAGGTTGCGATTGATGTGGTCGCGAGGTGTTGTTGTAGGCACGTGATTTCTCCTGCCTGCCAGCCTGTGCCACCACACTGGATGTGAGTGCCTGATCTGTTCCGGCGGACTCGAAAGCGCGGCAGACTGTAAGGACTTGGTTCAGATTTGGAACAGGTCGGATCTCCAATAATTTCTTCTGGAGGTCAGGATCCTGGACGCCGATTATGATAAGTGTGATTAATTGTGTGTCAGTACAGTGGTTGCACACATCGGCGAGTCTGCAGAGTTGACGCAAGGCCACGAAAAAGTGCTCGAATGATTCACCTGGTTGTTGTCGTCGAGTAAAGAAATGGAAGCGATCAACAATGATATTCTGCACACCTCGGATGAAGCTGTGGATAGCTGTAAGAGCCTCCTCAACAGTGGGTTCATCAGGTATGATACAGTTAATGGTGACTGATTCGTTTAGGACAGCTTGAAATTCTTGCGACATGTGTGTCCTGAGGGCAGCAAGCTGTGTGGCTCGGTCGTGCTGGTCAACGTGGTTGATCAGTGCATAATCGTCCCACGATTGCCGCCAGCTGGTAAATTCCGCCATGGACGGGGTGCCAGACAACAAAGTAATGTTAGTCGGAGGGCGGAGAGTCTGTTTTGCCATTTGAGTGAGATGGTTCGTTTCGGTGTTGTTGGAAGGTGGCCTTGCTTGTTGCATTGCCTGAAACAATTGGGTAAAACGTTCCTCCGCAGCGCGTCGTTCTAGACGGATTGTTTCCTCCATTTGTTTCCGATCATCCGCTTGCTGTTGTATTATTTGTAATATAACAGACATTTGATCTGGGTTCGTGGCTGTTGTGTCGTCTCCCGATTTTTTGCCGCTTCGGCTCATTGTGTTTTGCGTACAATTTGCGTGCTTATAAAGTCGTTTAGCATTTGTTGGAGAGGTTCGTTAATGTTTTTGCTAACCTGATCAATTATGAAACAACTGTCGACTGCGCCATGTTATGTTCCAATACTCGAATTTGATTATAAAACATTTATTGAACGACATGTTACGAAAACCAGAACAACCGGAAACGCTCTCCATGGAACCAGAGTCCCCAAAGACTATATATCACTAGAGTGTGCATATAAGTCACTAGAGTGTACATATCAGAGTATCCATCATATAGGTTTCTTGGTTGTTTTTATGCCAGTCGCCGTGGTCAACAATTAATAAATAAGTTTCACTCCCTGGCCTTTCGCATTATTATAAATAAATGTCGCTTATTTTGCATTGCCACATTGCCAGACAAATGGGTGAAGGTGTGACGTTCGATTGCCACATTATAACATTTCCGCGTGGCGTATACACTCAGGTTAACGGTTGTCAAATAAGACAACGCATTTTGGCTTCGTTGTTCATATATATATATGGAGAATTTACAACACCCCTGCATGGCTGACACCGCTGAAATCAGATCGTTCAGCCTGTTCGTCGGTTCTTTTACTGTCGTTTTCAGAACTGTAAATTTACCAGACGCAAAGTCACGCAAGCCAAACCACAAACTGAGAAGGCATAGATTAGATATCCGACGCAAGTTCACTTGTAGGCCTAACTGTATTTGGAATTGTAATTATAGAACAATCGTACATTTATACGTCACTTGTATGTAGTCCATCGAAAGCCCCTGCGGCTGTCAACCATGGCTCCCATGTTTGTTTGTAACTTCTGTTGCTGATTATTGGGAAGGGTGGCACAGAACTTGGAAGCCTCTTGTGGAATAAAATGGCGTACAAGACTTGTGGGCAATCTTAACACCTGTCAGGCCACCCTTTCTCTACTGTGCAAATCTAAGTCTTTCCCAGCCAGCATTTCCAAGGGCAGCAACTGGAGCCAAGAGAGCAACAAACGGGACCTAATGGGCACTGAATGGGTCCTGTATGAGAATATAGGTCCTATGATCGGGGTATGCTGTCAGGGAGATGTTCAATTCTTGCATCTCTGTCTATACATATAGACTCTATAGGCTATGCCTCATGTTAGGTAAGTTTCCGAAATTTATCGGCGCCACAAAAGCCGTGTCAGGGACTCCAGCGTATTGACAGGTAGGCTACTATACTACTGTACCGAAACAAGTCCGCCAGAGCCATGCAGGGAGGGGTTTGGAAAAGTTTGACAATTGTTGACAATACAAATTGAAGTCAATAATTTTTGCAATGAATCAGCACAGACCCTTCAGAATGGAAGCTTAAACATTAAATAATAATAAGCCTACGGCTAAAAGCATTCGAGTTCGCATCCGAAATACCGAATCCGATATCAATAGCGGATTTCATGACGCAATGCTCCATGGGATACACACAGTGGCGTAACGAGGGGGCAACTCGCGGCCCCGGGCGCAGGACAGGGGGGCGCAAATCGGGTTTTGACAATGGTTTTGTTAAAGAAATTGGGCCATGAATAGAAAAAATGCATGTAATAATTATACACATCCTTGTGTATGGGGGGCGCAAAATGAGAAAATGAGGGGCGCTTCTGGCGATTTGAAACATTTTCTGTTCGAAAAAGACGGAAAAGCAAAAAAAAAAAAAAAAATTTTGGCGGAAGAAAGAAAAAATTTTGTCCCGAAAATTCTTGCCCCCGGGCGCCGGACCCCCTAGTTACGCCACTGGATACACACCTCGTCTGCTAATAATGGCCAACTCGTTATCTCGACCAGAGTCCAAACCGTTCTCAGTTTGAAGAAACGGTTCACTGAATAAAACATCAATTAAATTTTGGTTTGTCGAGTTTTATTTTAAGAAATTTTGCTCTTACTGCAAAGGCCTAAGCAATATATTCACTTTGGCATATTTTATTAACACAAAATCAGCCACTGAAAGGCTGAAACTTGAATGAGTAGTATTGAGTAGGCCTACGATGCTAAGTGTGCGAGTTCACATTAAATTCTTAGTCATAACAACCGGTGTATAATAGGCTCTTCTTTAAGTCTACTGGTAATGATAATGGCAATTGCAAATTTATATGGCGCCACTTCAAGAGAGACTCGTGAGAGGCTCTCCCGACCTATAGCGCAAGGAAACCACGATCAAACAAAATGGTCTTCAAGCGCTCGAGGAAAAGAGGCAAAGAGACGCTAATAACGAGAACCTATAGTTATTCATTGTCATTCAGATGTTCTAATTCAATTTGCTTACCTATCGTAGTCTGATTCCGTGTTTCTTTGACCTACTGACCTTGACCTCTTGGCCCTGTCAGCAACGTTCCCTCTAATAATTTTCCTGTGCGCGCGGAACTGGCGGTTGTTTGAGCAGCCTAATTTCCGCTTGAGCAATAAAATTGAGCAACACATTTGCAGAAACATTCGTGATTGTAAATTATTGTAACTATACAGACTACAGTATACTGAGTAAATACACGTTTGTAATCACGTTTTCTTTATTAAAAAGATGTATGGCTTAAGTAGCTTAATATTTCAATGGCCATTTAAACAAAACTTCAGCTCATAATATTATGCATTTCCTACCAAAGCTTCTGCGCGGAATTTTGAAACTGTTGCGCGGCATTTTCTAATGAGCTGCGCGGCCGGACAGCCGTGCACCTTAGAGGGAACATTGCTTAATTGTCAGTACAAACTCATGCTTCAAAGAGCTTGCAGATTGCAGATAATTATATCTTGGTCATTTAGTATCGACGACACTAACGATTTAATATCAACGATAGCCTACTGGTTATATTGTTACGATCCTGTAGCTGATAGCGACAGACTGGCTGAACCTAAGCCTAAGGGCTTAGTTCAGCCAGTCCATCACTATCAGCTATTATACAGTAGTGATGTTCTCTTTGAACTTCTGCGACTTGGGCGTTGAATCAAACTGATGCAGATCACGATTGCAGGTATACCTTGTACCTTGATTGTCTACTAGGCCACACTAACGACCTCGGTGGCTACTCTAGATAAGAAACGACTATGGCTGATAGTGACTGTCTGGCGGTGAAACCCGGGCCAACTGCACCCAGAAGATATAATCATTTCGTTCTGGTGGTCTTTGAGCATAGGCGTAGGGGGAATTTCAGTGGTAGGGGGGCAAGATTTTATTTTTGCCCGAAAAATATAAATAACGAATAATTGGTGTATTGCATTTATAGTCGCTCACGTCTCTCTAGAACACGATAGAGTTTCTGTTCTCGCGTCTAACAAGTCTCAATAATGTCTTTCATCTGCAGTTGACCCCAGTTGTAGTTGCACGTTCAATGTTGATAATCAAACGATCATTGAGCCTATCTTGACCCATGGTTAGGGAGAGGCCTATAGTAGAAATTAACGAAGTAATGGAAGCCGTGAAGTGCCGATGCCGTGATTTTCCCAAAATGCGGTGAATTGCCTTGATTTTCTGAAAAAATTTTGACATTATGCGTCGCAGTTTTACATACGAGAACTTGGCGGTATAGGCCTACGTGTGTCTACAGTTGCAGAAACTATGTGTCAAACGTTGACTGACACTTAGGCGTAGGCAATACACGGCAACAGCGCGTCGCTGCTTGATCTATGCTAGGCTATAATTATTAATATGATTAAGCCTACATCGATTAGATCTTGGTAAATACAAGCATGATTTGAAGGAATTGAAGCAGGACGTTTATAGAGGCCTACATAGCGAAGCGTTTGTTTCTATCTTATTTACGTGATTGCTTGGTCGGACCATAGCAAAAAATGCGTTAAGCCTTTTTCATGCCCTGAATTTGCCGTGATTTTGCCCGTTTTTACAAAATGCTACCGCGAATTTTGAACTTTTTGCCGTGAATTTCTATTATCCCTACCCATGGTGCTGTGCAGATATGTTTTCATCTTCCGAAGTCCACTGAACGCTCGTTCTAAAACGATCTGAACGATCGTTCTGAAACTATCTGAACCATCATTGGAACGATCTGAAATTCTGCACTCAAAATTAACTTACTTTCGGAATTGCACGCTGAAAAGTGGAGTGCAGCAACTTGAATTTAATTTCTTTCTTAAGTCGGTAGCCTACCGAGCCAACAGGGGTCAACCCGAATCCCCGAAACCGGAATCCATGAAAACGCTGAAAATAGGCTACACAAAAGCCCGATTCCCGAAAACAGTTTTCTAGAAAGCGGCCGAACTCCCGAAAGCTATTCACGGTTTCAATTGAAGGGTTCAGAGCAATAACCAGTTATGTCGACATACCACTTCTTTGCTAAAAAGTATGCCAGCGTGCTTGGAATATAGTAGTCTATTTACCCTGCAAATTTTGTGCAGATCCGAATATTTTTGATAGTCATTTTTGAAAAAGAAATATGTCAACATAATATGGAATTGTGCATTCGGCAGATCTTTGAAGCCATTTTCCCAAAACTCATAATTTCCGACATACCTGGTTATTGCTCTGAACCCTTCAATTGTAAACATGACATAGACCTAGCATGACCTTGATGTATATCGATATTCACATGTTTGTTTGTTAATTATAGTCGGGTCGGACTTAGAAAATCAGTTTGGGGGATCCGGCCGAAATTCGTTTCGGGGATTCGGGTTTTGGGGATTCGGGCAGCACCCGAGCCAACATGTTGGATGCTATAAGTGACTAGCTAATTATTCAGTAGCCTACACCAATGAATAAAGCTGTAAATATTATGGTGGTTTGCGAGCTAGTAGTTATAAGTATTCCGATTCGGGCAAGTTGGAGCTGGCATATCGCGCTGTGTGCTACCGATTGCTGAACTTTTAATTGTTTGTTCAGCATTTACCCTGGCACTTCTTGCCCGAAAAACAAGAATGCCCGAAATTTGGGGGCATTTGCCCCCCTGACCCCCCGCCTCCTACGCCTATGTCTTTGAGGCGTTTTCTTCGGGGTTAAAAGGTACTCGGCTTATTATGTCTAAGCCTTTCATCGTGTGCAGTCTTCATCTTGACCGTTATCATTGACGTCTCTATAGTGGCTTGTGACTAAAAGCCATTTATAGTAGCGTTTAACCTTCGCAGTTACTGTTGATAGTCATCAATCACTTCTTCGCACAATAGGTACTCTAAATCACTAGAATCACTTAAACTTAAATTAAACGATATCTAGAAAGGACAAGGTGACATACAAATGAACACATATATAAATATATGACTAACTAATGTAACAAGCTGCGTTCTGTCAGCCTGGGGTTCGGAATAAACGAAAATTGATTGATTGATCTAGATCAGTTACTCTTGACCGCAGGGTGGCCTCGACGTCTCAAGACGGTTGCATGGTCACGCGGTTGAGACCTACCGCAGACACCCAACTTCAACCTACTAAGACGGTTACTAATGTTGCTGTGGTCTGACCCATTGATTACAGTTTATCGTAACCGGTTAAATGCAGTCTCGAGAGTCCGTTCAAGGTCATCACACTCATCAGCCATCCTTTACAAAAGTTTTATCCTACTTCTTTGTCGAAGCTTCTCCAACCGGTTTTTCCGAAACAATATTAGATCAGCTACAGTTATTGTCTGTTGTCGGATTGCTGACGAAAATGGAAACGCTCGCTTTCCAGCTGAGCATCTAAAAAGATTAAATGCCGTTTATTGAAATCAACGGCAGCCATGGAACAGTTGCGCAAAGATTGGTAGAAAGTGCGACTGGTTTTCGTAAACCCCAAAATTATTCACGAGCGTTGTTAAGGGAAGATACGCGTCCGATTGCCAGAGAGACGAGAGAGAAAGACAGACAAACAGAAAGACAGAGAAAGAGACAGACAGACAGAAAGAGACAGACAGACAGAGAGATAGAGAGAGGATGTGGAGACCAGAGAAAGGATCTGTATGTATTATACTCGGGGCAGAGCCACACATTGATTAGCCATTTGTGCAATAATTATTATGAATCTCTTAAATTTCTTAGCGACCAAAAGCTGCTTCAGTAAGACCAACTTGAGCGCCGACGCTACACAATCAGGTCCGCAAAGAACTCAAGAACTCCCTCTTGGCTGGTATACGCCACTGCGTGGTTTCCGAAACGAGTTTCCTTGTTCCAACATCCGAAGACACGGCAATGTATACCTGTACACGTTTTCTGCATAATTATTAACCGTAAATAATGGCCTCGACGCAAATATTTTCAATGAATTGATCGGGCGAGGACAATTGGACGTGATGGGTGCCTTGCATGGCTGCCAAACAGTTAAATTCGACTCCTGTAATAACTTGTGCACGTCACGCGGCTCAGAACAGAGTCGAATGGAGAGACATTGTGAAGAAGACATCGGACACCTACGGGCACTGAGCCCATGGTTATTGATGACGATGAATAACTTGTGATCATCCGGTCATACTGTGAATTGTAATCATGCTTCAGTTTGAACTAATGAACGAAGATAATTAATTAATTAATTAATTATTAATTTCTGGTAGCGATCATCGTGAGTGTCAGCAATCATGGCCGGGAATCGTTATCGCAGTGTAGAAAATCTTAAGCGCTATTTAAAGCTATTAGCAGGGCACCAGCTTATTCACGAGCGCTCCGTCATGTCAGACGGATTGAGAGAGCTACCAAGTGGAGGTTCAAGATACTAAGTGGAGGTCCAAAACCAGACCAGGTAACGGAAGAATACCGGTTCATTGTTGAAAGAAAACAAGTCATTAATAAGAGTCGTGTTTGTACAAGGCCCAGTTCAAACTTCGATGACCCCTTGGCTTTGCGTGATTGGGGCAAACATTACGCGTGCATCTAATCGCTATAGTCGACAATTATAACGCAGGGTCAATCAGATAGAAGAGCGCAAGAAGTCAGCTTACACTGCAGCACAAGGCCATCGCGTGAAAATCGTCGGAAGTGATCGTGACAGACACTCGCGCAACGAGTAAGTAAGAGGCGACAGTAGTGGACTTGTTTGCTCTAGCGTCGATACCCTGAAGCGTAGGTGCACATAAGCAGTTGATGGGACCACGTGTAGGATGGACGCATGTATTGGAACATGGACCGCACATGAGTGTTCTTTCAGGGTGTGGTATAGGATGCATACTCTCTATCTCTCTGACGCATGTTTGTGTGACGCTGAGATATATCGGAGGTCTATATTTACACTGCATGGAAGGCCAGAACTCGCGTTACACGTATTGGGGCATCTCTGTCTCTGTCTCTATCTCTCCACGCCCGCGCACACACGCACACACACACATACACATATAGATGGCCTATATGTATATCCCCTTGCCATGTTATGGGATGTTATGTTATGCAATGTTATGTTATACGATATTATAGTCCATAGAACATAGATGTCGCGGAGCAACTGTAGGGGCCTAAGTATAAATCCTTATAAATCCTTTATGCAACCAACTACTATCCGCACTTTGGTGTACATAGAAGTTTTTCTAAAGAAATTGCGAATGAGTCCTTCAAAATCCTTTTTATAATAAATCATCCTGATTACTAATGTTTCCTGGGCCAAGGTATCTGCTGCTGGGATTATTCCACTGTGTGCGCCAGGTCGCAGGGTAGTCCTATTATTCTTATAGCTTATGAGTTTTATGTGAGGTAACAGTTCATGCAATGACATTTGAGAACAGACGGGAGGAGTCTAGCTTTCTGAGAGTCGGAAAGGTACCGTGCTCTGACAGTGCCCTCAATACTGCTTGGAGTCTTTCACGACCCTCCCGACCAATGAACCCCCACCAAGCTGGGGCCGCATGACGCACCATCGTCACCGTAGTGGCTCGCACAGCGGCACAACGTCATTCAGTGATGGTCCGGTTGCGTGTGACGGATATGCTCTCAGGGTCCTTACACAGTTATTGCTTGAGCAGAGACTCGAACTCGTACTCATTGCGTTTCACGTCAAGCGCCCTAACCAATCGGCTAACGTGTATTTCAGCTGTCGTTTTGGCATTTCGGTTATTGGTGAAAACTTGTATCGTTTATTGGGATTTTGGCGAATTACAGGTTAGCCTATCGGAGAGGAGTTCGCGACTTTTCAAATTGCTTAGCCCACCATATAGGTTTGAAACCGTCTTCCTTCCTTCTTTTTTAATGCCAATCATTAGTACTAATTAATTAGTAGCTTCTATCGAGCAGGTGTATGCAAAAGCAAAAGGGTATCAGCCGATGGCGCACCTATACCAAGCTGCAATCGTATCAATATCCAGAGGTAAGACAGAAAGGCAGCCTATATGGTGGGTTAAGCAATTTGAAAAGTGCATCCTGCAGTCATTCCTTCCATATCCCGTCATGCGAATATTGTGGACCGAAATTACAACATGTCATGGACCTAGAAATGTTAGTTGGTTGCCTGCTATTTAACTCACTGTATCGTAACAAAGTCGACAATAGGCTCGCCCTCCTACTTCTCCAGGCTTGTGACTGGCACTACCACATGTAGTTGGCGGAGTCCAAAAATGGTTAAATCCTCGTGGATGTCTAAAAGCAGGGCAACCTCAGCTCTTTAAGTGACTTTAACCCCTTGTCGTATCATTCGTTATGAAAAACCCGATATCTCTGGACTTTTTGGAACACGAGCATAACAACGGTTCTCTTAAGAACAATATCCGGATCTCCGTGCCAAAGGTTTGAATGCGAAGTACCAGCAGACAACATGTACTTTGAAAAACGCCCTGTGTCTATAATGTTGTATAGGAATTCAACCGCAAGAAGAAAAAGTATCTCGTGCCTGGATATAGACGGCTCTATTTTCGGTCGAGGGCTTGCGGCCATCACGTATTTCGTCCTATTTTAATAGAATCGTATTCTATTGCGTCTGGGCGTATACGAGGGGAGAAATTTGGTGAAATAGTCTCGTGATACACGTGTCAGTTTACCCTGAAGTTAGATTAGAGGCCATCCATTTAGTATATGGAAGGGTTAACCCAAATGCATATCCTTGCTTATGGGGAGGGGTCTACTAATAATGTACGTACGCATTAGGAAGCGGGTGGAGAGGTGAAACCTCGATAATTTGTCTATTATTGGCCTACAAATGAGCCACTGAACAGCCACCAGACAAGTAGCCTACCACGGGGAGAAACGGACTGTGAGAGAGGTGTAACTTGTATGCCACGTTACCTCTGAATGCTATTAGCCTAAATATATGACGCAGCTCAGCAGTCTGGCGACCTGTTACAGTATTGAATATAGACCGTTCTATAGGATTCGGGTGGGGTTGTCAAGCGTACGTATACCCAGGTGGGGGTGTATAAAAGTACGCGTGCGTACAGGAAGGGGAGGGGCCATTTTTTCCAGATTTCTGCGTACAGACCATATGAATGGCCTCTTGGCTCTCGTCGTACTTACACCATAAATATACGAATTAAATCGTTTATAGGCTACTAGTGCAGTTGTATGGAGTATGTGCAGTTGTAATTGGTCAGCTCCCACATAAATCTTCAGCTTCCCGTACCTTGCGCGCCTGGGAATGTATCGTGTAAAGGTGGCAGGTGAATTTTGGCCACGGTCGATTAGTTTAGGGAGGATTTCCTATCGATTAACTTCTATTATTATTCAGTCGCAAATCATGCACAGCTTGCTATAGCACAGACAGATCCTATTAGTATATTATGCCCATTGCCTACGCAGGTCCACGCTGTTCAAAGGGCGCGATCATCGACTGGTAATTAGAGCGCTCGGCTGTGACTATAAACCAGTTTACTAATTCGAGCCTCCCCCGAGGAGGTCGCTGTGAAAATGTAAATATACTCGGTTTTAGGCCTATAGGCCTATAGCGACCTATGTATGGCCTCCACCCTCCTCATTTTTCAATGAATTGATCGGGTGAGATCCTTAACCACCGCTCGCTCGTTTGAATGGACGTGACGCCATTTAGGGTGCTATCAGGGGTGCAAAAACCAAACTTTTTCAAAATGAAAAGTTGGTTTTTTGGTTTTTTGGTTTTTTATGGTTTTTTGGTTTTTTGGTTTTTTTATTTTTTTGGTTTTTTGCTTTTTTGTTTATAAGATTTCCTATTTCGGATCATAAAACTCATAAAATGGCATAATACCGTTCAAATTAATCAGATGCATATAAATGAAATTAACTAGAACAGTACTGTAGAACCGTAGAATGTCATAAAACGAAGTTAACAAAGACCATACAACAATTGGCAAGAGAGTTGAAGAAACGCCATTTTTGGCATTTATATTTTCTAAATTTGTAAAAAACAAAAAAACCAAAATTTGCGGTTTTTTGGTTTTTTGTTTTTTTTAAAAAAACCCAAACAAACCAAAAACCAAAAAACCAAGCCTTTAACAGCCCTGGGTGCTATAGGACCGTGCTAGCCCGCGTATAGCCCGAGATTTAAATCTCTGAAATAAGCCACCGTCAGGAAGCGAACCGCGATCCGCACGCTCTCTAACACAGAGACGCAACCTACGCTCTAACCAATGTAGCTAACTGGGCCAGTAACTCCACTGACAATAATTATTAGCCTACTCAGTGTATGGTTCTTAATTGGTCATGTGTGCACTTTGTACTTTGTAAGGATGGGAATGCCAAATACAGATGCGATGCTGTGTCGTTTGCCTCCCTATTATATGAATGCGGCGTTAGAATAATAATAATTCGTTTATTATTTCAAACTGACACCGCAGCATGATTACAATTAGCCTAATTCCAAGGTTGAACGGATGATCACAAGTTATTACAGGAGTCGAATTTAACTGTTTTGGCAGCCATGCAAGGCGCCCATCACGTCCTACTTCTCAGAATGATGCTTGAAACGTCTTTGGCTATCAACTCGCAATAAAAACTAGTAGTCGTATTTTCTGCTTCTCGAGGAGAAACCCAGATAGAAGATTTTCCTCTGTTGTGTACCAGGGCGACAGCGTTTCCGAAAGGTTACCCTGAATAAACTTTTTCCATCCTAACCTCCCGGACTCCACAAAAAAGACATCGGCTTTGTACGGCATAGTCCCTAAGGGGCCGTCCATAAAGTACGTCACGCTATTTTTGACCATTTTTACCCCCTCCCCCCTGTCACAAACTGTCACAAAACTCGGACCCCCCTAAAGTACGTCACACTTTCAACATAGAAATAATAATACTTCCGAAAGCAAGGCTAATACATAAACAAGGCTTCGCAACAGCATTATTACTAGCGCTCCTAGCGAGAGGAATCGTGAAAAACACATTCAGGAGATATGCATTTCATGCTATTTTGACATAAAACTAATTAAAATGTTTCATAAAATGTTTGAAAATTATTTTTAAAGCTATGAAATTCTACTAAAAAAATAAATTATAAAAAAAAATAAATGTGTGACGTCTCACATGGCCTGACCCCCCTCCCCCTGTCACAAACTGTCACACTTTCTTAAACCCCCCTCCCCTGGAGCGTGACGTACTTTATGGACGGCCCCTAAACTGTTTCCCGCACCAAGATTATTGGAAGATTTACTTGGAAGTAAACTTGACCCAATCAGTATAAATTCTTTCGAAGCTAACGAACAAAACAATTGGTCGGTGGCTTTAGGTACAAACTACTTCAGAACGTCGCGGTTTATCTGTTTGGCCTTGCTTGTCAGCCGCGATTAAAAAAGCATCAAGTGCCATCCGTCCAAATTTTGTGTGGCATCATTTAAGAATTTTTAACAGGACAGAATCGGACAGAATTTAGCAGGGAACGGATCGTAAACCACCTACTTCTTTAACTTCCCATTGGCATTCAACGAAGTTTTATTGTTCCCAAAGCCTTCTTACATCGTCTTTCACTGCCGCACTCAATACCCTCTGACCTAATTCTGGTTTCTTTCGATTGGGTCTTTATCGTTCGGCCACTTAAGACAACGATAACCGCAAAAAGAACAATGGACTAAATCAGTTAAATTAATTATCGGATCGAGACAATTGACCTGATTCAAAGCAAAAATTTTCGACCACCCAAATATTTATCTGCCTGGCCAAACAATGAAGAGCAGCCACAACAGATTTTGAGATTATTTTGGTTGAGACAAAGCTTGCACGTGTCTTTGTGATAGTTACGCACACAGTCGATAGGGGCGCCTGCGTCTTTAAAGAAGTAGAGCGCTCTGAATGCGTCAAAACTATCCTACTTTTCATACGGTAATAAACTTGGCGTTTAAATGGGTCAGGAAATTACTTTCTTAGTCAGCCGAGTCCATTGTTCTCGAGGGGGGAATATCCCAGTCTAACATTCTGTTCGTATTATGAACGGAGTCGTTCGATGAACACGCCTTCCCCATCTGCTGCTGTGAACGACCTTCAGGCTCCTTCTCAAGTGCACATGCACTCGGCTGCGGCCATGTTGGACTCAGTGACGCGTATCGCAGCCCGGGCCAATGGCCGGTTATTGGTTGTTGCATGTCTCCTTACCTCACACCACGGCCCCACTGCTCTGCCCCAAGCCAGACAAGGCAGTTAGCCACTAGGCACTAGCCATCCGTTTATTGGGTCGCCCACGAAGGCCCTCCCAGTTAGCCGGGAGAGAATATAATTAGGCACGAGCTAGACACGACAGTTATTAGTTTTGTTGGTGCAGTAGCATAGTAGTCCAACACTGCGCTACTAGCGGTACGGTACTTACGCGGTTTGTTTTGAATATCCGGTGACGCTGCTGAACTTGATCGAATAATAAGCAGGTAATTTATCTTACAGTTTAGCAGTTTTGATCCGCTGACATCCGAAGATCATCCTCAATTAATATTTTAGATCTAAACGTAAAACTCATCTGTTCTCTAAGTATTATATGATTTGTAAAATCATTGTAACCGTCCTTTGAGTAAGATTCTGTTTTATTAGCATTTCTGCGTTTTTGTCAGATTCTTTTTATCAATAAAAAAGAATATACGAATTAAGGCGCGGTATAAATACAAGTTGTATGGTATTGCATTCAGAGGCGAAAATCTGCACGTAACTTTGGGAGACAGACTTTCTGGGGCCTGATTTTTGCATATTGGGACAGATACGACTCAGTCAAAACTCTGAGGCTGTCCCCTTCTGTTCCCCTAATTTACGCCACTGATTGTATTGTATAGATTTCCTTAAATTTTAAATTCCCTGCAACACAAAGAAATGCAACGGGGTTTTATCTGCCTTGTTGCCAGACCTATACCGGCAGGTCACGCCCTAACGACTACATACATGTGCGGCTCTCACCAAACAGAAATCTTATTCAATATTTGTTTAACTGTTTGATCGTCTCGATTTATTTCTACGCACACACGTTAGTATTTTCTGTCTCTTATAGGCGTTTATTTGTTTAAGAATCGTACTAGGAACTCCGCGAAAACGGGAAAATTAATAGAAATTAAAACACTCGTTGGATCGGCGTCCATCATCCAATAGCAGACCGCGTCCGTTGATTGGACAACGATTTATTAATAATAGAAATTTCGCTTAATATTTAAAAATTCTATTTAAGTTTATTGATTTCCCAAGACATTTGTCGTCGTTGTACGTGCGACCTGAGTTAATTTGGGCGTATATCATTGAAGGAAACGTAGTATTGTCATTTCGAAAGGGTCTTCTTGGTTGCTTGGCGTTGCTTGTGTGTTGGGTGTGTTGTTTGATTGAAAGCAATAATATTATATCTGAATAAACGCGTTTTCTGAACGTTAGATTCATCGTTCTGACATGCATCGACAAGATTTGGTAATGAATGTTGTTTAAGACGTTTGTTTAATATTTTTGATGATTTTATTAGCTCGATATTTTTCTTCTCTTCGAGTTCTCTGTGTCCCCTCTGGACAGGTTCGAACGTCCCGTGGGGCCACTCCTCTCAATGCCGGAGTTATTCCGTCAGTTTCCTATATGCATGCTTTATCGTCCAGTCCAGTAGCATCCGTCGGGGTCTTCCACTCGTTCTCTTGCCCTCCATTTCTGCCCTCCACGATAGTTATCAGAGGGTAGTCTCCGGTTATCCCATAGTTTACGTTGATAAATTATTGGCAAACTTATAGTATCGGGGGCTGAAGGATTTATACAGTATCTTTGGGCATGCTGCGCGGACGCCGGACAGTACCAGGGTTTCTAATGACGATACTAACCCTGACCCTAACCGACCCTCACGACGTCTAACCGACACTCACAACGCCAATAAACTTACGCTCTATAATCCTTTAGCCCCCGATACTATAAGCTTGCCAAATTATTTTAATGTCTTCAGTGCCGTACTTGACGTTGGTAAGTAAGCAGTCTAACAATGTACATGATAACTGTCATCAATCCAGCTTCCATTTCAGGCAAAACATTCATCATTCCAACTTCTATTTTAAAAAAAATTGCTTCTCATCAATCCAACTTCTATTTAAGCAAAAAATAATTTTTCATCAATCAAACTTTTATGTAAACAAAGAATTCTTCTCATCAATCCAACTTCTACTTACGGAAACAATTATATTCACGAATCCAGGTTCTATTTAAGCAAAGAATTAGTTTCATCAATCCAACTTCCATTTAGGCAAACAATTCTTTTCCTTGCTCCAGCTTCCATTTTAAATTAACAATATAAAATAATGTAGCAATGTAAACTACGGTTTTATCGGAGTCTCTTCTCAGTATGTGACCAATCCACTTCCTCTGTCTCCCTCTTATTGGTACCAGCAGAGATCTTTCCCCTCCCGCCTTTTGTAGTACCGTCTAGCTCGATATTGGTATATATATATAAAATAATTAAAAACACTGAGCCGAAAGAAATATAGGAATATAATGTCTGAAAGCCTTGCACGCGCTTTAAAATGCATTGCTGATGAACAATACATTTCGAATTTTTTATGACATTTTTACATTTTCTGAACATGAATATTATTTCGATATGCTTCGGGGCAATTTGGTTATGTATGTGAAATTTCTCTTTTCTTTATTACTCAGTAAGAAGTTGTTACTAAGATCACACTGACTCTCTACACGAAAGCAAAATATGGACAGGAACATTGAAACGTGATTTTCAGCTTAAAATAGCCTGCTTGTTCGTTAATGAACGTTTTAATTTTCCTATCCATGGTTTGCTTTTGTTTGCAGCGCTCGCATGATCTTTAATTCATGCGAATTAAAGTTAATGCTTTATAAACAAGTTACAATGCAAGAATCGCTTGAGAATTAGTTATATTAGTGTTCTTCATTTGCCTTGCCTTCAGTGCCTTGCCATTTTGCCCTGCCTTGCCTCAAGTGCCATATCTTGCCTTTCCTGACTTGCCATGCCCTGCTTTCTCTACCATATTGTGCCTTGTCTTCCTTGCCTTGCCTAGCTCTTTTCTTGTCCTGCCCAGCCTTTCTTGTTTGTATTTAATTTGCATTGCCTTCCTTGCTATTTTCTTGCAATTTCCTTACCAATTTCTTGCCACTACCTTGCCATTTCCTTACCATTTCCTTACCATTTCCTTACCAATTTCTTGCCATTGCCTTGCCATTTCCTTACCATTTCCTTAATAATTTCTTGCCATTTCCTTGCAATTGTTTTGCCATTTTCTTACAGTTTCCCTGCCATTTCCTTGCCTACGAGCCCTACCAATAACCTATTCCTTTGTCTGTAGACACCGACTCCAGATCATTCGACAATGCCAGCACACAGTGCGACCGATCTCAACCCGGGGTCGGACGGGTTCACGGTTGGGCCACAGGGGGCCAGGAAGGAGTTTGTCATTTCCGGATTGTCCGGTCGATTGCCCGAATCAGACAACATCGCCGAATTCCGGGAACATCTGATCAATGGTGATGACATGGTTACGGATGATGGCAGGAGATGGGAACCAGGTTAGACAAATACTCTGGTTTACAGTGGTTTTCAAGTGCTTACTACCATTACTTTGGTTACAACCATTACCTTGGTTACCACCATTACCTTGGTTACCTCCAATCTTAATCGTAATCGAGTATTTATATAGTGCCACTCAGAAACAGAGGCGCTCTCGACCCGGGCCAGTGTCTTCACTGGTAGAGAGAGGTTTTCATTACATTGGTTACCATTATTACTTTGGTTACCACCATTACGTTGGCATGACTTTGGTTACTCTGTTGCAATCTTTGGCTAAGGTATGAATAGTGTTGTCGCAGTAGTGTTGTCGCAGTCATTGGTATCTCTGTTATCGTTCATTGTAGTCACCGTCGTCATCACTGATATATGTGTCGTCAAAATCATCGAAATTCTCATCATCGTAGATTCGTTTATATGATAGTCATCGAATACTCATCATCATCATTGTCATCATCATCAAAATCATCATTAACGTAATGATCAAGGTCATCATTATCATCATAAAAATCATCATTGTTGTCAAATTCATCATCATCATCATCATTGAAGTTCTCATCATCATCAAAATCATCATTAACATAATCATGTAAATCATTGGCATTACAATCATTGACATGATCGTCATCAAAGTCACCAACATCATCATCATTTTTATCATGATGATTAATAAAATTGCCAACATCTACATCATTTTTATCAGGATCATCATCAAAATATTCAACATCTTAATAGTCATCTTCATCATAATCATCAGTGTCATTTAAATAAAAATCATCATCTTCATCATGATCATCATCAAAATCATTGCTGTTTGTGTTTTCATCATGCATTTTAACATCGTGTTGTTTCAATTGGTGTTTGCACCAACTGCACATCCTGTTCGTATGTTTAGGGATGTTTGGACTTCCCAAACGCAGTGGCAAACTGAAGGATCTGTCAAAGTTCGACGCTTCCTTATTTGGAGTTCATGCCAAACAGGCAAACAAGATGGATCCCCAGCTACGGCTGCTGCTCGAAGTTACCTACGAAGCAATCGTTGATGCAGGTAGGCTGTTGCTTGTTCATATCTAATGCATTGTTATATGATGTACTCTAACACCCTGTGATTTAATGCATTAAAACAGTGTATAAATGTAACACCCTGTGATTTAATGTAATGTACTGTACTGTTACACCTTTGTGATTTAATGCATTTAAACATAATACAGTGTACTGTAACACCCTGGGATTTACTGCGTTAAACATGATGTAATCTACTGTAACACCCTGTGATTTAATGAATTGAAACATAATGTAATGTACTCTTAACACCCTGTGATTTAATGTAATGTATTGTACTGTTACACCCTGTCATTTGATGTAAAATAATAAATACACTGTAACACCCTGTGATTTAATGACAGTACTAGGTAATGTATTGCGGCATAAGGTATTACAGCAGAAAGTATTACAGTGTAACGTATTACACAGTAACATATTACAGTGTATTACATTATGGTCTGTGTTCTTACGTTTCATAGGTGTGAATCCTCAGACCATACGTGGCAGTCGTACGGGGGTTTTCATCGGGTGCAGTGCATCTGAGGCACATGAGGCGTGGTCAAACGACATTGACCATCTCGCTGGATACGAAATGACCGGATGTACACGGTCAATGTTTGCCAATCGACTTTCTTACTTCTTCGACTTCAAAGGTAACTCGTTTTGTGGCGACTTTGGATTGCTGAGGACATCTTGTGATGTCGTGAAGAAGGGCTGACAGATTGAATAAATGGTTGATGGACTGAATAAATGGTTGACTGACTGACTGGCGGAATAAATGACTGGCAGAATAAATGACCGATTGACTGCATAAATGACTGACTGAATAAATGACTGACTGACTCACTAAATGACTGACTCACTAAAAGACTGACTCACTAAATGACTGACTCACTAAATGACTGCCTCACTAAATGACTGACTGAATGAATAAATGACTGACCAAATGACTGAATATGACTGCCCAAATTATTGAATAACCGCACAAATGACTGAATAAATGACTGACTGGCTGAACAAATGATTGAGTGAACGAATGACTGAATGATGCCTGAGTGGCTGGCTGATTGATTGACTGACTGACTGAATGATTGATTGAATCATAATTCATTGAATTAGTTAATTAAGTGAATGAGTTAATTAATATGAATGAATGAATACGCGTGACAGAAGGAAGGAAGGAATATAGGCAGAATAGATGAAGGGTGGAAAAAAGGAAGAAATAATGAACATATGCACGAATGAGAAAATTAGTGGATGAAAAAATGAAAACTTGATACAATCGATCAATCAATGAATCAAAAAGAAACTTGATATAGCGCCAACCATCATCCATTCCTCCCTCCCTCCCTCTATTCCTCCCTGTGTCCCTTCCTCCCTCCCTCTATTCCTCCCTGTGTCCCTCCCTCCAGATGACTCGTGACGAGTCATCCAGATTATCAAGCGTGCGTCATCGTTATTAAGACCTATCCATCCGTAAGCCATATCTTCCGTTGATAGAACTAGAAGTGCTGGGCCACCCAGTTGTTTGCCACTTGAAGTTCATCTTCACTCAAGTGGACAGCTTGTTAGATGTCTTCGCTTCTGACTGTTCACTGCTAGATGTCGCTAGCACCTGTCGCCCGACGTTTAATCGTTTATGTCGTCAAGGACTTGTTGAGATTGGTCGGTGGCAAGGATTGCGATTGCTATCAGTGCAATGTGTCGCTCAAGTTGAGTAACTTGGTGAATTTAAAGAAGGTGGCTTGAAGCTGTAACACATATAAAATTCTCCTGAACATGGTTACCATTTGTCACCGTGATTACCATTTCTCACAAAATTTGTTACCATTTGTCACTGTTTTTACCGTTTGTCCCTATGGTTACCATTTGTCACTGGTTACCATATTTCACTGTGGCTACCATTTGTCACTGGTTACCGTTTGTCACTGGTTTCCGTTTGTCACTGTGGTTGCTTTTGTCACTGTGGTTGCATTTGTTACTGTGGTTGCATTTGTCTCTGTGGTTACCATTTGTCACTGTGGTTGCATTTGTCATTGGTTACCATTTGTCACTGTAGTAACATTGTTGCCTTTGTGCTATTGTTTTGCTGTGGTTACCGTGGTTACTCGAACTGCTATGGTTCATTTTCGTTTCTACGGTTACCCAGAATTTGCTTGTTCTGTGTAGGACCGAGCTTTGCCATCGATACAGCTTGCTCATCGAGTCTGCTTGCTCTCGATCAAGCGCTCCATTCTCTTCGATCTGGTCTTTGTGATGCTGCGATTGTTGGTGGAACGAGCCTTTGTCTGCGACCAGCGATCGCGATGCAGTTCCAGAAACTTGGAATGTTGGCACCAGATGGCACCTGCAAGTCTTTCGACATCTCAGGTGAGTCATCGGGCATTTATGTAGCTCTAGTCACTTTCTTTCAAAGAGTGGCTAAGTAAGTACGAGTTTGTTCACATGGAAACTGTCTTAAAATGCACTTGTTAAGATCTGTGAAAAATGTGCTATATTAAGTGTTCTTACTTACTTAGTACTTACATGCATAGATACAGATTTGCATACATACATTCATATACACATGGACATACATACGTACATAGATACATATAAACATACATACATGCATACGCACTTACATACATACTTGCAAACATACATATATTATGGTACCATGGCCAGTTGGTTACAGTGAATACTAACTGAATAGTTTGTACTGCAGAGTATGAGTTCAAGCCTTGCCCAAGAGGTCAAGACCTATGTAGAGACCTTAACCCATTTTAGCCCGAATTTTTTTTTCTCATTTTTATTCTTTTACACTATTGCTTTAGTGACAAAATGAAGAGGAAAAATATTCTGTGAAATTTAATTATATTTTTTCCATAGAAATTTGCACAAAATATGTTTGTTCCAGAAGTGGAACTGTGGGAATGTCAGGGTACATGAACATTGTTGTAAGATAATTTCTTATTTAGTTCTGATGAAGTTTCTAGTGAAGCTAAACAGCAAAAAATTCACAGCTTGCATGTCTAGTGGGTTTTGTGAAAGTGTGGGAAGCAACTTTCATGGAGATTAATGTTGCACTTTGCACACTTCTTTTTCGTATTCTTCTTGCAGTTAGCACAACGGTTTTGCTTCGAAGCTGCTACAAGGTAGTGTGACTTGCTATCGAAACGAATCCCTCGTAACACTTTCTTTGAAAATGTTTTGTGACTGCTTGATTCCGCGGGCCGTCCGGAAGTTATAGGTTCAACTCCGTATTTCTGCAAATAGGTCAACACAATGTTTCGTCGGAACTTCAATAAATCCAATGGCATTTCTTTTCCTTCCGTACTTTCGCGATACAATTGCCATGCATTGTGGACGCTAGTTTCCAAACAAAACACAAAGACAGCCCACCACCACTTCTTAGATCTCATAGCAACTCTATAATTTCCAATGTTCTGATCCATGCGATCCACTCCGCCCATGTAAGTGTTGTACATAGACACAAGAAATGGCATGTCGATCGGAATTTTCCTTTTCTCAGATTTGTTCCATCGAAGACAAGATGTAATTGGATTGACTCCGTAAACATTGCTCAGTATGTGAACTGGGGAGTGGTCATTCCATGCAACCACTAGACTGTCAGTGTTGACGTCAGTTCTGTAATCCATTGATCCTCTCGTTGATTTTTTTGGAAGACTGACAGGGCATTTTTCTGTTCTGTTGACCATGACAGTACCCGTATAGCCAAAACCTCTTTCCAGAAGATGTTGTAGAAGTTTTGGTGAACTGAAATCACCTTGTCACCTTGTGCTGTCAGTTCTTGGAACTTTAGCGACCTTCATGATCAAGCCTCTCCATTTCCTTCTGTCCGCCGTCGCATCTCTCAGTTCTGCCAGATTCATTCCAGTTGTTTCATGTATCTCGTCCATCCACTTTTTCCTTGGTCGTCCTTGTTTTCTCCTTCCCTCTCCATATGCTAACATCATTTCCTTTTCCAGTCCATCTGATCGCATGACATGACCAAAGAACCTCAACTTTGCTCTTAGCACGGTTTGTTGTAGTGTCTCTTCCTTCTCAATTCCAATACTCCATCGCACCCAATCATTGGTCTTTTTCTCTTTCCATGATATTCTCTGCATCTTCCTCCATATCCACATTTCGCATGCGTTAATCTTTTTTCTCATTTTCTTGGTCATTGTCCATGTCTCGCTGCCGTATGTTACTGTTGGTATGATCAAAGCCTTCACCAATCTTTTTTTCGTGTCTATACTCACATGTTTGTCCTTCCATATTTTTCCAGACCATTCATTGCAGCTTTTCCTATAGCCACTCTACGATTTATTTCCATATCACACTTTCCTTCTTTTTCTATTACTGATCCCAAAAACGTGAAGTTAGTTACCGTTTCTATTTCTTCTCCGTCTACTTCAAAACTGTCCTCCTCCTCTGTTGTCATGATCTTTGTCTTTTTTATATTGAAGTAGAGTCCTGCTTTCTCACTTTCACTCTTAAGCCCTTATCAGTGTTACCAACTCGTTTTTTTTACCCGCCAATAATGTTGTATCATCAGCGTATCTCAGATTGTTCATTATTCTTCCCGCTATCTTTATTCCTTCCTCAGCCTCATCCATTCCCGCCTGCCTCATTATCCTTTCAGCGTACATGTTAAATAAGACAGGAGACAGAATGCATCCTTGCCGCACTCCCTTCCTTATCCTAAAACTGTCAGTATCTCCATATTCAGTCCTTATCACCGCTATCTGATCTTCGTACAGACCCCTAAGAAGTTGTACCAAGTGTTTCGGTATTCCCATTTCTCCCAAGGTTTTCCACATCAATTCATGATTAATGCAGTCAAACGCTTTACTATAAGCGCCTGAAGCAAGGAAGATTGCGAACAAGAAGTAATGAAATCGTTGAAATGGGAGGTGAAGATTTGGCAACTGGTGACGACGAATTTAGTGGTGATCCCGTGGAATGTGACGATGTAAGTGAAGTCGCTGATTCAGTAACAATTAGTGTAATACATAGAAATTGTCTGAAAGAAATTATCCTGAGGAATTTAGTTCTTCTGAACTGAAATACCTGTCACCAAATATTTTGAAAGGAACCACGCTCGGCAATTCAGATACCAAATCTAGGACAACACTTGCACCCAGACCAATATTCTTGTCAAAAGCAGGACCGCTCGCACCTTGGTACGGATCAAATTGAATTAGATAGCCAAACCGGTCACAGAGACACCAGAACTTGAAGCCAAACTTCACAGGTTTACCATGGATATACTGTTTCGCTCCATGTTTACCGTAATATGGCGCCATACTCTCATCAACACAGATGTGTTCTTTCAGATTTGCAAAGTTCAGATAGCGTTCATTCAGCATCGTCATGAGAGATCTCATCTTGCCAAATCTGTCATTATCTGGGAGATGGCTGTTATCTGAACAGTGAAGGTAACGCTTGATTGTGTCAAAACGGTTGCGCCGCATTGCACGTGAAACTGCGGAATTGAACGTTTCAGTGTCCACCTCCCAAAACATTCTCCATCTCGGCACATCGACATACCCAGATAACAGAAGAATGGCCAAGAAACATCTTATTTCTTCAGCATCAGTCTCAAAAGCATGGTCATGCTTTACCTCTCTTCCGTACAGTGTTGTCATCTCGGCCAAAAAGGTGCAAATGTCATCGTCAAAGAAAAATTCAAATGCTGTCACTGGATCCAATGGAATTGTGAATGATTTTTCTGGAATGTTGAAGTCAGGCCAGTTTGGTTGGATGTCTTTTTTTACCCATTTGCGTGGAATCAACGTTTTCCGTTTTGTGGTTGTGACTGCTTTCGCAGCAGATTCAGTAATTGTTACTGAATCAGCGACTTCACTTACATCGTCACATTCCACGGGATCACCACTAAATTCGTCGTCACCAGTTGCCAAATCTTCACCTCCCATTTCAACGATTTCATTACTTCTTGTTCGCAATCTTCCTTGGCAGGCGCTCATGAGTTGACGGCCACTTAGGTTATTCATGTTACCTCCTTCATCTTCGTCTCCACTGTCTTCTTCACTGTCAACTCCATCTCGAGGAGGATCAATAAAAATGTCAGCACTTGCGAAATCTTCGTGATCGTCAAGTGCATCCAGCACTTCCTTTACCGTATATTTTCTGTACAGTGTGCATAAACAGGACATATAATTGTTACTGCTGTTATACAGTTGCCAATAGAAGGATACAAAGTCTTGATACATATGTCCCCTTCCATAACTATTATTCCATTTGCAGTTAGTATGTGAATTATTGAGCGTTTTGATTGCATAGAGTACAGAAAGCAAAAATACAAATTTCAATTAGCCATGGTGCTGGTTCCCACAGCTCCACATATGGAACATAAAGTTCAAAGAACTAAATTCCTCAGGATAATTTCTTTCAGACAATTTCTATGTATTACACTAATTTCTATACAGTAATTCCCGTTGAAATTAGTTATGAAATTAAAATTTGAAATAAGTAATGACATTATAATAATTACCTTCTTCTGGACATTTCCAACGGAAACAGGAAATAATTAATGTAAAAAGTAAAAAAATTGTAATTGATTAATTACAAAGAATTTCAATGAAGTTTCACCAAAAATTGATGTATTGTTTATTGCTAAGCACTTCCTGTCCATTACTTCCGGTGGGAAGTTCAAAGTACGTAACCCGTGACATTTTATCCCCCTTGTTCCAGAAGTGGAACTGTGGGCTAAAATGGGTTAAACAAGTCCTTTACTCAGTGGCACCAATGTTCTAATGTAAAAATAAAATTAAACGTAATAATGATTAATTAATAATCAATAATTATTAAATAATATTAATGATAATGAAGACAATGCGTTTCTCTCTCTCAGGTAACGGTTACTGCCGTAGTGAGGCTATTGTCGCAGTCTACCTACAGGCCGCGGGAGATGCCAGGAGAGTCTACGCAACACTCGTCCATTCAAAGACAAATTCTGATGGACACAAGGAAGAAGGTAAGACCATGCACTTAACCTCCAAACATTGAATTCTAATTTCAAATTTATATAGTGCCACCTCAAGACAGACTGATTGGAGGCGCTCCCGACCTAACACAATGAAACCACGATCGAACAGAATGGTCTTAAGCACTTTCAGAAAAGAGGCAGAGGCTGACGATTTCATGTTGCAGAGGTGTACAGCTGGTTCCTGGCGGACAGTCCGACCAAAGCAAACATCTGTGGTGTCTGTAAGAGCGTTTTTATCTACTAAGTAGTTTATATCTGTGGATACACAGATTAACATCCTGCATTGGGAAGAACTCTTGCACGACGACGATCATGATGATGACGACGATGACATTTTGCTGCTAATATAATTTTTTTCCTGAGGGATTATTTCTACATCGGGTAAAAAAATAATGATAAAAAACAATAATAATAATGGTGATAGTAATAATAATAGTCATAACAAAAGTAATAATAATAACAGATGCATGATAATAAAAAATGCATAATAATAATAGTAATCAAAAATAACAATTGTTTCCAATCCATTGTTCCTTAGGTATAACATTTCCCTCTGGTGAGATGCAGAAGCGTCTTCTCCTCGAGGTCTATGGTGAGGCTGGTGTCGATCCATCTCAGGTCAGCTACGTTGAACTCCACGGCACCGGAACCAAGGTCGGCGACCCACAGGAGGTCAACAGCGTCGTCGATGTCTTCTGCCGCAAGGGTCGGCAGACACCACTTCTCGTTGGCGCAACCAAGTCCAACATGGGTCATCCGGAACCGGCATCCGGACTGGCGGCACTCGCGAAGGTCCTGATCGCGATCGAGGACCAGGCGATCCCCGCCAACCTCCACTTCCACAATCCAAACCCGGACATTCCGGGCCTGACGGACGGACGGCTCCGGGTCGTCGCCGAGAGGACCAAGTGGAATGGTGGATATGTCGGGATCAACTCGTTTGGATTCGGTGGATCGAACGTCCACGTCCTCCTCCGATCGAGTCGATCCGATCAGCCGCTCCATCCGGCCTCGTCTGTCCCTCGACTGGTGACCTGCGCTGCCAGGAACAAGGACGGAGCGGAGGCCGTTCTGCAGGAGTTGATCGTTCAGCCTACGAATGTTGAGATGCACGCTTTGGTCGAGGAGAGCTTTGGAAGTCTGCCTGCGTTCTCACATCCGTATCGTGCTGCCGCCATCCTTAACTCTTCGAATGCGTCTGCTGGAGTCTTGGATGTTCAGGTGCATTCTTGAGGCTTTGGATGTTTTCTTGTGCTTGGGTTTGGTTGTCGTAGCAACATCAGATCTGGTCTTGATATATCATCATAAGAGACAGGGATAATTTCAGCTGTGATGGCTGGCTTCTTTGTAATGCAAATTCCTTGCCGTTATTAAGATTATTATCAGTATTGTCATCTTTATTATTATTTTTATCTGAGGTACTTAATCTCTCAGGATTTAAAAATTGGCGATAGCATTTTTCTGGGATGGCTATTTTTATTAGTATTTTTCTTCTTCCTCCTACGCTTCTTCTAGTTGTTCCTAGTTCTACTCCTCCTCCTCTTCTTATGCTTCATCCTATCCCTCTCCCCACTTCTCTGTCCCTCTACTTCTCCCCCTCCGCCTCCTCCTTCTGTTCCTCTTCCTCCTCTTGTGTTATTATGTATTTATTAAGCGCCACTATCTAATGATGAAGCATCAATCGATGGCGCTGAGCAATTGTGAGTGAAGGACTTGATCAAGGTCCCTACACAGTAATCATCTCAGGAGAGAAGGATCAAACCCGTACAAGGACTGCTTAGCACCAACCATCAGTTGATTAAGCATTTCGACAGTGGTGATTGTATTATAAAACTAAAAATGTGGTTTTGTCTGAATTCCATACGTCTTAATTGTCTGATAATTTACCTTTTAATTGTTCTGACTACAACAACATTATAGTTCAGGATGTTTCCAGCTGTTGCTGTTTACAGTACAGGTTTAACATGTTTAAATTAATTTTTTCCAGAAAGTCTCGCCAGAGCCACGTCCCGTCTGGTACATATTCGCTGGAATGGGAACCCAGTGGAACGGAATGGGTCGTGACCTCATGCAGATCGAGTCGTTCCATCAGTCGATCCTAAGATCGACCGCGCTGCTTAAGCCGTACGACATAAATCTTTACGATCTTCTGATGAATTCGACGGACGATACGTTCAACAACACGCTCTATTCGTTCATTTCCATAGCAGCCATACAGGTGAGTCTTTGGAGGCGGTCACGCTTGGATGATCATGATATTGTAATGATTGGCATTTTTATGATATTTATGACGAGGGCGATGTTTTATGAGGGATTTATTATATGATAACAGTAATAGTCACAATAAATATCCTGTGGAAATGACAGTAATAATGGAAGCGAAGAGGAGGTGGAGGAGGAAAAGGAGGGGAGAGGAGGAATATGGGAAGGAAGCGGTGGAGGAGAGGAGGAGTAAGGGAAGAAGGAAGAGGAGGAGGAAGAGAAGTGGAGGAGAGGAGGAGTAAGGGAAGCAAGAGGTGGAGGAAAGGAGGAGTTAGGGAAGGAAGAGGAAAAAGATGAGGAGGAAGAGAAGTGGATGAGGAGTAAGGGAAGGAGGAAGACGAGGAGGAGAAGGAAGAGCAGGAGGAAGAGAAGAGTAGTTGAAGGAAGAGGAAGAGGAGGCTGAGGAGGAGACAGGAAAAGAGGGAGATTAAGGACTTGGAGAAGGAGTCGGAAAAGACAAGGGGGCGTAAGGAAGGGAGTGAGTGAGCAAGATGAGAATAACTAATAGAGGCTGATGGTGATGATGGTGGTGGTAATGATGATGTTGACAAGGAAAGTGATAATAAAGATGATGTTGATGAAGATGTGAGAATCCTTGTAGTAGCAGATGATGACGATGTGTTATCGTTTGTTGTCATATGTAGGTTGCGTTAGTGGATGTTCTGAAGACGCTTGGTATTGAACCGGATGGAATCGTTGGTCATTCGGTCGGTGAACTCGGCTGTGCATATGCAGATGGCGCTCTCACGGCTGAAGAAACCGTTCTGGCTGCCTACTGGAGAGGACGGTGTGTGGCAGAGGCTAAACTGCCGGCAGGAGGCATGGCCGCTGTCGGTAAGACAACACAATGCTATGCAATGTAATACAATGCAATACAACACAATGCAGACAATAAATACAAGAAATACCATACACTGAAATGCTCTATATCATCCAATGCAATGTAATACAATTATAAATCAGAGATTATGGATTCGATCCTCCTGCCCTGAGACGGTTACTGTGTAGGGAGCAAGTCTTTCACAATTGCTCAGTGCCATCAATTGATGATTTGTCATCAGATAGTGGCACTTAATAAATGCAGAATAATAGTAATAATGATCAAATTAAATAATAATAATAGGGCCCATTCCAGATAATTCTATGCTTCCTCTAAACAATGTCAAAGTTCCTGAGGGGTCCGTGTTACCTCGGGGCTTAAAAATAATAGTAATAGTAATATTATTATAAATTATAATAATAACAGTGACAATAATACTAAAATAACAATACCATGTGTATTGCCATGTTAGGTCTGACCTGGAGTGAGGCAAAGGCACGCTGTTCAGATGGCATTGTGCCCGCATGCCACAATTCCCTCGACACGGTCACCATATCTGGACCCGCAGAGGCGGTCACAAAGTTCGTGGCACAGCTCAAGAGCGAAGGAGTCTTTGCGAAGGAAGTGCAAAGTGCGGGTGTTGCTTTTCACTCGTACTTCATGGCCCAGACGGCACCAGCGCTTAGGGAGCGACTCGAAAAGGTAACTGCGTAAACATGTTATTGTGTAACTAGTAATGTGTAAATGCGTAGTTATGTAATCATACATGTAATTATGTAATGTAATTGTGTAAACTCGTAATTATCATGTAGTAGTGTGAACTTGTTATTATGTAATGTTGTTGTGTAAACTCGTAATTATGTGATGTGATTGTGTAAACTAGCAATTATCTAATCATGTTTTCAAGTACTGGACTGTTGTGATGAAATAATACATAAATTATATGTCATAATGTACATGTCGTGTAATGGAGCATTTTGTAATCATGTAATTGTGGTGTAACAGCATTTTTAAGTCCTGCTATTGTATCATTATTATTATTTATTATTTATTATTATAATATTATTATTATATTATTAACCATTTCAGGTGATTCGAGAGAAGCGTCGCAGGTCCAGCCGGTGGATCAGCTCTTCGATCCCGGAGGCGCAGTGGGACTCGGAGTTGGCCAAGTTCTCGTCCGCCGAGTACCACGTCAACAACCTCGTCAGTCCCGTTCTCTTCCAGGAGGCGCTCCAGAAAGTCCCGTCGAATGCCATCACGATCGAGATCGCTCCGCACTGTCTGCTGCAGGCGATCCTCAAACGATCGCTCGGCCCAGACTGTGCGTTCGTTGGACTGATGCATCGAACACAAAAAAACAATCTCGAGTTTCTCCTCACATCTCTTGGAAAGTAAGTCGTCTGTTGGCAGATAATTAGTATTTATTATAATTATAAGTAATTATAATTAGTGTTTATTAGTATTTGTTATAGTTACAAGTATGCGTCTTTTTGCTGAGCCCAATGCAGAACGTTTATGGGCTTGTGTGCGTTCCATGCCTCTACTCCCAAGGAATGGAATCGACTGCCGCTCTCTCTTTGTAGCTCAGATTCACATCCTTCCTTCAAAACTTACTATTTCTCCTTGACTTGCAAGCACTTGGCTATCTAACTGCATCTTCTCCTGGCGTCTGACTATCCGCACCTCGGATTCACATCTCGGTGTGACCGTGTGCGCGTTACAAATTTAATTAATAATAATAATGATAATCACAATGGAAGTTACTCATTAATGATAACAATAGTTTCATTATTTTAATTTTAAAGTGCTTGTTATGCACTTAATTTCTGGGTTAATGTACGATTTGTATGATTTCATTTTGTCAGTTGAGTTTTCATAATTGTCTGACATCGTGGATGGTTGACATTTCAGGCTCTACATGTCTGGTGTCAACTTCAACCCCTTATCCCTCTACCCTCTGGTCAAGTACCCCGTCTCGTCCGGTACCCCGATGATCTCCTCCCTGGTCCGCTGGGACCACTCCATCTCCTGGGACGTTCCATCCCTCGACCAGTTCGGATGTGGTTCCGGTTCATCCGCTTCCACGTCGTTCACAATTGACCCGTCCGGTGACCCGGAAGATGCCTACCTTGTAGGACATGCCATCGACGGAAGGATTCTCTTTCCAGCAACCGGATATCTCGTCCTTGCATGGAAGACCCTGGCAAAGATGAACAACCAGATCTATGATGAGATGCCAGTTACCTTCGACGATGTTCAGATCCATCGGGCAACAATTCTACCACAAACTGGTGAGAAGCAGAGATGGGCATGATTAAATCAATTGCTAATCGATTAGAATTAGCTATGCTGAATTTGGTAACTGGAATTAGCAAAATCTTGTAGCTAATTGATTAAAATTAGAATTAGCTGTTTGTCTAAAAATGTCTAATCGATTTGCTCAAATCAAGCGAGTTAAATTAAATTGTTAATCGATTAGAATTGGCAAAATCTTTGTAGCTAATCGATTAGAATTAGTTGTTTGTCTAATTGATTAGCTCATTGGCAATATTTTCCAGCAAATGGCTGGCCATGGTGCCGTAGGTGCCTGAGCAAAATGAGGCATGGGTCTCAGTGTTTTGCTAAAGTTTTGCTAAACTAAATCTTAAATGGTGTGCATTTTTTTGGTAAGCAAGTGGTCAAATTAGGCTTTTAAAATCTTAGTTTTGACCTTCGTTATAAGTCACGAGCATCACAGTAGTCTTTAGGGAAGGTTCTGTGGGCCAGATTAACATCATCACTGGCAGGCCAGCTGTTTTGATCCAAATCATGTTTAAACCTCTATCTTACTAATTCACTTATTGCTTTATTTATTACTGTTAATTCGTTATTTAAATACCAATAACTTGGGACATTTGGAATGAAAATTTTCTCTCTGTTGACAGGAGTCGTAAAGTTCGATGTATCCCTGGCGCCATCTAGCGGTCATTTTGAGGTTTCCGAGAGCGGCAGCTTGGTTGTCAGCGGTCGTGTCAGCATTCCCAACGCGACATTGGACCTCGAGATGACTCCTTTGGTGGACGAGGAGACACTGATGCGACTTAAGTCAAGCGATGTCTACAAGGAGTTGCGACTTCGTGGCTACGACTACGGTCAGACTTTCCAGGGAATCAGCTCCGTTGACGAATTGGGTAAGCACTTTTGGGGAGGAAGGTGGAGGGTTATTTAGACCGGTCGGTTGTGATGCTGTGCTTTAAACAGTGTCTAAATATGAATAAAAATTGAATATATAACCCCCGTGCTTGAATATTTGGGTCAGGAGACCAGTTTAAATACCGGCGCTATATCAAATCAAGTCCGCAATAGCCGGGTTGTTTGGTCCGTTCTGGTGCCAGGCCAGAATCTGGGGAGGTCAAGCTGAGGAGACAGTACGGTGCTACGGTGGAAATTGTTTATGATGGGCAGGAGTAGAATGACCTGCCTTTGATTTCTTGTAATTTTTCTAAGCAATTTGGTGTTGTTTTCTTTGCAGGATTGGAGGGCGATCTCAAATGGACGGGTAACTGGGTGACATTCCTCGATACGATGCTACAGCTGCAGGTCATGGCCCTACCCGGCCGTGACCTTCGACTGCCCACACGTATTCGTTCCATGTACATCGATCCTGCGATCCATAAAGATCGAATTGTTGCCAAGGATGGACTGCAAGGTTCGATTCGAGTTACAAATCTTTGGTCTGCTTTACCGGCATTTGTATTAAACTTGAATTTCGGGTTTGAATGGAATTGAATATATTGTCAATTAAGTCAATTAGTGAATACTTCTAATCTAGTCTAATGACTGTATAGGCCTTTATCGCTAGTGCCGAATTCACCAGTCAGTGGTTGCTCCAGGTGAAATAGCAGTGAAATATAAAAAATCTGATATATCAGAGTAACCAGGCTTCACTTTGGATATGCAAGTTGAAAGAGATCAGTTTAAGTTTCAACCTGAAGAAGAAGAATAGCAATCTCTTAAGCTAGCCCTGTGGCAACCATGGGTATCATGCGCTGGCAACTTCATTTTCTTAGCCTTGGCATATGAAGGCGGATGGCCAGTCATCTCCCTCGCTGTCTCATATTGCCACCAACAGTGTCCTCATTATAGCTGATTATAATTAATCATTATTGGCTAAGGGCGTGCATGTGGAGCAGAAATCTCGAACTAAATTTCTGCCCGGGTGAGGATTTGAACCCCCGACCTCTCAATTGACAGTCCAACACGCTGACCACTACGCTATCGACTTTAGACATGAACGACAAAAATTTTTTGACCAAATGAACTTATTGTGGTTGGTATTGATACTAATGGTACTAGTAACTAATGATACTAATAACAAAACTTCCTGATTTCTTTCAGTCGTGAGGGCCCAGAACAACAAAATCTATGGCACGTGTTTAGCGGGCGGCGTCGAAATCCTCGGTTTGCACGCAACCGTCGCTCCAAGGCGTCAACAGGTTCAGTCTGCTCCTGTCCTCGAACAATACGAGTTCGTTCCATACGAAGAAAAGAACCTAGCACAGTCAGAACCTCTGCTAAGCGAATACTTTGCAATTCTGGAGAAATACATTTACCAGGAACTGGAAGGCGTTTCGAATGGAATGAAGAACTGCGATCTGATCCCCAAAATGATATCGAAGCAGACGCTCGCTAAAGGTCGAGCCAAGGTCACCGACGAAGAGATGAGCCGATTTTCTGGACAGTCTAGATTCTGCGTCCTCGACGTCCTAAAGAGAATGTTCAACGTTCCACACGACGAGAACTTTGCACAGAACATCAAGAACCTGATATCGTCGGAGAGATCAAACGTGTTGTCCGACGCAGCTTTTGGTTTCATCAGAAACGACCGCTGCCTCAAGACGTGTTTGGATGTAGTCATCGAAAACTGTTCCATGGAGTCGGGGAAACTGCGGGTTGTCGAATGCGCCGCCGACGAAAGTCTAGTCTTCACAAGCGCCATTCCACAGCTATCAACACAGCCGGGACTTCGTCTTGAGTACCAGGCCGTCTGCGCCGATCCCAGCGCTCTCGATCCGGAGTTGGTGGAACGAACGGGCGTTGAAACCGCCGAGTGGAACATATCCGCTGGCGTTCCACCGCCAACCCGTCTCGCAGGCGCAGACCTCGTGATACTCGGAAGCGTCCTGCATCGACAAAAGAACATACGCGAAGTCCTGTCATCCGTCGAAAGTCTCGTTCGTGACGACGGATTCCTCTTGGTCGTTGAACCGACAACAAATCTCTTCGTGCCGTGGTGCTTCTTTGCGATGACGCAGGACCTTTCATACATATCGGACCCGAAGGACCGGTCTATTGGACCGTACTGTGACGAAGGAAAATGGCGAGAGTTGCTCGACGTAGCAGGGTTTCATGTGGTCGCACAGAAGTCTGACGGGCTCCAACACACCGCTTACCTGTGTCGAAAGAAGTCGGCGACCGCGATCAGCCCGTCGGATCAGCTCACGATCGAAGTCGACGATCCATCATTCGTTTGGGTCGAGGATGTCAAGAAGGCGTTGATCGAGCAAACGCCATCTCCTGACCACAACGTGTGGTTGAGGTCGAAGGAGGTGAACAGCGGAATTGTCGGACTGACCAACTGCCTCTGTCGGGAACCAGGTGGCGAGAGGATCAGATGTGTTTTCAGCTTAGAGGGAGAGACCTCGAACAAGGAATTCGCAGAACTTGTGGCAAAAGATCTCATACAGAACGTCAAGAAAGCCGGCCGGTGGGGTTCGTTCCGACATCTGCCGCTGTCTGCCGCTCGCGAAGTCGAAACTGACTTCGCTTATGTCAATGTCTTGACTCGTGGCGATCTCTCCAGTCTGCGTTGGGTCGAGTCACCGTTGAAGCATTTCGACGGGGAACATCACCCGGAAAAGGATCTCTGTCGGGTCTACTACACGTCGCTCAACTTCCGCGACATCATGCTGGCAACTGGAAAGCTTCCACCGGATGCTATTCCTGGTGAGTGGAAGAAGCATTCATTGTATTGTATCTATCAATTTATATAGCGCCTCTTGCAGTGCACACCAATCAGAGGCGCTCGTGTCAGTGATGTTTTGTTTTTCATTCTTCAATCAGCCAAAGGTTTAGAAATGTAGCAATTATAGGGCACATTTTCTTAGGCTTTTTGCTCGAATACCCATACCCCTTTTGATGGGTTACTATAAAAGTCCAGATATATTCATACATAAACTTGCTCTACCTGTTCCACATACATGCATACACCTGTTCTAAAAACATTGTCCGGGATTTAAGACTTCTTGGCATATTCTCTGCCAACTTGTTTAGTACTTGTTCCTTACTGACCTTTCACAATTAATTCATTTTATACTTGACTTTCATCAGGAGATCTGGCCGACAAAGATTGTCTGCTCGGAATGGAATTCGCCGGACGCAACAGCAAGGGCAAGAGAGTGATGGGATTGCTCCCGGCCAAGGGTCTAGCGACATCTGTTGACGTCAACAAGAACTTCTTGTGGGACATTCCATCTGACTGGACCATGGAGCAGGCCGCCACCGTCCCCGTTGCCTACGCCACGGCCTTCTACGCCCTCGTTGTTCGAGGACAGATAAAACGCGGGGAGTCCGTCCTCATCCATTCGGGGAGTGGGGCGGTCGGTCAGGCTGCCATCTCCATCGCCCTTCGCCGCGGGTGCAGCGTCTATACCACCGTGGGATCGGACTCAAAGAAGAAATACCTAATGGAGAGATTTCCGCAGCTGACGAGTGAGAGTTTTGCGAATTCGCGCGAGTCTTCGTTCTGGAGGAAGATCCTGCGAGCGACGAAAGGTCGTGGGGTCGACGTCGTGCTCAACTCGCTCGCCGAAGAGAAACTCCAGTCGAGCGTTCAGCTCTTGGCTCAGCACGGACGGTTCTTGGAGATCGGAAAGTTCGATCTGGCCAACAACACAGCGCTAGGTGAGAGAATAAAATGTGTGACATAATATAGGCGATAAAAATATAATGAGAGAAAAAACACAGGCGAGAGAATGAAAGTCTCCGGATTATTTCCTTCCGCTTTTCTCGGAGCAAATTCTATTCTTCTGGATAAATACTTGTGAAATTTTAAACTTGTGAATTTTAAACTTTTGTCCCATAGATATATATACATGCATGCATTCGTACATGCATACATCATTCATACATCATACTTACATACATACACACAGACATATGGCATGAATGTAGCTGCAGTTCCATCACTTTACCTTAGTTTACGGCGTACGCTGCTTTACATAATGTACTTCAGCCTGCAGCTGTGTATCCATTGTACTACATTGCATTACATTGTTTCCATTACATCACATTACTATTTTGCTCTCATTTCACTTTAGGCATGGCTGTTTTCCTGCGCAATGTATCCTTCCATGGAATCCTCCTCGACGCTCTGTTTTCGGATGAGAATGAGGATTGGCAGACGGTGTTTGACCTTGTGTCGGCCGGACTCACAGACAAGACGGTCCAACCGCTGCAGACGACCGTCTTCGAAAGAGACGACATCGAATCCGCTTTTAGGTTCATGGCACAGGGAAAACACGTTGGGAAAGTTGTCATCAAGGTACAACTCAACTTTTGAAATGTCTAGAACAACGACCTTAGGTGCAGATGCATTAATTTCTTTTTGGACACCTGAGGTAGATATGATCTCTCAGGGTATTATAATTATAATTATTATTATTCCAATTATTATAATTATTATTATTATTATGATTGTTATTGTTTATTTTTTGAATTATTATTACTATTATTTCTTTTATTATTGTAATTATTAGGTTTATTAAGTAAGACAGTTGATAAAAAAACACCCTTTATTGCACCAATTACTAACCGCATTCTGGTGCACATTTTACAGAGGCATATAATCTGTAATGTTACATTGTTACTTTTTAATTTCTAATGGTTTTTCAATAATTATTTGTAATCATAATCAGTAACTTCTGTTGCACCATTGTCTAATATACCGCACCATATTATTTTACATGTTATCTGGTCTTTGTCATCTTCTATCATCTAGAGTTATCTGAAGTTATCTGTGCCTAGCTTATACCCTTGTCAGCTTTTATCCAGCTATTCTAAGTTTGGACTTGATTGCTGTGTAGGTGAGAAGTGAAGAGAAAGACACAGAGGCTGAAACAAAGGCTTCACTGCGGCTGACAGCCATGGCAAAAACTGCCTGCAACCCTCGCAAAACCTACATCGTCGTCGGTGGCCTTGGGGGATTTGGCCTCGAACTTGCGCAGTGGTTGATCGATCGCGGTGCTCAAAACCTCGTCCTCACCTCCCGATCCGGTATACGATCCGGTTTCCAGTCCCGGAAGATCCGGCAGTGGCAGAAGTCCGGCATCAACGTCAAGATCTCGACGAAAAACGCGGCCATCAAGTCTGAAGCGAGGGAACTGGTCCGCGAGTCGTCCGCCCTTGGAGAAGTGGGCGGAGTCTTCAACCTGGCCATGGTCCTATTGGACGGGCTGATGGCCAATCAGGATGCAGACCGGTTCGTCAAAGTCGCTGATCCGAAGGTCAGGGGCACCGTGAATTTGGATGTGGTGACTCGGGAACTGTGCAGTGGGTCACTGGACTGGTTCGTCACATTCTCTTCGGTGAGCTGCGGTCGGGGAAACGCCGGACAGGCCAACTACGGATTCGCTAACTCAACAATGGAGAGGATCTGCGAGAAACGAAGACAGGACGGATTTCCAGGCAAGTGGGGATTTCCCAATGGGTAGTTCCCAATGGGGTTTTCCCAATGTTCTACATGCAAAATCTAATCTAATCTAATGACTTCTATAGTGCCATTATTGTAATGTCCAAACATCACTCAATGATGGCTTTGAGCTCAATCCATTGTTAAAGCCAGGTCGAAATCTGTTAGATCAGAGAACCAGAAGCCAGACTAAAATGTCTTTCTAATCCTATTGTTGCTAGATTATTATTATTAATTCGTATTTGTTAAACACCACTAACTAATAATAATAATAATAAAAATTATATTCATTTATTAATTCATACTCACAAGTCTCAGTGGATTACTCCTTAACCAATCGGATACCTAAATACTTACCTACAGTTACATATCTAAGCAATAGTGGGTTCCATATAAGTTAATGTAAAGTAAAAATTAATTTATTTGTAAAATAATGTTATAAGTTTTAGACGGGATGTTTTCTTTTCCAGGTCTTGCGATTCAGTGGGGCGCAATCGGTGACGTTGGCGTCGTCATAGAAACGATGGGTAGCAATGACACGGTCGTCGGGGGCACATTACCGCAGAGAATACTATCATGTCTGTCAACGCTGGATATGTTCCTCAACCAGTCCAATCCGGTCGTTTCCAGTTTCGTACTGGCCGAAACGATGCGAGGCAAGAAAGAGAAAGCGGGATCAGGAGTCAGTCTGCGAGATTCCGTCGCCCACATTCTCGGTTCGTATTAATTAGTTAATTTTTAGGTTGTAAACATTTCGATATTGAACTGATCTTCGTCTGGTGATTGTAATTGTAATGTGATATTTATATAGCACCACTTCAAGAAAAAACTCATCAGTGGCACTCCTAACCAGAACCAGTGAAATTACTGTTGAATAATAAAGACTTCAGGCACTTGCGAAACTGGAAGGGACAATCTGAGGAGTTTGAGCCGCAGCTCTTGAGAAAGGTGATTCCAGCTGATTGGCCCAAACTTAGGTAAAGCTTCTGGACCATAGTTGTTAAAAACGGTAAAATCAAAATAAAAAACGGGAAAAAACGTCGTTTTATTGAAAAAAATAAAAAACGGAAAAAAAACGGAACAGAAAATAATTTGACTTTCCTACATCTTTTACTGCATTTTAAAATTAAAAACCTTCTTTACACAATTTAATTTTAATCAGCAAATAACATAACATTATTAGTAAACACCAAGTAACAGTAATCTACAACAATTGTTTTCTTTTTCATAAGTTTGGTTTCAAAAGAAATTGAGAAATAAAAAATATTGAAATCTTTTCAAATTTAAATTGTATACATAAGTCCACATAAATCCATGCTAACATAAGTAATTAAAAACTAAACTTTGTAAACACAGAGTGTACTATATTAAAAACTGCAGGTCTACTTGCAATTCTGACTTATAATAAGAACTTGATATGGAGTAATATCTGTCAGTTTATCAGTCAGTCAGAGATTACCGAGTACAAAGACAACATTTCGCATTTTTGGATAACTTAGAAATTCAAATAACTTTTATAAATTTTATTTCGTGTACTGTGCTGTTTATTATTCAACCGATGACACTAAATAGTGACGTAAATTAGATGAATCCTTGAAAAGACGGAGACAATATTATTAACGTAAGGGATATCAGACAAAAATAAAATTAAACAAATAATAACAGACAGTAAATAAATAAATAAAGTTACATAAAAAAAATAAAAACGGAAAAAAACGTGACGAGAAATAAAAAACGAAAAAACGACGTTTTTGAAAAAAATAAAAACGAAAAAACGTTTTTACAACTATGTTCTGGACTGAGCTGTAGCAGTATGCATATGAGGGACAATCAACAGTCCATGCGCAGCCGACTGAAGGACCGAGGAGACTGAAATGCAGAAGTCCCTAAGGTATGATGTAAGAAAGCCAACAACACATTTGGGTCAGGATCTTGAACTGAATATACTGCTGGATGGGGACCAATAATTATTGTGACTGACTAACTGCACCTTAGATTCACATTTCTTGCCTGTGTTAAAGATTATCGTAAGAATTAGAGATAGGCTTCATTAAAATCTTGGTTCTTGTTCTTGCAGGCATCAAAGACTCGTCCACCGTCAACGAAGACACAACACTCGGCGATCTCGGCCTCGACTCGCTCATGGGCGTCGAGATCAAACAGACGCTCGAACGAGACTACGATCTCTCAATCCCCGTCAAGGAAATCCGTATGCTTACATTCAAAAAGCTCGACACGCTCTCCTCCGGTGGAACCGTCGCAAAGCCGCTTGTAGACGCTCATGGTCGCGCTTCGATGGCCTACGAACTGCGCCATCTGGTGCCGACGGAAGTTGTCGTTCCGATGAACAAGGGTCAACCGGGTCGCGTGCCGATGTTTGTTGTTCATCCAATCGAAGGAACGGTCGCGATTCTGGAGGAGGTCATGTCAGGGCTTGAATTTCCTGTCTACGGATTCCAGTCAACGTTTTCCATACCACTGACGTCAGTCACCGACCTAGCCGCCTTCTACCTTCAGGTAATTTTCAATTTACTTTAAGGTAATTTTCCTTTTTACCTTCAGATAATTTTCCTTTTATCTTATCTTATGGTAATTTTTTTACATTTAGTAAATTATCACTTTACCTTTAGATAATGTTTCCTTTTACCTTTAGGTCATTTTCCTTTTGGGTGGTTTTGTCTTAGGGATATTTTGTCCATGTGGGCTTTTGTCTTCGAGTAGTTCTGCTTTTGGGTAATTTTATTGTTGAGTAATTTTAGCTCGAGGTTGAAATTATTTTAGTTAGTGCTGAGTGGAGCATCAATTGATAATGGCTGAGATACTCTTCAATGTTAATTGTGATTAGGTACTTCAATAGAACAGGGTGTGCAGTAGTCCAGTGGTTAGCATGCTAGACTGTCGACCGAGAGCTCAGGGGTTCAAATCCCACCAGGGCAGAAATCTGTTTAGAGATTTCTGCCCCACCTGCAACCCTATCCAATTCAGCTATAATGAGGATACTGACCATATGAAGATGAGACAGTGAGGGAAAGACGTGGCCACCCCCCCCTCGTATGCCGAGGCTTAGAAAATGAAGTTGTTATCACTTTATACCCATGGCTGCCTCTCTAGCTTAAGGGACTCTTCTTCTGTAACAAAATTGGGGAATTAAAAGACTTCGTTTGGTTTTAACTCGTGATCTTCCGTTGTCTGTTACAGGAGGCTGCAAAAATTTGTCCAAACGGTGAATTCTACCTTTGCGGTTATTCGTTTGGCGCTTGCATTGCCGTGGAAATGGCGCTGTTACTGGAGAAGCACGGAATGGCACCAAAGCGTCTCGTGCTACTCGACGGTTCGCACACATTCGTGTCATCGTTCACGTCTCACCACAAACAGCGCCTCGACTGCGAGGACATGAGCAAACTGGAGACGGAGTCAATCTGTGCTTTTGTGGCACAGTTCGTCCAGCGGCTACAGACCGAGGTAACTTTCGCGTTTTGATGGTAAAGCGTGTATTTTGAACATTTATTTATGGTGTTTATATTAATACTTTCTTCTATCATCATCATCACATATTCGTTTATTTCAAGAAAAATCAAGTTGACACAGCCGCAACTTCAACAAGCAATAGTGCATTATGCGGCATATTCTGAGGCGGCTAGCCAGCATGGCCTAATTGTTCTCGGTCATTTGTCACGTCCATTGCTCCTCTTGGTTTTGGTCGTTGGCTGTCCATGGGTGAACTGCCTAGGCGGCCAGAATGTTCCCTATGCATGGATGGATGGATCCACAGTTTAACGGCAGCTTATGACAACATAGGCCGTTGCCGCTGACAAAGATTATTTTTGGCATATTACAGCTCTAGCAATTCCCTATGCAATTAAGCGGCGTTGTTATACACAGAGCAATGCATGACATGACCTGTAGTCGGCTCTGGACACAACCGAATTATTCACATGCCCGGAGTTGTCTTCCATTGAAATACTCTATATATTAAAATGGGACTGACCAGTGATTCAAACTCTTGGTTTGTTTTTAATAAGAAATATTTAGTAAAAACTTGCCGGTTAGGCACAAGAGCGCCTGAGTAGATATCTTGAAGGGCGCTATATCAAGTTTCATTGATTGATTGATTGAGTTTACAGATTTTACCATGGTGCACGAGGTTTTTAGTGCCAGCTTAGAAAAATGAAGAAATGCTTATTTAGTTAATTATTGTTTTTATGATTGTGTGTATACATGATTGATGTTTCTTTATATTGTTATTTACTGGCATGTGTTTTATGATCTTGTAGAAATCGACAATGGTTGATATTCTGAAGGTGAGCTTTTTTCTGTGAAGCATTGTAACTCATTTCTTAATGAATCTTGTATTCTAATCTAATGTAATGACAGTTGTAATGTAATCTAATGACTTCTATAGCGCCATAATCGTAATATCCAAGACAGTAACAGTAATCGTAAAACTAGAAGCTACTTTAAAGCTAGGCACAGAATACCTCCAGCCTCTTCATGAGATCTGTCAAATCAGAAAGGTTTGGCAAGAGATGCTATAGGAAGTACGACCCCGCTTGTGGTGGACCAAAGATGGAAACTGGGTATCTGTTGATGCTGCCTGGGGTGATGCGAGAGAGGGAGGGAATGGGGGTCTGTTGATATGTTGGGTTGATTTTAGATCGAGAGAAACGGGGATAGGGTGAACTGCCTGTGAAAATTTAATAAAAACTTGAACTGGGTGAAGCTGACAAAATTCTTGTGATTTGCAGAAAGATCTTAATAATAACTTATTATTTCACAATATATTACACAAAAATGGCTTATTCCTTTGCATTTACTTCCTTAAAAATTATTTATTATATTAATCCATAAAAATGAATTACTACACAAATTTGCAATTAGTTCTATCGTGCAGGTGTCAGATGCACTGGGCTTCAACTGATTGCATGTAAATAAAAGGGTTTACTAAATTATATTAATTCTGTTTAAAACAGTTTAGTACATTATAATAAGAATCGTCTGCATTTTCTGCAACAGCTCGGAGCCGAGATGATGGTGCTCGACTCATTCGACTCGCGTCTGAGCGCAATGGCAGTGGCAGCCGTGAATGCCAACATCATCACCAAGGACGACACTGCCGACATTAAAAAGGCCGCCAAGAGTTTCTACCAGAAACTGACGATCGCCGACACATATAAGCCAGCGTCGAATCTAGACCGAGTCAAAGTTCACCTGATCCGGGCATCGCAGAGTCACACGGAGACAGGTGGTATCGGAAACGACTACGGTCTCGGGACCATCTGTACTGTACCGGTTACGATCGACACGGTTGAGGGAGCGCACAACACGTTCATCCTGGGCGATGGTGCGGTTAGAATCCAAGAGATTCTTAACCAAACTCTTCAGGCGTAGATGTCGACTTACTCTTGTCACGCAAATTAGTTGCGATAGCAGATTTCCATTTGCGTAGACTGTCTCGCGTTTTTGCCTTTTCGTCGTGATTGTCATTGCTACGAAAAGACGCATAAATTTGGTCAAAAACTCTGTTAGGAGTGAATATACGGTGTTTTGTAGGTGATGAAGTATTAGGTTCATTTAAAGATTTGTGTTTGGTGACTAAGTTTGTATGGAGACTGTTCAAATAAGTTTGTATGGCGACATTTGATGGATTTGGTCAAGGTGGAAGATTTGTTTAAGCTCGTAGCTGTGCACTGATGTGCGTCACTGTTCTGAGCTGCTAGATGTTGTTTGCGAGGAGTTGATGTTGTTTTTGGGTGACTGGAGAAGGAAAGTTTGCCGCTTTGCTCATGATCGTCGTCCAAAAACTCGATTCATTATATATTGTCCTGTTGTCATTTTATTGAGAATCCTCAAGTCCTCTCTGTACAGAGGCGAGAAACTAGGTTTTTGATGATGTTTTTTTACAAGAGTTGGACACCTAGGTGATAACAGCAAGAGAATTATTATTATAATGTTCGTAATAATAATGATATAAACGACAGCTCACTACCTCTCTGTAACAACAACTTGATACGTGTTGAGAATTGCGTTTACTGAGCTCCTTGTAACAATCGATATTATAGTCATTACCAAAGTATCGCTAGGCATCTAAAGGTGAGCCCAAAAGGATGAGAAGTCCTGCTAATAGGGTCACCTAATTTCTTTATTAGGCAAGGCTGCATTTCCAACAATTATACATCCGTCAGTTTTCGTTAATTTTTTAAAGTGCAGTGATTATGTTGATTATTTACAAAATATGATGCACGTAAGGAGAGTGAAGTTGGATTATTGTCAATTTCCTCAATGAGCAACATAGGTCAAGTTTGCCAACATGTTTTTGGCACTTCCATCGATATTCTGTTAACCATCTGTAATGCATCTATCTCCTAGTCCGGGCAACTCTTGATGTTTACAATTCTGGCTTGTGCGTACATGGTGAAATTGGTGCATGTGGATTTCGTAAATAGTTACACCATAAAAAAATCGGTTACATTTTCGTTTAAGTATGGGTAGTAATTTTCACACCGTTGGAAGTGTTGGTGACTGTGGTAATGAGTTACTGAACATCTCATTGACTTTCTGCAAAGATTTAGTTCTATTCGACGAATCGAATTAGCATATCTGTGCGACTGAAAAAGTTCGTAATAATAATAACAACTTATAAAGTTGTCTTTCTTTGGCTGACTTCGCTGCAGGAGCTTTAAGTTTTTCCAGGGCATAACCATTGTCTACGTTTTGTGGGTAAATGTAAACTGGATGTAGTTTCTGTGATCATTTTCTTCTTTTTGTGGCTGTTTCTTTGAGCCGTTGTATCAAATTTCTGTGA